>LOEQ01001097.1:82006-105214 GCA_001685075.1 Bramus lutescens | reverse complement strand
TTCTTGTCAGTGTGGGTAAAGACAGCCACATGGAAGCTATAATGGGGTGGTTAAATGAGGGAAGAGAGAGTCTAGGACATGCCTTTCTCCTCTTTAAAGTGTAAAACAAAGCCTGGGACAAGATTCAGCTTTTAAAACAAGTTTAGTCAAAATACGTAAATCCCAGATTTCCTGGCTACCTGAGGTACTTTACAGTTTCCTGCATGGTTTCCTTTAACAATCTCCTTTCAAATTAAGCTTAGCATAGAATGAGAAGCATTCCTGGGTGAGTTTGCCCCAGGGTAGATTGACTCATCCTCCAGCTAATCGGGCACTTTCCTTCTTGTCCTGAGGCCCCAGGAAGTGGGAAACTGCTAGCTGGAGGAGAGCCAGAAGGCTAGGACTTATTCCTCCCTGCAGGGATGACTTCCTCCCTGGCCCACTGCGCAGCCGCACAGGCACCTGGCACCTCAGAGGAACACAAGTGCAGACTCCCAGGCTCCTGGAGCCATGCACCGGAGGCCTCTGCAGGTGGCAGAGAGGAGAAAGGGAACAGGTGAGCTGGACTGCTGCAGTGCTGGAGAAGAACGCCAGGCTTGGAGATTCCAGCTCATTCCTTTCGTCCTCCCCCCTCATTCACGCACTTGCTCCTTCATTCAGTATTTTCTTATGATGTCTTCATGTGCCAGGCACTGTCCCAATAGAGCTGGTAGTCTGGCAGACCGTGTATCTGCCCTCAGGAAGCTCGGCGGCACATACATTCCTTGATAGAGTAACTAACACACATTCCTTGATAGAGTGAGTAACACACGGTGGAGCCCTGGCCCCCCTACAGATAGGAGCTTTAACTGCAGTTGTCCGAGGTCCTAGAACAGGTGCAGAATTGGGTGATGGGACAGTCTTTGAGGGATGAAGGGACCAATGCTCTGGGCAAAGGCACAGAGGGCATTAACGCTCAGTCACCTCCGCTTCTTGGAGGAGAGAATGAGAAGTCTGTGCAAGGGTCAGCAGGGGAAGCATCCACCTGAAAGGCCCTAGCAGAGCTGTGCTTTGTGATGAGATGTGCTATCTTTGTGCTTTACCAGAGCAGGAAAGCAGCTCACTCTCTTTATCTCACAGAGGAGGCAGTTCTGGGTCTCAGGCAGCACCATTGGTCCTCATCACGACATTCCCTGCAGAGACACAGTGGCTTGGACTGGGTGTGCAGCCTGGAGGACTCTACTCCACTCTGCTCTGCAGTCTGGAAGACTGAGTAACCAAGAGAGATCCAGCAGTCTTGATGACAGCTACCCAAGGCAAAACAGCCTCTGCTGTGGGTGATGAGCCATCTCATCACCAACATGCTTGAGTTAGGTGAAGGATAGCGGCCTTGGTATGCAGGGTCCACTCAAATATTGTCAATCTGACCTTAAAGATACCAATTTTCACTTTTCCCCCTAATGTTTCATTTTTTCTCCAGGGAAGAATCCCTCACTCTTCCTTCCAGAAAAGCCTTCATTTCCTCTTTGATCTCACAGGCTTTTGTTCCGATCTTCAACAGAATATAAATTGGGAACTGCACAACCTTCAAAGGCTATTTGATGTCTGGTCTTCTGCAACTATGATTTCATGGCTCATGGTGGTGAGCTCCAACGCTTCTCCGGAAGTAGCTGCTCCCGCAGCTTTGGGCAGGCCCTGCTTTCCAGTGTAAATCGTGAAGGGATATGCTCCCCAGGAAACAGATTCTGATTACTCTGGCACAAGTAAGGACCAAACAAAAATGTCCTCTATGCCAGATGTTTGTAAATTTTACCTGGAAGAAGACTTGGGCTTTCCTATAAATCTATGATCACTTGTGAAAAGTCCTTGCTTGGCCACTGATTCTATTGGTAGTTCAGTTTCTGCGATGGAGTTTGGGCGTTACCTCTCGCCTCATTGCTGTAGCACTGGAATGGAGGTACCCCTGACATCCCCCAACAACCGGCCCACTGCCAACCCCTTGTGACTCTTCTAGCTGCTCTCTTTCTCACAGTCACCCTCCAGGCTGGGTGAGAACAGAAGTGGAAGAGCTTGTGCCGGTTCCATGAGAAGCAAAGGCTTGCCCAGAACCGCGGCCGCTGGCTGGGCTTCCCTCGAGGTCAGTAGTGCTGCCTGGATAACTCACAGTCCTGGGGGTTAGATATTTTCTACATCACCTGTTTCCCATGCCCTAGAGGCAAGTATGAACTCCATACGCTCTTGTGTATTGTTGTCTAGTAGTGCAGTTTTCACATATTTGATACGTGTTATTTTTCCTGATAGTTCAGCATTCCCGTAAGGAAAACAGTGTGGCTTTTATCTCCACGTGACGCTGGAGGGCACTGATGACTCATCTCGGTGACTCTCCTGAAGGAACTAGCTTGCTCTCTGACCCTGAGGCGAATGTATGATCCTTGCTCTAGTGCCGTTTCCCCTCAGCACCCCTCTACATTATAGTGTGGCTCTGAAGCCCAACCACTTCTGCGGTCCACTGCCATTCAGAAAGTGCTTGCAGCGAACCTTGGACTCTCACCTTCCAAAGCATGCTGCTGGACTCTTCATCCCGGACACAAGACATTTCAAACAAAATAAACCGAGAACAGAGGGCCAGCCACATTATATATTGTGAAAGGTCGCCGCTATTTCATGAAATCAGGAACACATTTCACCCAACAGAATATGAAGGAAGTCATTTAGAATAACAGCTAGTTTCCCATAAAGAGCAAGCGCCGAAAAGCTTGTTCTACCTTCTTACTTTCGAAAAGCAAAAAGCTAAAGCAATATTCTGTTATTATGATTCTGTAGGCAATTACTTAATTTATAAAACCCTGACATCCAAGTATGCATATATATATGAATATATATATATATATTCAATTGTATGTGTGCTCAACAATGTAAAAAAAGCAGTTATTCCAGTTAATCTTTTTTGTTTTTTATCAATAGCATTGTCAAATCTCCAGTTTCACACCACTTAGCAAAAATGGAAATAACATTTGCTAGGGCTTCTTCACGCGCTTGGGATATTCTGGGCAAACTGAAGAACTGGAGAATTAATTGTTTCCATGCCACCAGCGGATTTCCCACCCTCTCTCTGGAGCTCCAGGGAGACTGTGGGTAGCTGGCAGACTGTGTGTCTAGCTGAAGAGAGCAGGGGCTCTAGGCAGGTTTTAAAGTCACTGTTGGGACCAGGGCTGATGTCACAGGCCTGGCTCACCCCACCAGTTGAAGGTATTGAATAAAGGCATTCCAGACATGGACATGCAAGCCCGGTTGTAGAACCACAGGCACAGGCTGGGGGTAGGTTCAGGGTAGGACACTTGCCTAAGGATACACAAGAGCCACATTTAATCCCGTGTGTGTGTGTGTGTGTGTGTGTGTGTGTGTGTGATCAGGTAAGATTATTCAGTGGATAAGAAAGCTTGTAGCCCAAGCCTGACAACCACAGTTTGAACCCTAGAACTCATGCAAAGGTAGAAGGAGAGAACCAACTCTGGCTTCTTATCCTCTGATCTCTACACTTTGGTTGAACACACACACACACACACACACACACACATGCAATTTAAAAAATTCCTATAAATTAATAACCACAGACTATGTGCATGCCATCTCTCACTGTTTCTCGATGTTTTGATCTTATGGCTTTAGGAGAAAGACTGACAATTCCCAGCTCTGAATGATCAGTACAGACATCTAATCTTATGCCATACAAATCAGGCGAGAATTACCAAGTAGGAAAACTCTACTACAGTGCACAGATACAGGTCCAAAGCTAGTCAACATCCAGAGATTCATTGTCCTTTCTGGCTATGTTGCCTTTGATGGTTCAGTCACAGGCCCCAACATAGGAAGAGCACAGTGAAAAACATCTCACAAGTTTTCATTATATTTAAGCCCCTTCCATTTGAAGAACATTCAAGAAGAAGGAACTTTGGCAGAACAGTGTCAGGGAGGCTACTGACTGAGAAGGGAGGCCCTGGAGGAGTAGTTTATGAGTTGGGTGAGACAAGGGGACAAGAAAAGACCCATCCTTGAGAAAGATTCTTGAAAAACTCCAGGAGGGCTGAGGAACTTGTGGGACTTTTAAGTTATGATGCCTTGTAGGTGTTTCTAAAGTCGCACAAATCATCGACATTGTGTTTGTCACTGACATTTGCTGTGCTAGGTGAGACTAGTAACGTGGGCCCTGCTTCCATGGAGAATTCGTAGTTTAATAGTAACGGCGCCTGTGATATCTGATATAATGCTGTTATTCGTTCAGAAAAATTGTCCTGAAATAAGGAATGCAGAAACTTTAAAGAACATTCTTTATTCATTTTTATGAGATGGGGGAGCAGAGCCAGCATCCAGCCATTTGCATCATGCTCATGATTTGCTTTATTTAGACAGAGTTACTTCTGTCAAAACCTTATTTTTACTTCAGTGCATTCAATTTCATTTTCATATTCATAAGTAAATGTTTTGCTTTTGTCCCCTGTCAATAAGACAGAAACATTTATCAAATCCCATAAGTCGTCTGTTAGATTGGAGATGCTGTGGTCAGTCCTCTCACAGACTGCAGGGGGATGTTCTCTACTGATTAACTCTAGGTGTCAAGGAAGTCGTTTCTGAGAGTGGTATTTCTAGGCCCCTGGCTAACCTGTATGCCTCTCCTGGAAAGCAGAGAATGGCTGTGGCTCAGCTCGAAACTTCCATCATTATCATACTTCCTGCTTATTAATGTGTTTATCATTCCATTACTTGTAATTTACACTAGGATTTTAGAGGAGAAGAGTAGGCCTCAGGCAGCCTGCCTATATTCCACATGGTCCACAACTTAGGGTTCAATTTCATGACCAAGAAACTCAGAAGAGTGAAGTAGGGAAGGTAGGTGCTATTTTTCAGGTCCAGTAATTGTACCTTAATACTTCTCAGAAAGCTGCTGATCTGCTCAGACTTTGGCAGAGCCCAGGGCGCCTCTCTTCCCTGGCTGCCATGCCAGTGTGGTTTGTCAGGAAGATGACAGACCTTACTTATTTGGTGACAAGTTAGGAAGAACAGCCAGGGAGACCCAACCCAGAAGCAAGATCAAGGTGAAAGTTGCCTCTCCAATAGGCCCTTTGGGTCAAGCTACTAGTGCTGTGGGACAATGGTCTTCTATCCTGTAATGATTTGTCGCTTGTATTGCTTTAATAAAATGTTGATTGGCCAATAGGCAGGCAGGAAGCATAGGTTGGACAACAAGAACAGGAGAATTCTGAGCAGAGGAGAGGCTCAGTCTGCAGTCATCATTCAGACGCAGAGGGAGCAAGATGAGACTGCCTCACTGATAAAAGGTACCAAATCACATGGCTAGCACAGATAAGAATTATGGGCTAATGTAAGTTATAAGAGTTAATAAGAAGTCTGAGCTAATAGGCCAACCAGTTTGTAATTAATGTGGACCTCTGTGTGTTTCTTTGGGAGTGAATGGCTGTGGGACTGGGCAGGACAGAAACCTCTAGTCAACACACCAGAGTATTCTCTTGTGCTTTATAGGTAGGAAGGGCCTGGGGCAGGGAGTCTCACTACTGGGTACTGTGTCTACACCACCTTACCAGGCTGCCTCAGAGTCTAGCATCACTCTCCAAATCTTCCCCTACAGAAGAGATAAACCTAACAAAAAAATTGTTTGCCTTGTTCTGTGGCTTAGTCCTGAGCTAGCAATTCTTTCTCTGTGGACCTCTGGGACCTGTATTCTTCAGTGTCAGTGGCTTTCCATCAGACACACACACACAGCACCACTGAGGACAGTGTCACCCATCAGTGTAGCTGGATGTGAAAACTGTTGGACAAGAAAAATAAAAATCCATAAGCTCAGTTTTAGTTGTTCTACAAGGAATACGATTTATACTTTCCTATTCCAATGAGGAAAAGGAAGAGGGGGTAGGGGAAGTAATGGGGGAGGGGCAGATCAGACTAGGAGCCATTTGAGGGTGTGGTATGGGGTACCTAACACAGTAGCAACTTCTTAGTATAGCTCATATGGGGAAGAAATCTAAACTGGAATCACCACATATCAGGAGAGACAAATCCCTAACTAGACAAAACTCTTCACCAAATGAAACCTTCAGTGCCAGTGCTGTAAATGGCTTACATCTAATTGAGTTGCTGGCCAAAGGGGCTCCTTGACAACTTAGGCTATAGCCTAGGATATTGGCTGGTCTGTACAAACTGATAGTAAGATTCCATTGCTAAAGACAATACGTACATGACTCACTGAACAAAGAGATGATGATGAGTCATGACAGTTGCTCATAGTACTGGAAGGCTCTCTGTACATTACCAGAAGAGAGAGGTAAACACCAAACCAGCTACAGAACCTCTAATCTGCAATGGTGACCTGCCTGTGAGACATGCTATGCTGGTGTAATATTGGCACAAAAGTTGTAGGAGTAACCAACTACTATTTGCTGGGAAGTAGAGACTAGTCTATAAGACGGAACACATGCCTGACACTGCCCAGGTGACCAAGAACCTGAGACCAGATAAATGGGTGACCTATGGGGAAGCAAAATATTATTGTTCTGCTGAAGAAGCATAGCAATAAAGTGACTCCTAACACCCTCTGCTGGGCAATGTGCAAAGAGTGAAAGATATTTATTGAAACACCCAGTCCTAAAGAGAATGTCTCCATCAAATCCCTCCCTTCAAGGCTCAGAGAATTATGCAAGAAAGGGGGAAAGAAAGAGTGTAAGGCCCAGTGGGGATGGGAGACACCAAGTAAACAGCGCCTTACAGACACTAAAGGACTGATGCCCTTATGAACTCACAGAGACTGTGGCCCTGCACAGATCTCAGCCAGATGGGGTTCCAGTGCTGGGAGGGGAAGTAGACATGAGGTCTCATCCCTGACCTCCTTCAGTGGACAACTGCCTGCAAGGAAAAAAATGAATCTTCCAATCTAGTTTCTCTGGGAGTGCAAGCAACATCTAAAGGCCAGTAGTAGATGGCCCAAAATTGAATTTTTGGAGAGTTTTTCTTTGTCTCACAATGCTTTGTCTGAGCATTTCATTTTCCTTACATATCTTTTGGTTATATATCATGGTTTCTGATTTTGTTTTCATGGATTTTCTGTGTGTGAATGTGTATGTCCCGGTGTCTATTTGTATTTCTTATATCTTTCCTTTGACTCTTCTTATCCTGTTTATTTTGTCCTATTTGAGTTTGCTTTTATTATTATTATTATTATTATTATTATTATTATTACTAATTATTAATGCCCACTTGTATCCCAATGAAAGAGTAAAAGAAAGGGTGTGGGGGGTTTGGGTGACTGAGGAAGTAGGAAAGATCTGGGAGGAATTTGGGGAGGAGCAACCATAATCAGAATTTATTATACAAGAAAAAGTTTATCATCAATTAAGAAAGTGAATACAACGTAAGAGGAAACTGAACACTGAATATTTTTTATTTGACATTTGTGCAAAGCATGATCACTTGCCTCCATAGCAGAGCTCTATTTGGATTATGTGAGAGTAATCCCTGAGAGTCGCCTCACTGAGCACAGCTGGCATTTGCCAAGGCTGAGCTGCAGATGCTGTGAGCATGGACTGACAGGAGATGAGGGAAACTCTCTAGCAGTGAGCAAGCCTAACTCACTGCCTGGCATCCCTAGCCTGTCATGTATGGCTGCTCTATTGCACCCCAAAAGTGCTTCCTTTGCCTCAAAGGGCATACTATAGAGTCGTGTCTGAATTAGGTACATTCTACTAGAAAGTCTTTCAAGGACAGGAGAAACAACAAATATATTAAATCCCCCAAATCTTAAGCAATTACTGAAACAGTTACTCTGATTTTAGCAATAGTTTTGGAGACATGATTACTATTGTTGACAAAAAATTGATATTTTAGTGTTTCATAACAAAATTGCTACCACCATTGGAGGCAGTCAGGGAACAGGGTGTGAACACAATTTTCCAGTAGTAGGTGACAGAGAAATATTCTCTTCAAATCTTGTGGTTCACACAGTGCTGTTGCCCATCAGTGGGATATGCTTTTGATCATTTACAATTAATCATCTTGAAATTACTAGAAGAAATGCTCATCCCTCAGCTTCCTAATAAATTCATTTCAAACAGTTACAAATTGCTGCAACCACTGAGATGAAGTTAAGTAGAATTTCGGCTGGTCAGTTGGTCACAAACTGTTTGTCACCCCCACACCAGAAGATGGTGCTTGCCTGTGGTTTCCTGGGAGCTACATCTTATATCATGAAATGAGTGATTCCCTCTGCTCCCTGTTCTGCTTTGACAAATTATGCTTTATGTCTTGAAAGCAGTTCTTGATGTGGGAAGATCACATAGTGGGCCAAAGCAACTTCTGTGGAAATATAAGTGATCTGAGCTCAGGTACCCAGTATCCATGTAAAAAGAGGTGGCTGTGGAGACATGTGTGTGCCTCAGCAGTGGATAGCCAGCCACCTTAACTGAATGGTAGGTTCTGGGTTCTGTCTAAAGCTCTGAGGTGGAGAATATTTGAGGAGGACATTGATGCCAACCTTTGGCCTCCACAGGCAAACAGCGCACATGCCACACAAACCAATGTTCTCTTCAGAATGGTTTCAGCTGTCAAAAATTTACTCAATTTTAGTTTCAATAAAAAAACAATTCTTTGATTGTTTATTTTGACACTGAGTAGACTAGCCTAATCCTCTAGGCTCAGCAAAGACTCCAGGTGTTTCCCACCCCCTGGCTTCCAGTGCTAATCTTAAAGGACTGTATTTTAAAAGATTAACATTGCCTTGTGATACATGTGCAAATGTGCATATAGATGTGTAAATAAATATACAATTATTATTTAATCACAGCATAATATGTACGTTATGTACCATATTCATTTACATATATGTACATTTGATATTTATAGATTGTTTTTCCTGTGAGTTTAAACCCAGATAAAGAATGACGGACTTGTTTCACAAGATCAAACAGGCATTTGGTTAGATCAATAGTGGACAACAGTGTATTTCATCTAGTTCCAGCTAGAATCTGGAGGGTAGTAGAATGCACACAGATCACTGTTTATGAAGGTATTTAAAATGTATTTAAATGTTAACCTCCATGGGTTTTTAATTTCTACATACTAAATAGATCTTACAGTTAAAAGAGGCAGCATTTTTATTCTCCGCCTGTCTAGCGATTTGCTGCTGAGGAAGGAGGTCAATGTCGAGTTTCAGAGGTCGAAGGATGGACTTCAGTGCTGGCCTGAAAATACCGAATGAGGTTCTGTCTAAGATCACCCACCACGCACTCTAAGGAGGCTTCCCCTGTGAACGTCAACATCTCAATCTGCGAAATGAGTCTAGACTTGCACTCCTTCTGTAAAAAAATTAGTTTGTACAACATATAAGAAAGCGAGCTATACCCAACTCTCTGAGTGCTGAGCCCAGCATTACACAAGCGGCACACACGTGGAAGCACTCAGTGTTTCAAATACCTAGGCACTACGATGCTCGTTGGCTGTTCCTTGCATGTAACAGTAAAAACCATGGCTAGTTCCTGAGCTCTCACTGTATGTGCCTGTCACACAGAACTCACCATGGATGCTGCTGCTTTCCATTTTCCCAGCCTACAGATGCAGTGCTAAGATGACCTCTATACTCTGTTGGGAGAGAGACACAAGAGGCCATGCAACAAAACTTGGATGCATCTCTGACTTCCTGCCTCTCTAGGCAGTAAGGGAACTTCACACGGCTTTGACCTTTAGATGGTCAGTTAAACCCTTAACGTGGTGGTGACTCTTGACGTTTCACCGACTGCACTGCAGGTGTTTACCAAACAACCCAGGGGTATCATCTGCTCCCTTCAAATAAAACCCAAAACTCCGGGGCAAAAGTATTTTCCTAAGTATATAAACATCAGGATGAAAAGGCATTTAAGACACTGGAGCCACAACACTCTGTATTTTCTTCTGCAAGGCCCATCCTCTTTGCAACCAATGGGTACACTGCAGCCACAGGCATAAAAGGCCGAGGGCACTGTTAGGGCCCTGCTGCCTGTTCCTTGTGCTCAAAAGGCAAAGGTATTGAAGTGTTTTTCTTTTTCCTCTAGCTACATGGTTCCAGTGTCATTCGGGACTGTAAAAGGAGTACTCATTGCTTTATTTCAGAAGCGTTCGTGCATTCGGGGAATACTTTCATTTCCTGAAGTGGCGACGCTAGTTCCCGTTTGTTAACCCAACCCTGGAAGAAGACCACTCCACAACATGAGCAATTACCCCATTTAACAGAGGAGAATGAAGCCTAAGGAAACCAGGTCTTCTGCAAGGAGCTGGCATATATCAAGTGGGGCTTGGGGTGGTGGTTTAAATGAGCATGATTCCCATAGGCTCATACGTTTGAATGTTTGATCCTCACTAGTCCAAACTCTTTGGTAAAGAGTAGGCGGTGTGGCCTTGTTGGAGGTGATGCATTATTAGGCACAGACTTTAAGATTTCAAAAGTCCAAGCCAGACCCAGTTTCATTTTTTTCCCTGTCTTCTGCCTGTGCATCAGCATGTAAGTTTTCAGCTATTGCTCCAGCACCACGGCCACCTATCTGCTGCACTGCTTTCCACCACGATGGTCAAGGACTTACCCTCTGAACTTTAAGTAACTGCCAATTAAATGCTTTCTTGTATAAACTGCTTTAGTCATGATGTCTCTTCACAGCCACAGAACAGTAATAAAGACACATGGAAATAGCAAATACTCCACCAGCCACTCATTCTCCCGGCACATTTTGGTTTTCATCTTTACCAAAAAAAGGAATCTTTGGTATCTCAGTAGATCTTCACTTCTGCCACAACATAAATGATCTGAACTCATTTAATGTTCATTGATTGAAAAAACACCAATGGTTCAAGTCACGCTACATTCAGAAGGGCTTTTAAAAAATTATGTCTACTAATATCAACAAAAGTACCATTGTATGTGTACCTAATGGTTGAGTATTTGTGGGGTACACTGGTGCAATAAAATCCAGCATGCATGCAGATTTGGGGATCTTTGTTGTGATAGATAATATTTTAGGAAAATTGTGCTGCTGGAAAGAAACCATCCAACCCTTTCTCTCCTAGTAGACTGCCTATTACCAAATAAAATTTGAGAAAAAAAAAAACCTTCAGTATGTCATCCTACAAATGTTTGCCGTCCTTATGTGTTAGAAGAGAGTAAAGAATCATACATGGAGACAACAACTGTTTGCCACTGGCTGGAACATTTTGGGGTGGTATATTTGCTTTCTGTGTTGCCAAATTTTTTTATGATAATAACTCACCCATTTTAAAAGGAAAACAAATCACGAAAGACTCAACAGATAGTCCCAACACTTTTGGATTAGGAAATCTCAGTTTTTGAAAAACCAAAAATTGTCAGTCCTTATCAAATGTCCCCAGCTGCTATTTCCACTTGTTCTGGAGACCTGCTCCTAAAGAATGGCAGTGGGGCAACAGAGGCCAACATGTGCATTCATATACATGACACCATGCGGAAGATGAGCTTTTGATGTTGGTACAGAACACAGATCTCACCTCCAGGAGAGTAAGAGATATTTTATTCAAGAGCTAAATATAAGTGAGCATCTCCTGGGAAATTAGATTTAGGTTAACCCAAACCTCATGTTCCAATATAGTAATTACTCAATTGAAGTTTTCATAGTAAAACAGACACACACACACACGCACACACACACACACACAGTCATAAATTAAAACATTTTTCAAATACGAGGGTGGAAACATCACGTATGTAGGTTAGAGCAAAGCAGAGAAATCTTTGTTATAGGCCTCGGGTGCTTTCCAATTATATTCTTAGATGTCGGTTAGTTGGAAGTTAGGTCAGGCATGGAGGTAAGCAAGAAAATTTTAGTGGGCTAAAGATGCGACAATTCAAGATGAATTGTCATCAGGCTCCGGACCTGCAACATTTCAAATTACTGGATTTCTAGTCAGCCTTGAAGAAGGCCCAATGAGAGATGCTGCTTCTTTCCAGAAATGTTCCTTCACACTGACCAGGACAACAGTATTTCCAAAGAAGAAGTTCCTGACATCCCGATGACTTCCCTGACCAGGACAACAGTATTTCCAATGCAGAAGTCCCTGGCATGTCCCTTGATAGCTTCCCTAACAAGGACAGTCACATTTCCATTGCAGAAAACCCTGATACATCTTCTGCTGCCTTCCCTGCATCTTCTGTTGAGCCGCCTGGTGACTTCATGACCTCAGAGATTTCTACTCCTGTCCACCAACCTCTCTGTTATTTTGATGGCATCCACTCCTTTAGTAACTAGCTCTGCTGGGGCCTTTATAGACACTGTGACCTCTTGGATCCTGTGTAGAAAAAGGCTCTCTAGTTCTCCTCACAAAGTTCATTTATTTCAAGAAGAAAAAACAACTTAAAACTATATGCACACCTAACATAGCTTATACAGGGGGCAGAATTATTATTTAAAATATTTAACTGTATTGTAGACATGCTCTTATTGCTACTTTTTTTCTCTCAAGACAGGGTTTCTCTGTAGCTTTGGAGCCTGTCCTGGGACTAGCTCTTATAGACCAGGCTGGCCTTGAACTCACAGAGATCTGCTTGCCTCTGCCTCCTGCGTGCTGGAGTTAAATGCGTGTACCACCACCATCTGGTCTTCTTATTACTATTTATAGAACATAGCTTACATGAAAATCAAGGAGAGTTCCAAACCAGTAAAAAAAAAAAAATCAAAATGGATGAGATCCTGAAATGTTTCTATAATCCAGTTATCTCTGTCTGCGTGTTTACGAGTTGTTGGTCAACATGGCCAACAGTGGCAGTGACCACTCTTTATCCTGTAGTGTCCACCATCTCTGTCTCCTAAGAGGAACTGCACTGCTGCCAGCAACCTCACCATCAACAGGAAGCACCATATTCCTCAGCTCCTTGTGATCTTAGATGTGCCCTGGGACAAAGGTTTGGCCTACAGCCGAGAAAACGTTAGGCATTACTTGTAGAAAATTTCTTCAGAAAGGACAAGACACATTCTTCTCTTGCTTCATCTGCTTCATGGATTGCAGATACAATGGCTGGAGCTTCAGCAGCTTTCCTAGGCCCTAAGGGTGGTGAGGGTCATATTTTAGGCACAGTAGAAGAGTGAGGTGGACGAGGCCCAGGTCTGTCAATCATTTCTATAGCTCTGAAGCTCACTCTGTGACTTCTCAATACTTCCTTCCATATCTGCATATACAGATACACAGCCAAAAACAATTTTTTACAACTTTTTACTTGCATCCAAAGAATCTCAAGAAATTTGAAAATTTCCAGTTGTTTTAGCAGAATACTTCATTAAAACACTTAATTAATCCCACATATTAGTCTAGAACATGCCTACCAAATATTAGTAATCCTTAGGAATCTACTTAGAAGAATCCACCTGCATCAGATCTTTCAAGGGTTGAAATACCATAGGCTTGGGTAGATCATCTAAGTGGGGCGGNTTCAGCAGGAACCTTTATTTAAGTGAGAGACAATGAGACAATTTTTCCAAAATTCAGAGATACCAGGCTTTACTGCATAGCAATGAATACTTATATTTAATTTTTTAGCGGAATGGATAATTTATGATATCTATCTTTTCAATCCCAACTCTGATCTTTGAGGAAAATGCTATAGTTGGTATATTACTTCTAAGGCAGCAATTTCTATTCTATCGCATATCTGACCAGTATTGCCAAGAAAACTGTCAACATCATGATAGCAACATAAAAAAATGAAAGTTTAAGAAACTGTTTAAGAAGATACAGAGACAAAACTGGGGAAGGGTGAGCACTAAATGTGTGACATAATCCTGGAAAAGAAAACCACATAGTGGGGGGGGGGACATGGCCCAGATGAAGAGTATTTGGAGTTCGGATGCTGGTAATCTGCCAGCACTGAAGTCTGAACTGTGGCAAGCTACCAGGCTATAGCACGTGATGAGCCATGGGGACTGGAGAGGGAGAGAAAGGAGTTCTAGGCTCCATCTTCCCAATGTCATTGCGCAACTACAAGAACCTAAATAAAAGAGACAGGCATACTCTCTCCTGCCAGGCCGTTGGGAGGATTGTTAGACGTTAGCTACAGAGAGAGCTCTGTCTGATATTGGGAATCATGCAAATGAAAATATCCTTCTTCCAGACTGAATTCCCCACATCCCACCAACTTTTTTTTTAATCTTATTAAAGGAGTCCTTTTACATATGGGTACTACGCATCAGCAAGGTTGAATCCATTCTTCCATAAAAAATGTTCATAAATTGGAATTGCTATTCCTCTCTCCCCTTTCCCTCCACAATCAGCTATCTCTTTGCTAAAGTTCAGTTATTCTTCACTTGTTCTGCTTTCTTTCTAGAAGTAGTTTGTCTTTTTCTTCCTAAATTTTACAATGCCAGACCCAAATGGTGCTTCTGTGTCCCCAGAAACAGGTGTGGCTAAGGACAGAGGCCATGGTTTCTCCATGGTTTTCTTTCCTAGGCTTAGCACAGAGTCTCTTCTCAGGGGGCTTCTGTGTGTTGATTTGGAATTAAGAAACAAGGAGTAAATAAAAGTCTTTTTTAAATGAATTTTGAATGAGTGATGACATTTGGGAATGCTCCAGTGTGATGTCAGACTTAATTATGACATATTTATGTCAAAGCACTAAGTCAGACAGATTTTCTAGGACATAAGCTGCTTTGGTGACTACTGGCTGCCCCTCGGGGCCCCATGGTCACTTTCACACAACCAGCAGCATAGGAAGAAACTCCTTTAGAAAAACAAAAGCATGCCTCGGGACTGGTTATATCTCCATGATCGTGAGGGGGCTTCTCCTTCCTTTTCAAAGAATGCTTTCTAAAATCAACAAACTAATTTTCAATTCAGATCCTTTTCCATTCATTTTAGTGTCTGGTTGTTTGGTTTTCACTGTATATTTTTATGCTTCAACCCTTCTCTCTGTACTTGTCAATACCAAATCCAACTCCTTCTGAGATAATAACATTTTGAAGTTTGTTTTAGTAGATGACAACAGGAGAACACAGGAGGTGTCAACTGGTAAAAACAACATACCCACAAGACAAAGAAGCAGAGCCACCAGGAAGTATTTTTAGCAGAACTGAATGAGGAAGGTTGGAAAAAAACAAGAATGATAAGAAGAAATAAATGCTTTGGTGTGTGCGTGATTTCAATCTCAACAAACTGACATTTGATTTAGAAGCTGTATCTGGAGATAAGCTCGTCCTTCAAACTGAGATCTAGCTCTGTCATAGAAAACAGAACTGATATATACTGTTATATTCTCCCACTACCCCGATTATATGTAAATATGGGGCAATCTGGTGTGATTTCACTCCCAGCTCCCCATGCCCATGTGCTTATCAGAGCAGCCTTCGGTAGCTGTGGCTTTTCTTTTTAAAGTAGAGCTTCAAAGGGAATAAGCCACAGATAGCAAGATTAACATCACTAATGTAAACTCGCAGACTCTATTCTGGATCTCTCAGAATCTGGGGAAGGAGACTGTCTTAGTTAGTTTTAACTGTCAACTGGACATAACCTAGAGCTATCTGAGAAAGAAATCTCAACTGAAAGACAGTCCAGATTAGACTACCCTGGGATCATGTCTATAAGGGTTTTCCCTGATTGCTATTAGAGGTAAGAGGACCATCCCACTGAGTGGGACACCATTCTCTAGCAGGTGGTTCTGGGCTGCAGAAGAAAGATAGCTAGCAATTCACGAGCCTACAAGAAAGCCATCAAGGAGTGTTCCACCATGGTTTATGTATTTGTGTTCTTGTCTGTATTTCCATCAGAGATGGACTTGTAGCTTATAAACTAAAATAAATGCGTTCTTCTCTAAAGTGCCTTTTCATCATGGTGTTTGTCAGAATGAAACTAGAAGGGTGATCAATAACCAGATGTTGTTTACGGCACTCGAACACATGCTGGACTTTGAGACCCTCAGACCGGCACACATGACAGCCAAGTTCTTGGTTGTGTACATTGAGAGGTGAGGCAGCCTCCAGCCAGTGCTGATGGAGCNATGGAGCTGAGGATAGAAACACTGCAGCTGCCTTCCAAGGTCGGCAGCCAAAGGTGGCCTCTCCAGTATTTCCCAAATTCTCTGAAGAGATGAGCCAAAATGATCTGCCGTGAGGCGCTCTCAGTGGCACTCCAGTTTGGGGCTTCTTCCTCTTTGCCTCACTCCTCCCCACCATCCTAGCCCACAAGACCACTTCTCAGTAAAGTCATGTGCTTCTCTGGTACAAGACTATGACAAAAAAAAAAAAATACCTCCTTTGGTGGAAACTTGCTGGTGAGCTGTCACTGTGTTAGCCATGGCTGCTAGAGTTAAGCACTTCAGGAGAAACTGACGACAACGAGAGGCTCCCCTCTGCCCTCAGAGAAGGCACAGCCGGTAACAGTTACAGAGATGCAAAACTACGTGAATGGGTTTGGATTTCTCGGCAGTGGTAAGAAAGCATTTGACCCAGTTTCTCGGAAGAGACAGGTAAAGCTAAGTGACACATATGGATGGAGGTTAGTCGGCGTATGAAAAGCAAATAAAATATGCCAGCCAAAACCATGAACTAAAATATGGGAACAAGAAGCAGGGGAAACCCAGGAGGAAGGTGATGTCAACACACGGTACTATTTAGGTGTTGTCAGCTTGACACAAATCTAGACACAAGCCAAGATTTCCAAGAACAGGAGATCACAGCTGAGGAGTTGCTTCCATCAGAATGGCCTGTGGGCATGTCTGTGGAGCATTTTCTTGACCACTAATTGATATAGGAGGGCCAAGCCCACTGTGGGAGTTGCCGCCCCTAATCAAACGGACCTGGGGCAATATAGGAAAGCAAGCTGAGTCAGCCAGTGGGAAGCATCCAGTAAGTGTCATTCCTACACGGTCTTTGCTTCATTCTCTGCTTCGGCTTCCTTCCTTGAGTTCCCACATTGGTTTCTTTGATGATGGTTTGTGACCTCCAGCCACATAAACTAATTTCCTTACCCAAATTGCTTTTGGGACATTGTTTGATCATAGCAACAGGAATTCAGACTAGAATATATGGTTTGCCAATATATGGGAGTAAGGAGCAGGGGAGACCCACGATGAGGTTGTCTTTCATATGGTATCAGGTTCCGGTGGAAGAAGGCAGGTGAAGAAATCGAAAAACTGAGGATGTTCCAAAGTATAGGAAGAGGTCTGTACTTGTAGCAGGGAGAGCCTTCTCCCTTGGGCAGTGGGCATGCGCTGACAAGTTTTAAACTTACGGATCTTATCTGAATGTGCTCTTAGGAAAATCTCTGTGCTGGATGTGATAGTGCATACTTCTAATCTTCACACCTAAGACATGATAGAGGCAGAAGGATCCAGGGGTTGAGGCCAGCCTGAATTTCACAGAGACAGATCTGGTCTTCAAACTAAACAAAACAATCCATGTGCTAGGGATCCGGCTGAGTGAGTAGGCACTGATGTGTGAAGACCCCAGTCCATCCCGACACCACACAGAGAGGGGAAGAGTGAGAAGAAGAGAGAGAAAGAATGAAGTAGGCCTCTTAATTTAAATAAAGGACAGAGGGGAGGCAAGCTTATCAGCAGAGAGATCAGACAGAGGGTATGGTGAGGGCTCAGACAAGAGCGCACAGTATTTACCTGGGAGTAGCAGGAAGCCCAGGAAGTAGTGAAATTGACAAGAATCAAGAGAATCTTCAGCACAAGTATCCATTTTCCTCCCAAGGTACTTAACTATTCACTTAAATCAGAGACTAAAGAAGGCAAGTGCAGTGTTAAGATGTTGGCTAAACATTGTGCCAAATGACAGGGAAGAATGAGGCAAAGGTGAAGCTAGGCTCTAGACAGAACAGTGCAATTAGCTCAGAGTTTCCATTTTGCCATTTTAGGGCAAGGGCTAAAACAGTCGTACTGAGAGTCGCTGGCCCATGTTGGAAAGCTAGATATTAATATCCTCAATTTAAAATGTCCATGGGAAACTTTGCCCATGCTTCTAGATGCACACAGCTCCAATTACCACGAACAACAAAACTGTCCCATCAACAAAACTGCCTGACACAATTAATACTCAAATCCTCTCAGTTAATCACAACTTATGTGTGATTATTTTAATTGAAACATTTATGAGTTTTTTCCAGTACTGTTTAAGCAATTAATAAAATTCTAAGTTTTAAGAGAGCTAGATCTAGAGATGTGCAAATGCTTCCTAGAGGAGCAAACACTAAAACTGAGATGTGTTTTTCTTGCAGAGAGGTGGTAAAAGCATAACTGGCCAGGAAAGCTGTAGTATCACACCGGACAGTCACAGCAAACATGATACTTAAGTCCAGCTTAGAAATGTTACTCTGATGTGTGCACATCACTCAAAGCCAAAAGCTAGGTAGGGGA
Organism: Bramus lutescens; assembly: GCA_001685075.1. Classification (NCBI taxonomy): domain Eukaryota; kingdom Metazoa; phylum Chordata; class Mammalia; order Rodentia; family Cricetidae; genus Bramus; species Bramus lutescens. The sequence goes on along the minus strand of LOEQ01001097.1, from coordinate 86,853 downwards.
CAATGAGCCCAAGGGAGTAGCTTGCAGAATGTTTTATGTGCCCCCGTTGCTAACGGGATGGCTGAAAGCACAACGCCCTAAACTCTTTCTGAACTGGAAACCCTGGGAGAGGTGGCAGCAAGGTCCGATTGGAGCAGGCACCGCGCAGCCCATCTGCCAAGTACTCAGTCGCTAAAGCCCAGAAGTGACCAGACAGAAGAGATGTACACCCTTCAGGGCTGTCTTCCTCCTGCTCCATTTAACTTTGCAGTTTTGGAACCTGAGAGGAGAGACGTGAAGGGACGCGGCAGGAAGTGCTAGGCTTTCATGAAACTAATGGAGGTGAACACCGGACTTCCCTTTTCCCCATCACCCTGAGACTCCTGGATCAGTGAGAAAAAGAGGTTGTGACTGGAATCAAGAGAATCCCAGGACTGAAATATCCACTTGCCCCCTAAGAAAATTAGCTCTTATCTCAAATAGTAGAAAAAAAGAGGCATGTAGTGTTAAAACAGAGGGATACAAACATACTTAACATGTCGTCCTCAGTCTATCATGGATCTCTATTATCTAGCCATATATCTTTTAGTTATGTTTACCTAGTATCTAGCTGTTATCTTTCATGTATCTATCCATCCTTCTATTTGATCTACCTACCTACCTATCTATACCTATCTGTCTGCCTGCTTCTCTCTCTCTCTCTTTCTCGTCTATATACATACATAAATCATCTATTAACTATATATCCATTTATCATCTCTTATCTGTCTATCATCATTGTCAGCAACAAAGCAGCATGGGCAAATTGTGTGAAGTAGGCAGGGTTAAGATCTGACTGGTAGAAATTTCAGAGGATGGCCTGGAAACTTTCCAATCAGGAATGAGAAGCAGTTGATGGACAAGTGGGGCTACACTAATAAGACAAAGCAGTAGAAACCACACATCACTATTAATCCCGACAACTCTTTATTTCCATGCATAACAGACCAAAGCGAGGTTAGCAAACAAGCATGTTACTTTGTACTAGAGTATTCAAGTTTCTGAATTTGGAGCGCAGTGGGGCATGGCCAAGTCTAAGGACAGCAAATAAGTGTAATTGTCTATAATGGTCTAGAGGAAAAATGACAGAGCAGGCTAACATTAATAGCTAGAAAAAAAAATGACCTAATTATGTAACTCGAAGAAGGGTGAAGGCAACATTCACTAAAAGGCCTAAAATTCATATTTCTTTAATGTTGAGGTTAATAGGACTGAATTGGGGAACAGATAAGTGAACGCTGAGGACTTATGCTAAGGACAACTGCATTCTTGGAGAAAATTTAGGATCCCCTATCCTCAGGATTACTAGAAGTTTCTAAGGGTTTCTGATAATACAGCCATCTCTCAGGTTTTCTCAGTAACTGCTGTCCATTTGAGTCATTATGGATTTCCTGAAATTCCAGACTTTAAAAGCCTGAAAGCCATTGAACTTGTGCTGAAACAATCAAACGAGATGGAGAAATATGCAGCATAAATCAAGGTCAGCTGCAATAAGGCCATGCCTCCTGGTGAGTGCGCCCATCTCCACCAGTGCCTGAAAGGTGTGCACAAAGACATTCATGGCTGCATCACTCACGATAATGAACACCTGGGAGATGCCTTGCAGGGAGGCTGGTTAGACTGTCCACCGTGATCCACTGGATCTGGGATCATGTGGCTATTACAAGGATGCGTCAAAGGGGAAGGGGAAGACAGTAAATTACCTTTGCATGGTGATCAAGACTGACGACAGAAGAACCAAAGGCATAAAATTTACAGGTGTGAAGAATGAGAGGTTGGCATGGTACGCTTGCAGCCTACTTATTAGCATTTTTCCACTTTACTATAAATAAGCATGCTGTAGCCATGGGATGGAGCTGAAAACAGCAGTAAGTTTGGGGAAAAAACGTGGGTACTGATGCTACCTGCAGATTTCCACAGATAATAAAATAGTACTATTTATTTATTATTTTGAGACAGGATCTCATTACAGAGCCCAGGCTCCTCCTTTAGTCTCCCGAGTTTTATGATTACAAGGATGAGGTACCAAGCTTGGTGTAAACAAGGTTTTAAGACAGAAACCACTTGGGTCCATGGTGAGAGATACATTTCCTGTGCACAGGGCCTTTGGGGTGTGTATCTAATGTGCACCCTGAGGAGATTTTTGTCAGTGGCACACACCTCTTGGTTTGAAAGGCACTATTCACTGGTTTGAAAGGCACTAATAATCTATTTGGAATAAATTTTTTGACTTTCTAAAGAAAATTACTGGAGTGCTTACAATGGCATGCAGATTAATAGTAGATCAAAGACAGTTTTTCTGAAAGTTAATTCTTGCATTGACAATTTGTATTGTTGCAAAGGATATTTTCTGTGTGTTACTCTATGATTGTAATCTCCACCAAAGGCTCCCGGAATAGGTACTGTTTGTATCTATATTGTAAAGACTAAAGATAGAGGACTGGGAAAGAAAGGGGCCCCGCCCTTTTCCTCACAGCTGACCTCAGGCGCAGGCAGCTTTGGCCAGGGCACTCTCCCCTTAGCGTCCACACCTCTGATTGCTGTCCACAGGTTCTCACGAAAGTATCTAATGACCCAGACCTCACAGAGCACTCTACGTTATTTAAATCTTCTTTATAAGAATTCAGAGAAGAAGCACGGTGCTTTGGAAGACATGGCGCACACTTTCATGGCTGCTGTAGAAGCCAAGGAAAGGAAATGATGGCGCTATCGACTGGCCCTCTCCTCTCACTGAATCATTTGTAAAATGTTACCGAGTCACACACACAAAACTCATTCCGTCCCTGTTCTGTTTTGAATTTGATAATTTACTTAAGAGATATCATCACGTCTTACAGTAACATTTCCTTAAGAGTGATGATAGCCTCTGGTCCTAAGGAAACAAACTGTGGTCTGCTTACATGAAACAAAACACAATGAAGGCCTAGTTTAAAAGTCTCTTGCTTATCTCCAGGGTAGACCATTCTGTGGTCAGGACGCCCCACCACCTCAAGGAGCATCACATCCCTTCTCGTACTGATTCCACACACTCAGATTCCCCAATTCTTTGGCTTAGTTTGTATTTTTACTACATATGTTTCTCTTATTCTTGAGACCTTCCTACATGCATAAGAAAAGCAATTATATTATCCTCTTTCCCCCACTCCACTCCTATCAACCTCCTCACAATACTCCCTCCCAACTTCATGCCTTTATTTGTTTATTTTTATAACTCAGGCCCGGTTAGAAATGCCCATCTGTATATGGTATAGGGCCATCCACTGGAGCAAGAAGACTCTACTCGCATAGACAGAGGAGGCACTCCTATGTCCTATCTCATCCCTTACTGAAGAATCTTGGTGGTTGACAGCTGCTGGGAGACCGGGAATCTTGGTGGATTTAGGGATTGTGTGTGTGTGTGTGTGTGTGTGTTGGGGTAAAACAGTGCCTTGTGTAGCTCAAACTGACTTGAAATTCTCAAAATTTAGCTGAGGATGACCTTGAATCCTCCATTGTTCCTACCTTCCCAGTGCTGGGATCACAGGGGGGAGACACCACCCCCAGGTACAGGCTCCTCAATTCTTCCATGGACAGTGGTGAGGGGATCTGTACCTCAGCGCCTGCTAAATTTCAGAGAGGTTGGATGGAGTGTGTGAAACCAGGAGCCTGACACTCTTCCAAATGTGAGAGCTTTTGCAGAATGAATATGTGTGCGGATGAGGTAAACAGCGAGAATCGCGGTCTAAATTCGAGTGTGAAAATGCTGGGAAGGAATCGCTTTCATCACGAGACAGCTAAGATCTAAATACAGGCGGTGTGGAGAATCATTTCAACCCAGATGAGATGCCACTTCCCAGAACAAACTATAGCAACTACTTCACAATACATGAATGAATAAACCCAGCGGATGGATCTCTTCAGACCTAAACAAAGCAAATTCAGACAGGTTTTGTTTGGTTTGGCTTTCATTTATGAGTCCAGGCTGAATTAATTCTTCCTGAAGAACTCACAGAAATGTGGAAATAGAGACTAAAACAGTAAACACTAGATATTTAGAAACTGCTATTCAAATTATCTCAATATTAATCAAGTATTCTATCCATGGACTTTTCTCTGGGTCCTGGACTTTCCCTGTACTTCTGCCTGCTATTTATAGAATTCCTCTTGGATTATTTTATTTTAATTTCCCAGCTATCCTAAGAGGTTTTCAGAGCACCGCAAAGCCCTTTTCTCAGTAAATAGATGAAGACCAAAGGATTTATTAAAAGGCAAAAGCTAGTGGAAGGATGCTGTTAAGACATAGGCAGGTGAGTATGAGAGTTCCCCATGGCACCCACGGAAACTTACAGTGTCACAGAGGGAGCCAGTCTGCTCTAACTTGATCTCTGTTGCTCTGGGGAGCCTACTTAGCCTTTGTATAACTCTGTGTTTCACCTGCAGGAGACCACAATTGTATCTGTTTTATAAGATTGCCGTGAGCATTTGAAGGAATTAACACTGGTACAAAGCCTGGCAGCCAGCAAACACAGTCCATGTACTATTAGCAGCAGGGTTGGTCCAGGGTGGCCTAGGCCTGTAATTGCAGCTGCTTGGGAAGCTAGAACAAGGAGATTAGAGGTTTAAAATCTGCCTGGGCTACAGCGTGAGTTCTCGGACAGATTGAGCTACTTTTGGAGACCGTGCCTCAAAGTAAATATAATAAATAAGGCACCAGGGATGCAGCATTGTGGTGGGGCATGCACCTAGCACTAGAGGGCCCTAGGTTTGCTTCCTAACTTTACAAAAGAAAAACAGCGAGAAAGAAAGAAAAAGAAAAGAAAGAAAGAAAGAAAGAAAGAAAGAAAGAAAGA
>LOEQ01001097.1:53432-74039 GCA_001685075.1 Bramus lutescens | reverse complement strand
AAAACTCTCCAGGAAACAGCAGAGAAGAACTGAGAAGAGGCAAGGCACTCCGGTGCGCGTCAGAGCACAAGTGTCTGTTTCTCCGTGAGAGCAACAGCTTCCCAGAGGCACACACAAGGGACAGAAAGGATGGCTTGTTCTTAGCAGATTCGGTGACAGGAGTTTGCTCAGACAGCCCAGCAGTGAGTTGGGTAATGCAGAGTGAAAGGACAGCCTGTGACCACTGAAACCCCTGCCTCCACTTCTAATTATTTTTCTTGGTTATATAAATGTTCTCCATTGTAAATATTTCTCAAAACTGTGTGTGAGCCCTGCCTCTGGGAGAAGGCCATTTTCTAGCATAATCTATCTGTTACTCCAATATTGCTCCTCCCAAGCTGTTGCTCCCCTCACAAAGCATACCCGTTATTATTCAAGACGCTCTAAGGAAGCCGCCGCATGTGCTGTTGTAATCTGAGACAGCCAGGTGGTTGACTATCTCAGTCCTGAGGAGGTTGCTCTATCCAAAGGCGTAGTTCACAGGGCTTATTTAGTACTTGCAATGGCTGTTTTCTGAAGACAGACAAATTAAAGGTAAACCATGTGCCAGTGAGAATTTTATGAAGAAAAGTGTATGTGTTATGAACATTTTTACAGAGGATGAGCGTACTCCGGGAGGGCTCCTCTCAGGAGATTAACAAAGAGACCCTCCATTCTAGGCCCTGTGGGCAGGATGCTGATTCTCTCAAAAGCAAGATAGACGCGGTCCTTGAGCTTCAGGAAATGGAGAGAAAACAGGTTCAGAGCTCTAGGTAAAGTAATTTCCCCAGATTCAAGACGTGGTTTAATTTTCTTATACTGGGCATGTTCAGTTCCTCTGAAATGAAAGAACAATTTTCAGTTCTTATAAAAATGAGGGCAGAGGGGGTGGGGTAGCACCATCAGCCCCTTATCTACAGAGTGCCAGGGAGCGAAGAAAGGAGGGCTTCTTACCATGTGACATCAGCGCTCTCCGCCTAATTGAGTTTCCGCCAGGGTACTTTTCATGCTTCTAAAAATCCCACATCTTTCTAAACATCATGAATAATGGATTGAAATTTCTGAAACCCCCTTCCTCTTCCTCCACAATTTAAATCAAGCCTCTTTCAGAGCCAACACACTCCACATGCTGATTGAAGTTGGAAAAGGTTAGAACTAGCAAAGGTTGAAAACTTTCCACAAAGGTAAGCAGATGAAGAAAATCGCAGTGCCATCCACAGGCAGGGTGTGTTCACCGTCAAGTGCTTTCATTACAGCACTATTGTCTTGCAGTGGGTATAATAAGCCAAAGCCGCCAAGATGCCACTGTAATTCTGGGACATGTCATTTTCCGAATCCACTCTTAACATGGCTGAAAGGGAACCAAGTCACTACATGGCAATGGACACTGTTTAAATGTCATGTACTCCGTGGGACGAACCAGAGAGAGCCATTGTCTGTGAACTATTGGCTGAGTAGCAAGTTTTAAGATTCTCCTGCTTCAAAATTCCCTCCCAAATTCCTACTGACGAACTGCATCAGGACTGTCAGGAACATCCCCTCTCTGCAGTGATGCACACTAAAAGAATATATACGGGAGACTTGAGTGGAGGAAGGAGGTTCTTCACCAGCAATGTGGCAGAGGTTATAATAAAGCCCAGCTTGCACGGTGTTTATAATTTACAAAGCTGTCCCAGAGACCCTGTGCTACTTAATCCCAAGGACGTGTAAGTGGGGTTGTTCTATTTCTTACAGAGTCCAAGTAAGTTCTCTCTAACAAATATTTAAGGAGTGTTTGGTGCATGCAGGTACTGATACACTGGGGGTGTAGATGGCACAGGGCCTTTGTTCTAATTGGACTCAGAGCTGAGGAGAAATGGAGAATAAACACAAATCATGGAGGTGGCGAGAGAAGCTAAGAAGAAAATCCGTCAAGATAAAGAGCGAAAGGATAAAGAGCTGTGGGGTGGTGCTGTTTTTGTAGTGACTTTCGAGGCAAAACTCCAGAAAATGGAACAGCAAGGGTTGGGTGATTCTTCAGAGACAGGGGCAAGCCAAGCGGTAGTAAGCAGGAATGTAGGGGCTCTATAGCAGAAAGGTAGTGGGGTTCTCTGCACCCAGCCTGCTGAAGTGGAGGAGAGGCTGGTGGGATGGTACCGCCATTAAGGACAAGGAAGCATGATGAAGCAGGAGGGGTGACAACTCGTGTGTAGACAAGGGCCTAGAGCCGGGTTCATGGCCTGATGACCAAGTCCTACTCATGCTATTGTACCTCATGCTGCTTCTCCCAAGCCCTGCCATCTGGAGTCAGCATGGCCTATCTACCCTGTGAATCCTACCCATCCTGTCTCATCAAATTCCACACAAGAGGCAAGCTTTTCTTTGCCTGGGTTTCAAATCTGGAATTCTCCTCAACACAGAGAGCCAGCGCTTTTGTTCTTTGTCCTTGGTGGCCTCCTGGCTGAAGTCCGATCACAGGCTCCACACTCTGGGGGAAAGTCCAGCATGGCAGAGAGAATATAATTACCGGTGCAAACAGGAAAGGTGACTGAAGAAAAGATAAAACACATTTAATGCCTCCAGGAAATGAGTTCAAATGGATTTGATGAGCATCTCACGGTGAATGGAGTGTCTGTTCTCCCCCACCCTGCTTGGACACAAGCTGAAATTGCTTTGGAAACCTGTCACATTGAATTAGCAAAAGCAGACAGTAACTCAGAGGCCTGCCAGGGTGACAGTGCTAAGGATGCTGTGGGGAGGATTCCTGGAGCATCTTCCGGGGGCTCTCTTTCTTCTCCCTTTCAGTATGAGCAGGGATGGGACTTCCGGTGGGTTGAGCATCAGCATCTTTGGAGACAGGCAGGCCTAGGCTGCGGTGCTAAGGAGCTAGGACCACATGTTCATCTATCAGAGGGAGAGGAGAACAAGCGTGCCATCTTCAGCTGGTCCCAACCTACAGCCATGTGACAAGGTCGGGAACACAGACAGATGTTGTTCCGGAAGAGCAAGGAACTACAGAGGACTCTTGACTTTTGATGTTAGGGTGAACTCAGTCATGAAAAAGATGTGGAAACCAGAGCCAGGAGTTCTTCCCTTGACCATGATGGCTGGTGGTCTTCTTAGAGGACAGCTTGCCCTAATCCTTACTTGTCCGGACTTCGGTAGCAGTGTTTGAGGTCTCTCAACTACTTATTTTCTCTCCCTCAAACTCCAAAATGCAAGTGGAGTATGAACTGCCTTATTCCCAGCTCTCAGAACAAGACCTGTACACAGTTGGCCATGCTAAATACTCACTGAAGGAACAGTAACTTCACAAAACCCTTCAGATGGCAGCAGAATCTGAGCTGTGGGTGGTAGCATCCTTCTATTTATGATAATAAGAACTGCCTGAACCCATTGGAACATAGGCAATCAAAACTGTCCTCTGCCGCAGGGACCAGAGCTTACCTCGGGGGCTAATCTCTCCTCTGTAGTGAGATCTGGTCTGTGGAGGAATTAGTTTAAAAGTCTAAGCTAGTCTCTGAAGGGGAGAGACATGTTCCTTTGGTGGCTCAAAGAACATTTTATGCAATTCTTCAACACCCTGGTCTACATAATAGCATTTTTAGATTTTTGGATCTACATCTACAACAGTCCAAACTCAAAATGATCTAATAGTTTTTACTTCCTTTTGAAATGCCTTAAGTCTAAGTCTGCAGAAAGATTGCAATAATGGAAAAATAACATTCAGGATTGACTATTCATATTCTGTAATATTTGCTCTGTCTTCTAAGTGTATAATTATGTATGTATTGCCTAGATGGATATGTGCTTAAAATATGCATGTTTGTGTATACATTTTTGCATGGGTCTATATGAGCACATATGGTATCATGTATATGCATATATGCCTAGGACCATATCTATGCTTATGTATACATGTGCCTGTGGATCTACATTTGTATATATGTACATTCATATGCACATGTGAGCATTATTTACACCTGTACCTACATACAAATACCTACACACGAGAGCAATCTGTCTGAGAATTAGTATGGGTATATACGCTTTGACTGAGCCATTGGGCTATCATTTGTGGACATGGATAACTTCATAGTCAGTACTTCAGGATGAAGTTCTAGGCTGAGACTATGATTTATAGTTATATTATCACATTAAGAAAGATGAAAATTTATAACTATCCAGTTCTCTAGGAAGCCATTCATCTCCTAAACCGCCTTAAGAGTTCCACAATGGGCACATAGCACTTTATGTTAGTCTGGGTCCCATGATGCACCACACCCTGACTCGGTGGCCATGCCCCTTCAGTCACCTTTAATTTGAATGCTTCCAGCCCGCCCGGTATTGCCATGTGTTTCATGACACTGACATTTGTGTAGAAACTAGGGCCAGTTGTTTTATGTAGTTTATTTTCCTTTTAAATTGCCTGTTTGTTTCTGCTAATTATATCCAGGTTAAAGTCTAACATTAAAGCAATCAATCAGAAGTAAATGTGAAATAGCTCGGGTTCTCCATAGGACATTTTAAAAATAAATTATCAAACCAATGAAGATTGTGTGCACTCTGGACAGGTGCCGGGTGTCACCTGGTCACCTGCTAAAGTGGTCTCTTTTGAATGCCTGAGAAAAAAAGCCTCGTCAACATGATTAAGTTAGCGCTTCCCACATGTCAGTTACTCCATACAAGCATAGGGTCTTTACGGCATGACATTCCACTTGTCCTAGTGCCAACGAACTCTCTTTCTCAAGCTCCATCTTCTTAAATGACTCGCAAACAATAAGATTGATATAAATGATTTTGCAAGGCTTGCTATATTTTTCTAGTGACTACAGAAGTACTTATAAATATGCACAGAAAGCATACCCATTTGAAACCCCTTCAAACGGCATGGTGCCACGTGAGGGGACCCTGAGCAGAAGACAACTGTCTCAGGCAATGGGTGTGAACAGGTGTGAAGCTACGTCGTCTGTGCACTCTTAGCTGGCCAAAAGGTTGTCCATGAAGTATGGACGCTGGAGCCAGTGAGCTGACTCAGTGAGTGAAAGGCGCCTACTTTCAGGTCGAATGATTCGAGTTCATCCCCAAACCCCACATGGTGGAAAGAGAGACCTGATTCTCACGGATGGCCCTCTGTCCCCACATGCTTCCGTGCTCCATATGCCTCCCTCATCCCACTTTAGTGTAAAACACTAAAATAGGAAGTGTGGACAAAATAAGGTGACAGGCTTGAGGCCTAAGGGGACTGCCTCTTAACAACCAACACCACAACTTTTTAGACACGCAACTGCTGCCGACATTCTTCTGAACGGGGTTCCAGGTAAGATGAGTCTGCCTGAGACTTGGAAGTGTCACACTGGGAATGAGCTCTCTGTGGTGCACACATTGCCACTGCTTCATTCATAGCTCATCTGTTCAGTGAGCACAGAGGTGGTCCTCCAGCTTGTTTGGCTCCTCTTGGGTGTGTTGTTCAGGGTCTGAGTCAGGGTGCACAACCTTCAAGGTCAAGATCTCTGGTTTTTTCTTGCCACCTGGGCTGCTAAAACACAGGACCCAATTCTCATTCTCAGGTTCCAGAGAGCCATAGCTTCTCCTACTGTGTCCTCTCTGCTCACTATTGCTCATTATTGCTCTCTGAGCCCAGCTGGTCTAGAATAACCTTAGACCTATCATAAGGTTTGTTGTCCACAGGACTCTTGCTGTTCTGCCATGGTCCCTAATCAGTGACTTGCCCTCGGTCCCCAAAACAAGCCTTTGGACTCTTTATCTCTCCCACAGTTGGGAAGCACCTGACTCAGCAATTAATACATTATCCGTATCATTCACAAGCGGTGCTCCCTGCTCAGACCTTAATTTATCTTCAGTCTCCAGTGTTCTTTCTGGGATCCATGTTTGGCAGAAAGCCAAATGCATCTTTTCTGAACCAACACAGAACCCTTCATACCTCCAGGGCACACAACATGCCCTCCAGATACGATGATCTTATAGATTTAGTTTTTCATGGGTTTCTCTGCCTTCTGAGCCTGAAAACATCTCACAAGCCATAAGCTGGTACCCCAGTATCATCTTAGATGACCTGAACAGTACAGCAAACACCATACTGTGGACCCTTCAGGAGGACATACATTCCAGCAATGGAGAAAGAAGATGAAAAAGAAATCAGGGCTGGTGAATCCAGGCCAGATATGGTGGTATTCACATGTAATCTCAGATCTTTAAGCTCTCTGGAAGCTGAGGCAGGAGGATTTTTGCCTGGAGTCTAGTCTGTGTGAAATGATGGATCCTTCCTCAGCACAACAACGTCAACCCAGCAAAGCCCAGATTGTTAAGCCGAGTATCTATTGATTTTGAGGTTGCTAGGTATAAGAATTACAAAGGGGATTTGCTCTGAATAAGGCACTTTCAATATCATGACCTAGTTGGTTTGGGGCAGGGCAAAGAACTCCTGTTGGACAAACAGGCTGTCCTCATGAACAAGGAACACATCTTAAGATGAACAGCCAAAAGATCTGCAAGCAGGGCTGCTTAAAGGCAGAGTTCTAAAATGAGGATCCTCTAGATAACTTAACGGAGAGTTTGGGGGAAGGATGGAGGACATAAAAACTTGGGTTTCTAGCTAGCACCTATCTTCAGAGGCAAAGACGTCTATAGTATGAACCCTTCAGCCTGAGCTACAGAAGGGAAACTAATCCTTTCTTTATAGCAAGAGTGGAAGCATCCATTTCCGTTCATAATTTCTCCACCTAAACTCATCCCTGAACTTTCTCCTCATGCAGCAGAGACCACTAGGCACCCATGATATGAATAATGATATTCATGAGGAAAGGCCCTGTAGGTGAGTTTCTTGAGCATTTTTCTTGACAAATGATTGGTGTAGGAAGGTCCAGCACATTGTGGGTGGTGCCAACTCTGGGCAGGTTGTGCCGAGTTATATAAGAGCAGATGGAGTAAGCTAGTAGCAATGGCATTCTTCCATGACCCTTTCTTCAGGTCCTGCATTCAGGCTTCTGCCTTGAGCTCCTTCTGTGTGTCCAGGTCATGGAAGTAAAATAAATCCTTCCTTCTCTAAGTAGCTTTTGATTCTAGTGTTTATCAGAGCAATAGAAACCCTAACGAAGAAAAAAATTTAATTATCTAAATGGCTAGTGACAATGAATTTCTGTTGAACAATACAACACTATCCAAGACCAAATGAAATGCAAATACGAAAGGCTGGGCATGACTGCATGTTTGTAAAGCTACACTCAGGAGACTGAGATCAGATGGTCATGAGTTCAAGGCCAGCTTGGGATGCACAGAGAGACCTTGTCTCTTCAAAACAAAAATATATAACCTTATGATTCTTGAATGTTGTTACAAAGCACTTCAAAAACCTAGTAGAACACCATGGTGGAGGGCAATGAGCATTTGTATCAAAAGTAGTCAACTCCAATGATATCATCTATCATCTGACTCCAAGGATACCATCTTCTGGAAATGAAATCCTAGCTGAGCCTTATCCAGTTGCTCCTGCCTATGCTACAGAAGCTGGAACAGTGTATGTACCCAGGTCACTTCCATATTCAACATCTTTATTCCAGATAATGTTGTATATTGCAAACACTATGGTCATTCCTTAGAAGCTAAAAAGTAAACATTGGTAGCACAGTAATGTTCTGGCATGTACAAAGCCATAAACTTCAGGCTCCAATACCAGATAAAAAGGAGCAGAAAACAGTGATGAGATTATTTAGAACATTTCTACATTGTCGTTAAAGATAACCTAACATTGTTCTGAATAAATGAAAAGTATTTTTCCCCTACAAGACCGACTATGAACTTACCACATTTTTAGGTTGAATTATGGTATGTATATTTTTAAAACTTTACAAGTAAAGACACTACTTTAGGATCTGTGTACAGGTTTCACCTGTAAAGAGACAATGCCAGTTCACAATTGTCTGAAATGTTTTCTGATTTTTTTTTCACTGACTAGAACTGGGCGTTCTCTTCCATGCTAGAGGCATGCCACAGATAACATCACTATCACCACTATCTGGTCCCTTGAAGTCATCAGTAAAAGTCACAATTTCCTTTGACATAGGGCAGTATAGCTCCTGGAATTGTAAAACAGTATAAATTTAATAGATGTGGTTGATCCCTCCTGATCTCAAAGCTCATACTACCTAGAGGGGTTAAAGGGATGCCATTTAGACACAGGGGAGCTCTGTGATGCTGAGAGTTTTTCCTGTGCACACTTGATCTGCATTCGAAGACTAGAAGGATGGGGTCATTCAAACAAAATTAGAAAATTCAAATCAGAATTTTAATTCTCAATTAATTGTCTTTTGAAATATGATATCATGTGGGCAGCTGGTCAAGCCCCGGCAAGTCAAACACATCTATCCACTGCCTAAGAGAACTTACTGGGATGTGTAACTAAATAACTTTTTCATTATTGATAACACAATAGGCAATAACATGGTCTTGTATAATGCTCAGGGTGCTTTGTGTTGGTAGTCTTGGCACTTGGGAGCCTGAGCTGAGAGGACTATGAGTTCGAGGCCAGTCTGGGTCACATGGGCTCTCTGTCTGTCTGTCTCTCCATATACACGTGAAGACGTTATCCACACTCTGCCAAAGGGGTCCCCAGCAAGAACAATGGCTTAGATGCCTGCTCTGGACAACCCGTGACCGGAAGCACCTGATATCTGTATCCTCCACTCCTCCACCAGGCCCCGGTCATAGCTAGGCTTATGCTTTCAACACTGCTCAAACAGATGAGAAGTTCATCATTACTATCTGCACAGAGGAAAGAGGAGGGAGGAACAGGACTTGTGAAAGAAAGGCTCACAGGAGGAAGTCTGATGTGGACTGAGTGGTTCAGAGCGTGGGGAGCTAACGGTAGTCTCCTAGTCGCTCAATAAATTGGCAATTTTCCCAGCAAGCAGGTGACTCTGGCACCTTCAGTAAGGAAAGTGGTTTCATCTTCTGTGTTATGAGTAAAAGGACTTTCCTCAGCTACTCCACATAGCATGGCCGTGCCCTCCAGATGGACTGCAATGCCAGGCTCGCACAGGATACACAGCTCCAAGAGAAAGAAGCTCGTGTTGGAGGCCTGCACAGCATGACTATTGCCCAATAGACAGAAGAGCCCTGGCCCAAAACCAGCTCTGTTGACTGTAGAATTATTTTTTGTTTTAGGACTGAGAGAGTCAGCCACTACTTAATAATGTCAATATGTTTTCTCCATTATACAACCAGAATGTTACCTAAGCACATCAGACTCTTCAAACCCCACACCCACACGTTCTGAACTCAGCTGCACCCGATGTGGTAATGAAGGAGAGTGCCTTGAGGAAACCAGGTCTCTGCCGACAGGAAGCGAGTCCCATGGAGCGAATTCCATCCAGTGTCTGACTCACTTCTTTTCTCAAGAGAGAATTTTACAGCCACTTGCTGTGGTGGCCAGCCCACTGCATCTAGACAGGCCCTGTCAGTACTAGGGTTCTAAGGCTTTGGGAAAGGTTTTCTTTCTTTAAGCTCAAAGAGACCAGGATATGGCAAGTCAGCATCCAAACTTGAAAGCTCTCTGTTGAGAAGAGTTAGTTCTAGGAGACCTTGATGAAATCGCTAATGCTTAGACACTGTTACTTGCTACATGCTGGGTAAATAGGAAAGCATGCTGACTGCATTTATTTTGCTATCATTATGTCTCCATGGGGTGAGCCAATAAGAAAAGCAGAGCTCATTAACATCTTGGGGTGTGGTATGTGAGTATGTCTGTGTGTATGTGTACATCACTAAGATAATCTAATTTATCCTTATTTCAAGTTACCTTTGCAGGAATTCTTTAACATTGAATGAACAGTTCCCAAACTATCCAGGTGGGATACATATTATTCTCTTCACTAGAGTTAACACTTTTAATCAGTCCATGGTTATTGAGAGCCTGTTGTAGATCAGACTGTAGCTTACCCCAGATTAGGAAACAGGTACCTTCTTACGTATCAAGAGGCAGATGAGTACCCAAGTTAGCCTACAGTCATTTCCTTTCAGGGCGATGTTGGGCAGGGCGGCTTCAGCAACAGGCATTTTTCTCTTGCCTTCCTGGATAAGGTGCAGCAGAGCCGAGGTTGGCATGGGCTTTGCTTGGCTGGCAGTGAAGTTCTTCTCATTGAGCTTCGAATGGCTGTCCTTGCATGTGAAAGAGGAAGAAAGGTGGGGCATGTCTTCTTATGAGGACGCAATAGCATTTCAAGGGTCACCTTCATGACGTCCTCTGAGCTTAACCATGTTTCAAAGGCTCCAACTCAACATATCACACCAGCAGCTTGAATTATGATGCATACTTAATACAAAATTTGCTATCCTCATCTCTATGCCCAACACATTCAATATTGCAGTATTCAGCAGGTTATGTGTTACGTGTGACATGTATCGACCCAGAAGAGAGATGCATGGGTGCTTCTGGGGACAAGTGCAGTGGCGAGAAAGATCTACAAGGGCAAAAGATACTTCAGTCCTTGGGACCAAGATGACTTAGGCTTTGAGTGTCTAGAGGTGAGTAGAACTTCAAAATTCAGGGGAGCTTCTGAAGCAATGGGGTCAAAGTTCAACAACGGAGCTCCTGTGAGTCAGGTATCTCCATTTCTAGGTTTGCCTATGACCAAGTTGAGCTGGGCAACACAAAACCAAATAAGGATAACACAGACTAGACAACAGCATGGTTGATGAAATAGCAAACAATAATTTTTCACAAAGCCACAAGCGCAGGTTTCCCTTAATTCAGTGATGAGACGTGGGTCAAATGACATGAGTGGTATGTGTGCCTGTCTCCTGACCATATCAAAGCCAGTATCCACTGAGCTCAGTCCCTCAACCAGAAATAGTTAGATTCTTGCAGGGTTTGATCATCTCCTTCAAATCCTGCATGGGAAAGGATCAAGAGGGAGGAACGGCAAAGCCAAGTTCAGGATGAGCTCTCCCTGACTGACACTTGGCTATGGATGAGTCCTGAACAGAAGGCCCCCTTGTCTCCTGGAAGGAGTAGTTGCCTACACACAGAAGAGCTTAGTGTCACCCACAGCCTTGCATCTGGCTGCATAGTGGATCTCGGACACAAGGTCTTCCAACATGTGAAATCAGAAGACGCAGAGTGCCGTGCCCAGAAGGAAGCAGGAAACACACCTAAGGATCTCCCTCCCCATCCGCTGCTGGAACTTAGGAGGCGTGTGTGGGCATCTGGGAAACCTGGAATAACTGTGCTATTTTGGGTCTGCTCGAGGTGTGTGGCTGTCGCAGCACACAAGGACCTGTGGATCACACGGACACTTGTCTGATTGGCACAGGCTCAGTCTCCATCATCCAGAGACTTCCCACAGTAAGGTACAGAGGACAAGAAATACAGTAAGCATTTGGCAGAAGAGTGATGCCGAGAGCTTACAGGGCTCACCTGTGTTCACGCAGACTGGCAGGCAGAATCACATTCAAAAGGAGGAATTTCAGTTGCACGCCTTAGCAACTTTCAGCCGGCTGGGGAACATAGGCTCCTTTTTGCAGTGGGAGCCTGAACACGGCCGGCACATGTGTCTTCTCTTGCTTTCTTACTGTTTGCATCAAAAAAAGGCTTCACTACGTAGCCCAAGCTATTCTCAAGCTCAGGATCCTTCTGTCTCAGTGTCTGAAGGTTGAGATTACAGACACACAGTGCCTTACAGGATCTCGTGTCCTCCTTAGCTGATGGAGTCCAACCACTGAGCCAAGGAGCTCTCAGAAGCAGACTGACTTATCCTTGGAAAAGCTGAAGCTCTGCCCTGGCCCAGGGCAGTCAACAGACAAGAGGGGGCAACAGTTCACTCCCTGGAGCCTTTTGCTGGAGTTCCAAGCAGATTAAAGCCTCCTTCTCTAGAACCACAGGCTCTAGGACCAAATCCTGACATCTCGTCCTGCCTTGGGCCCTCCTAATGTGTGGCCTCATCTGTCTTTGTTACTGGAAGGTACAGATGATCATCTTTTGGAGTCAATCTACTGCCTTAGGCTGTAGGAAATCAATTTTTATAATCCTGGAATAGACAACAAGCCTTGTCCTGGGCTCTGGAACATTTTCTTATGCTTGTTTTCTTTCTTTATTTAAAATTTTATCTTCTATGTATGGGTGTTTTGTCTTCATGTAAGTCTCTGTATTGTATGATTGCGGTGCCCACGGGGCCTGAGATGATATTGGATCCCCTAGAACTGGAGTTATGGGTGGTTCTGAGTTGCCGTGCGAGTGCTGGGAACTGAACCCAGGTCCTCTGCAAGAGCAACAAGTGCTCTGAGCCATGCAGCCACCTGCCCAGCCCCTTCAGTCTCTTTCCACAGGGACATGTGCCATGCTGAGCACACAGTCAGCTATCGATAGAGCTTTACTTGGTGTCGAGGACAATGCCTCTAGTGTTTTCAGGTGCCAGACGCTGTAAAAAAGCGTGTTATACACTCAATCCTCTCGTGTCTTTCAACTGTCTATTTTTATACCCATTCCACATAGAGAAAATTGAGGCACACTAAAGACGGGAGGATGTCCCAGTCTCCAAGTTGGCTGTCAAGCAGCAAAAGAGGTGTTGGTATTTGGTCAGGTTACCTCTAGATGAGTGGACATGTGGGTAGGTGGATAAAAGCCCCACATTGAGACAAGGAGGGGAGAGGGAGAGATGGAGAGAGCAGCAAACCTTTGAGAATAAGATGATAAAAGTGGCGGCAGGGCCGTGGCGTGCGCGGGGAAATTTCACAGCTAGATCCAGTGTCCTCCTTTGTAGTTTAACACTAGACTCACTGATTTCAAAATACTGACATAGAGCTGGAGAGAAGAATGGGGACATGTGTCAGTACCAATGAGCCCAGCCCAGATTGCTTATAGGACAGCAGAAACAGTAAACCGCGGACAGCCAGTGAAGGACTGTGAGGTTAACCTAGAGACGCAATGCTCCTCCGTACAACCAGACTCACACCCTTCTCCACCATCAATCCCTTTCCCATCTGGTCCTTTGCCACACAGCTCTTGAACTTCTGCAGCCTCCGCTCCCATCTGCTAATTCAAGGGTGGCAAAAAGACACTCCAGGGATCATTGACCCTCGAGGTTACAGGATGTCTACCCACTCACATGGGGAAGCTATCGCATGGACTGGAAACACAAAGGCGCACCCTTAACCATTACAGTTCATGCTGTTGGAGGCCTTTGAGGGGTTTGAGTCCCAATTAGTCCTCTCACTGAGCATTCGCGCAGCACGTGATCAGAAAGCTGAACCTACATACCCCTGAAAACTCTTTTGTTTTCTGAACTGCCTAGGTTTTCTTGAAGAACTTGTTTTTCTACTAAGCAGGTTCTCTTTCACGAGCAAGAACAAACAGTACAGTCCCTCTCAGGAGCTGGCCTTTTAGTCATTGTCTCTGATGCGGGGTGATGACAGCCTGTTTAGGAAACACACTATAACTGCAGTCCACAGTTCATCCCTCAGCTTAAGAGATCATAAGATCCTGGACTTTTTTCCATGGTTCTCTAATCACTTGCCTGCATTCTGGAAGCTTCCTGATAGCTAAAGAGCATTCAAGAGAAGGAACTAAGCTTTTCGAAACCACTGACCTGTCTGCTGAAAGGGAAAGCTGATGGATGGGAAGGCTACACTGTGGAGATGCAGCGTAGCCTCGCTTCAGATCATGCTGGCCAAGGCCATGGGGAGCCTAGCACAAAGGGGATGTTTCTGGAAGCAAAACACAGCCACTGCTCATCTCCCCATGACCGCAGTGCTCCTAGGGCAGCTGCCCCAGACACTCTTTCCCCTGCCCCCCATTCAGCCTCCCATAGCCTGGCAGGGGACCTGATGTGGGATATTCTTTCGACCTACAGCCGTCTCCATTTTCCAACATCTTTGATATCCACAAATAAGGAAGAAAAAGATATTCCTTGGTGCAGAGAAGTGCAAATTGCTCTAAGAAGAAAGTTAAAGCAGCCACAAGACCTCTGTATTATAACTCGTCAAGATCCACCTCAACTTATAGCCAGCAGCTTGGAGAAACAGCCACAGACCTTCACATTTTTCCAAAGACGCTGGGTAAACTCAGTGGTCACCCTGGCCCAGTGTTCTTATGTGGTCATAGACTTGCAAGACACCCACCAACAGAACCCAAGTGACCATGAACTTGAATGAACAGACCTCACAGATTTTGTTCATTGACCTTCCATCACAACTAGGGCTGCAGGTCCCATGGGAACTAGCAGAGCTAGGGTTCTGTCGCTGATGCAGGGGAGGCGCAACCACCCATAGGGCAGCAATCTCAGTGCAGCACATGTACTCACTGCTACCTTGAAGTGCCAGCACCTATTTCAACCACAGAGGTTATATTAACGCATGCATTTCATAGGAATCACAGATGGCAGCAACCAGGGCTGAAAGTGAATCTTACGTGTGATCTTACATATATGCAATACATTTAAAGATTCTATCCCGGGGCCCCATGGCTTCATCAGGTCTGACAAGTGCACTGTGGTACAAATGGCTATAAGAGGCCAGGGCTGGGGCTGGGGAGGCACAGCAATGTGTTGTTATGACATGTGAAAAAGAAATGTGACCCTCTGAGCAGATTCAGACAATCAGGAACTTCTTAGCTCACTTTTCTCTCACATCCATCACCATGTCAGGTGACACACCTCACACTGTCTTTGTCTCCTCTTGTTTTTTTTTTCCCCATGTCCTTGGGTTGGGAGGTGACATAGGTGCCCCTCTCCTGTGCTAAGACCCCCTTCCTTGGCCGGTTTCAGTTCCCTGGGCTCGCTCTCTCTCTCTCTCTCTCTCTCTCTCTCTCTCCTTCTCTTGGACTTGCCTTCTTCTCTGCTGCTCTTGCCTGTCACCTGGTCCTCCTGCACCTGCTGGCCCCTTGCCACCTCCTTAGGCTCTACAGCAGAAGTGTTGGTCACAGATAGACCCCATCATACCATTCAGGAATAAATTACATTTTACTGGCGAGAGGTATTTCCGAGACACAGTTGGAAGAATAGACTGAGCATCCCAATAAGGGCCTGTGCACTACTCCTGAAGAGAAGATGAAAGCCAACTTTGTGAGGTGCGTGGAAAGCATCCTCTTGGGGAACTCCAATAGCCCCGCTGTTGGGAACCAAGCAAGACTTTTCTCCTGCCCAAGTTTCCAGCCAAGCACATTGCTTAGTCACTGCAAGCAGAGAGCCCTTAGGGCAGGCCTGTTTCTCTAAGCCTGAGGTGAGAACCTTAGAAGACAGGGGAGAACCAGGAAGAAGCCTCACAACTTGCACTTTTAGATAAACACACCATGCAAGGTTTCTGCAGCCCTGCCCTCATCTAGAGATATGGCCTGTGAAAGTTTATCCCAGAAACATAGCTGAGAGAATGGCTATCTTATCAATAACCCCAGGAAGAAAGGTAGGGCGGGAAAGAGGGAGGGAAGATGGGAGGAAGGGGGAAGGAAAGAAACCAGGAAGTTAGCCTACACTTGAAAACACAGTATACCCTTAAGTTTGTTCCATAATATTGAAAATAGTTTGAGATATATTTTTCCTTAATAAAAGGTGCTAGAACTCTTTTTAAAAATTGCCTAAGAGTGTAGTGATATTCCACTAGGCAAGTATTAACATAAAATGTGCTTAGGAGCTTAGCACAGAATGAAACAATAAACATCGTAACCTCCCTTAATCTGTTCAATATATCCCTTGAAGACAAAAAAAAAAAAAAACATTCTTATGGGACTAGTTCTCACTCCAAGACTTAATCATTCATTTATGAAGAATTGTATGGGCCTTATATTAATTTACTCCTTCTGGGAAAGACCACTGGCTCAAGAGAAGACTCCAGACTTCACTGTCACCGGAAATGGCCATGTCACATGCTGAGCTGAGCTGAATCTTCTAACATTTTGTACACAGCACACAAAAGTCGATCTAAAAGCCTGGTCTGCCCTGCATTCTTAAAAAAGTGTTCAGAGTCACAATCTATAGACACAATGAGCACAATGAGTCACAAAGAGAACTCAAAAGTGGCCATGGTTTAAGATCTATACAATGGCTTAGACAGAATGCATGAGGGTAAAACCTCTCTGGTTCTATTTTGTCCTTCTCATTTTATTTTGTTTATTTCATTTATGGAATTGTCTTCAAACCCTTTCCTTAGAATCTACTTTGGCTTCTCTTGTTATTAAAAATCCAAGTTGGTTACTCTGGGTCTTGATTATTTATTTTTAAAAAAATCAACAGAAAATGAAAATAATATATAATCGCACCATTTAGAACATGAGCCTATACCACCAGTGTTTTTTAAAAGAAGACTTCATTTTTCTTGTGATCACTTTCATGGCTGTTTAGTTTTTCTCTTGTCCACAAACTCACATATATAGGATTCAGAATGAGTACAGGCTTGGAGAATTGCGATGGCATCCTGGGAGCCACTTGATGGGATACCACAAAGGTGCCCATAGAGTAAGAAGAGGGGACATGGATCACAAGGAGTCCGAGACAGCAGCTAACACCCACCTCCTCTGAAAAGCCTGAAATGGCCGACCATGGAATCCACCCAGCTTCTCCAGAGTCTCCTCTCTGTGGCAGAGAACGGAGACCATTTCTTGGCATGTTGTCCTTGTGGATTTCAAGGATACAGCTTACTCTTTAACTGTCTTAACCCAACTAGAGTCCTAACCTTGAGACAGTTACATATTGGGGACAAACTGATCGCTCACAGTCCTCCTGGAAGAGTGTGGCAGGTGGATGAAATTTCCTACTCACATTAAGTCATGATTCATTTCTTTAATGAATTCTTCAGAAACTGAAAGTGGCCTCCAGAGACAGACATAGACAGCAGGTAGGCAGATGGATGGAAAAAATGACCACGAATGGTCTCTGTGACATATCCCTTGCTCAGGCCTCACCTTCTCCTCCTCCACCAGCCACTGCCCAGATTCTCTGTGCCAGCATGTCACCAAATTGGGAGTGACATAAGAGCCACCAGCTGTCCATGTTCACTTTTAACTCCTGCCATCCTCGTGGAGCCGAGAGATGGGTTTTTCTTACTCTCTAGCTGAAGTTTGCTTAGTTTGTCTTCAAGGGGAGGTGATCCTTCAACTATGACCTGGAGAAAACACATGACCTCTCCCCAGTAGCCAGAATCGCACTCCACAAGACCTCTAAAGGTGGACAGAATGCCTAGGTGGCCAGGAAGTGCTGGCTGTGGAGTGTCCCAGTCGGTGAGGAGTACTGGAGTCCAAAGTACATGGCGACACTTAGAATTATGTCAGCCGGGAAAACGAATGCAGTGGGAAGCTACAGGGGAGAAATTCATCAATGCATCTGGTTGCTTCAAAAAGAGACTTCCCCTCAAGTCTTAACAGTTCCTTGCCTCACGCAAATGACTGTGAGGAGGGCAGGATAAAACCCACCCAAACTTGACAAGACCTTTCAAAAATGGCTGGGAAGTCATTTAATCTTATTTAGAACCATTAAAGTTTCACATGGTTAGTTAATTTTTGTTAATTGGAAGGATTATAAGAGTCTACTGCAAGCCACCCCCCCCCAAAGAGCTGGGTTCCTGCAGCTTTTTTGTTTAAAATAAGAAAGTCTTTTTCCCCAAGTATCTTAAAGATGCTGAGGGGAAAAAAATCAGAAATAAACATCTATCTGTGCATAAGCAAAGTTCACTGGACCCAGGAGTGGAAAGGTAATGGCTCTCACACTGCTTATGCTGCAAGCTCACTGAGGGGTGGTACCCAACACCAAGTGGCCTCTGTCAGTGTTTATGTTCTCATCCAATTCCCAGACAGACATTCTCCTGTGGAATACCCTTGCTACCCCGAAGGCCTCCGACTTTGTAGCACAAAGCAGACCACATGTAGGAATCCAGTTCTGAATTTAAAAGATCAACATCTGCTAACAGGTTGAAAAGAGAAGGTCAACAACAAGAAGGGTTCCTCAGACTGGTTCTCCGTGCATCCCAGGAGACACTAGGCATAGAGTGTCAGTAGTCTATGCTAGATATCAGAGGAGAGGCTAGCATGCTGGATACTAAGAGGCACCATTATCAAGCTATTCTCCCCTACACAGTTCAAACACTGGCCCAAGCCACCTTAGTGAGGTTTTAAAGTTGTCTCCCAAGTTCACAAGACATGAGACACCCCACCCTATTTCTGTGAAAAGGGGAAGAACATTAACATGGCTGAGAAACATCTAGAAACCTGTCAGAGTGGTTGAGGTCTAGGGTCCTACCTCATATATCCAGGTAATTCAGAAGAGGCTGCTTGCTGTCACCAGTCAGGGCTGGTGAAGGTGTGGCCTTTGTGCCCCAGAAATGCATCAGAAGCTTGTGTGGAGGGAATCCCCATTCTTCCTCCTCTGGCTCTAGAGCTGTCTGTTTGGAAGTAGGGAAGGAGCAGCTCCAGGTAGGCCTCGGGACAAGAGTGTCTACCATAAAATTCCAACTAGAGCCCTGATTGATAGTCCACCTCTCTTCTGGAAAGCTCTCACCAAAAAGGTAACTATAGTGACTCCAATCCTGCTTTCTCCCTGCTAGTGCAGGCCAGGAGAAGCAGTCGCAGGGCAACCCAGGGAAGGTTGTTCTCCTAGAAGCCAGAATATGAGAAGTTCAGGCAGGGAGAACCTGGAAGCTGTCCACAGTACCACACTAGCACAGCCTCCAAATGCTTCCCCACCAGACTCGGAAGGATCTGAAGAGAGGCAGGACTCTCAACCAAAAGTGTCCCAGGAGATGGGGTGAGGAGAGCTATGCACCTCCTCTACCAGACGTGGTGATATGTTCCCCACCCAGGAAGAGAGGAGGAGTTTGGCGACAGAGAGGGGACTTCCTTTCTTTGCAGGGGGCACGCTAGGCCCCTTCCCACAAGTGGTCTTGAAGGCCAGAAGGCTGGGGTAGGAAGAAGTATTCCTGCAACCACCAAGCCACCAGGAAAAAACGGGGCGATTTATCTGGGGGTTGCAAAGTGGGTAGACCCACCTCTGATCCCCGACACCAGGTTGAGAAGCTGGGTCTCCCTTCACAGGAGAAGCTGTGCACACCCCCTTCCGCCGCGACTCTGCACACACGCTCCAGTGCTAAGCTAAGGATCTTTCCCAGCCCCGCTCTGGGCTCCCCCACTCCCTTCTTTGCTCCGCCCAGGTGCAAACCTTGCAGCAGCTCGGAGAGGTGGCTCCGGGTGCAGCCTCCGCCCTGCACTCTACTCTGGAGGGTTGGGACCCCAGGCTATCTGCTGAGCGTTGGGGACTCCCCTTTGCTTTCCACACATATACCCCTAGGGATCAGGCCAGGAGTCCCCTTCCCCTTCTGGGACGTGGAGACATCCTTGACACCCTAGTGCTGTCAGAGACAGTGGACGTACATCTACCGACCCGATTGCGAAGATGAAGGGGTGTAGAAGCGAGCGGGTGCGAGAGAGGAAAGGGGCTGTGGTCCTCTTGGAGCCAGGAACAGCGTCCTCGGTCCATGATCTGAACATTCAGTCACCGCCCAAGATTCCAACGCATTCAGAATGTAGCCGAGAGGTTTGTTTGTTCCTGGGGAGGGAGCTCTTTCTACCCTAGGCAGAAGCAGCCAACCTTCCTAAACACCCCGGGGCAGGAATTCCAGGAGCTGCTTCCCACCTCGGTACCTCCCAGGTACCTAGCCCCTCCCCCTATATTTACACAACCAGACTGGAGGCCCCCCTCCCGCCCCCACCGGACTTCAATCTCTTTTCCAAATCCTCTTCGGTGACCACACTGGGCTACCCCTTCGCCCACGTTAACTGAGCCTTCCGTCCCCTCACCCTTGGGCAGATCTCACCCTCTACCTGCCTCCTGCATCCTCAAAAGAGACCTTTTTCTCCCAGAACCACTTACTTCACCCACCCAGAACCTCACTTGCATTTTCCAAGGCACCAAACCGTAACTGAAAGCCACTCCGGGGATTTTATTATCGAGTTGGGGGTGGCGTGCTTGAATTGTCTGACCCCCACCGCTCTGGATGGAGACCCCCGGGTAGCAGAAACCTTCCCTTAAAGTCCCACCTCTCCTGGTTCTCCTTCTCTGCCCCTACCCAGCTGCGACAAGCAGGAGAAGCAATACTAGATCCCAAACCCTCGCTTCTGGAACCGGAGCTGCAGGGAGCGAAAAGTCGAACTGCAAGAACACAGTGAGAGAAATGGGCAAATGCGTTAAGGAAAGGGGAGCTGGGGGAAGGGCGCACGCGAGAAATGAACTGGCACCGCACCAGGTGAGAATCATACAGGGAGGGTTACAAAAGTTTGCAGACTACTGCATGGCACCTGGTTGCACAAGAACGGAAAGGGTCGACTCCTCGTATTCCAGGCAGTCTCTCCAAAGATCTGTATCAAACGGACCCGGGGATTTGGACTGACAGGACTCAGAACTGCGGTGACCATTCTCTGCTTCCCAGAGAGATGGCCTAGGCAACCTGACTGGGAGCTGATCCCGCGCTCTGCGTAAAGCAACAGGCGGCTGCACCTTACCTTGCGCCAGTCCTGGGTTGGGATGGCTGCTCCATCCTCTTGGCGCAGGGAGGAGGCGTTTGGTGCGTATGCCTAGGAGTGTGCGGGCTGCCAGGGCTGCAGCGGCCGCCACCTCCAGC
>LOEQ01001097.1:0-26059 GCA_001685075.1 Bramus lutescens | reverse complement strand
ATATATATATATATATATATCATGTGTGTGTGTGTTGTTTTGTAATAGGCTATTTTAAATCAACATATATTCTTCAGTTCAGCTGTGTATAGTGTCCCATTTACCATAAATTTCCTGTGTGTCTAGGAAGTACCCTGAAGATGATAATGTACAGATTATCTACATTCAAGCAGTATATGATCAACAGGGGAGAAACAGTATAGACATGAGATGCAGCACCTAACACACAAATACAACAAAGGAAAGAGACAGCAAAAGCACAAACAAGAGAGGCACAGATACACCAGTTGAAGAAACAACAAAAGGCAAGGACAGCCTTAGGGATGTGAGGAAAGACTCACAGACAGTTTATCTGACAACAGTTAAAATCTAAATCATATAAGTAGCTTATATAAATCCATAGGAAAAATAAAAACCTGATTAAAAGACAGGCAAATGACTCAAATAAAATTATTCAAAATTGAAAAGCACGACATGCATAAAAAGATATTTAGCACCCTCACTTGTCAAGAAAATGCATATTACAGTCATATACTACCATCCCACACCTTAGGGTGGTTAAAATAAAAAAGCCAAAGCATTAAAAGCACCCGATAGCATTCAGAGCAAAAGGTGGCGGAATGCAGTGTTGGGAGGATGTAAGTCTGTGCTGCCATCATGGAAAGCAGTTTTAATACTTCTAGAAAAATAAAAATAGACCTACCGTGCATTCCAACCGGTGAACATACACGCAGAAGAAAAGAGGAGTCAGTATACCTAGAAGACACCTGCCCTGCTATGTTCACTGTAGATCTGTCTACCGCAGTCCAAACAAGGAAATGGCCTACATGTCTATTGACACATGCACACACATGTACATGAGCACATGGGTACACCATGCATGCACAAACACATACATGCAATGAACTATTCAACCCTGTTCAGACGGGCTAGTTTTACATTTATAGCATGGATGAGCCGAGAGGAAACTATGCTCACGGAAACAGGCCAGGAAAAGAAAAACAAAACCCGCAAACTCTTCTCACCATGACTCTACAGAGGTTGAACTGTAAATAAGAGAGAAAGGAGTAGTTGCTGCATGAAACTAAAATGGGCTGGGGAACAGGCAGCTTGAGTGCTAATGGCACATACCTTCAACTATGAGAGAACTAATTTTTCGAGATCTGTGGCTCAACACAATGTTAATGAGAATGAACTCTATGTTTTACGTGGATCCAGTGAGTAGGCCTGAAGTGTTCTCATCCTGAAAGTGAATGACAGGAACTGACGGGGCAAAGCAGTTGGCTAAACTGGGGAAATCATTTCACAAGGGAATCATGTATCTGAACATTATGATAAATATTTGCAACGCTTGTCAAAAATCCCTCCACAGAGCTGAGAAAGAAAAAACATGAAGAGACAAAAGAGAAAATCATGAGAGGAAATGGCAATGTGCAGAACCCTCTGTGGGGACCACCTTTCTGGGGTCTAGTGAAACTTTGGGAGCCTCCATAGATTGAGTACCCGAGCATGCTCCTCGGCCCAGGTGAAAATTGGAGCAGGCCTAGTTCCGTGAGAACTGCAACAAACCACCAGGAATTCAGCAAATTCCCATCCAGAGTCCCAGTGTGAGAGGAAGAATAGCCCAAAATGTTGCACAGTATTGGCAACTTGAGAGAATTGGTCTATTCTGTAAAGTCAGCATTGGGTTGATCATTAGGAAACCTTCATATCCAAGACCAACATGGAGGTGGCATGGCCACCCTTGCTCTGTGCAAGGAATTCAGCAGCTTCCTGCCTCTTGGAACCTCCATTTGCTCTCAAGGGCAGTGAAATCAAAAGGGCAAGATTTTATCCCTCTGCATAATTAGACTGTGTGTGTGTGTGTGTGTGTGTGTGTGTAAGCATGTGAACATGGATGAGGCTGTGAAGCTGGGGATGGGTTTTATCAGTCAGTTGAGGGAAACTTCAGTTGTTTCCTTTCTTAGCTTTTGTGAATGGTATGTTAATGAAGAGTGAGGTGCAGAAATCTCAGCATGTTGATATCATCTTGTGCAAATGCCCAATCATGGGGTTTCTTGCACTTCTGGGAATTCTACTTTTTAACTTCTGTAATTTTTTTTTTAATTTTGAGGACTACCCATATTGTTTTCCATAATGTCTCAGTTATGCTCATTGGATTCCTAATTGGAACTATCTGTACACTAGATGTAGATAAAATGCTGTTGGTTAATGTTTCGATTAATCTTGGGTACTCTGTAGATTACTTTTGAATGAATGAGCATAGACACATGAAAGGGCCAAGTCTGTTTGGAGTCATCTCTCCTGGCTTAATCATCTCTCTCTGTGATGGGTATTAGGAGATGAAGTTTGCATTTTTGGAGGAACTGAAGGCTCAGAGAGGTAGGGTGTGTGGTCAGTATGCTGAGGTCATAACTGAAAAATGACCATCTCCCTAATCAGTTTGCTTCTGCCTTGCACTAAGCACCAAGCTGTGTTAGTTAACCACTGTTACATAACAGGTTGCCCTCCTCTTTTTTTTTTTAACTTGTGATCCTCCTGCCTCTGCCTCCTTCAGCAAATCCTACCCATGTGTGCCACCACAACTGGCTTGCCTTAACTCTTTTCAGATTAAAAAGGCATGCCCATGACCTATCCCAGACACCCCAAGGCTCAGGAATCCTCCAGAATGTTTCTGATGGACAGTCCTCACAGAGGGTCTCTTGAAGGTGTGCAAACATGTGGCCTGGGTTTGGAGACATCCAGGAGCTTCAATGGTGATCAATGCCCACTCATAGAAGCTCAGGGACCTTCACCTCTCACCAACTACGCCTGTTCACCCTAAGAACAGAGAGAATAAGGAGAGTAAGAAGGGAAAGGAGAGAGAAAACTAGGGGTAAGAAAGTGGGCAGGGAAAGAGACAGACAGACAGACAGACAGACAGACAGACAGACAGACAGACAGACAGACAGAAATAGAGAGGCAGAGAGCAAAACAGAGCTACAGACTTTTGTCCAGTTACAGGTTTAAAGGGATCTAATAGCTGCTAGGTTGAGGCCTCCCTCCTGACATACCTGCATATAGAATGTAGAGGGCAGGGATTTTTCCTCATCCTTTTCAGAGAGAGAGAGAGAGAGAGAGANGGAGAGAGGGAGGGAGGGAGGGCACTTGCCATACTCCCTAGGCACACACCTGCCTACAGCTTAAATACTCTTTTCTTCTGATCATGGCAGGACATCATCTAGCTTGGGAGAAGGAAACCCAATGAGGAGAGAAAGGGAAGAAATGAACCATAAATGCTGGAATCATTCCACAGCACCACAAACAATAAAGTCCCTCTGTTGCTCACAAAGATCCATGCCCACAATCGCACTTGACCCTTTTAAAAATAGCAGCGGGAGACTAGACTGCTTCTAAGGCAGGGTGTCATCTTCATTTTTAAACACTAGTAAGCTACCCAGAGGAAGCCCGCGGGGGCTGGAGCACCAGACATGGAGATTCAGAGCAGGGAAAGGGCAGGGGCTTTTGCCTGGCGTTCCAGAAGAGGGTTATTTATTAATTCACTGTCCCAAGTAGCACACACAGAACTCTTATTATTAGCACGTTGGAGGAGCTATAAAAGCACAGAGCGCAGGCCTTGCTCTGCAGAAATGTGATGGTGTATATATCGCCTCCCACAGATTTAGTAGACCATCATGGTCTCCAGGCTTATTCATTCATGTGCCAAGCACTGTGGAAGATGCTGCTGTGGTAACCGCTAGTAGAAGCAGTGTCTGTCTGTCTGTCTTCCAGGGCCAACAGTCTAGAGCATCAAGTCTGAAGTGGATCCAGATAAATATGAGGAGAAAGAAACAGGAGTGGGAATGACAAGGCTTCAATCTTTACACTTTCCTCCCTCTTCACATTCTCCAGTCACTCCCTTTGGGAGGTGCAAAGTCAGAACCACCAGAGAAACTGAGGCTAAATATGGTAAATACATGGTAGGTACCCAGGGGACTGCTTCTTGAAGTTCATAGGGGTAAATCCTATTCGTGGCAAACTGTGCAGAAGAAACTGTGTCTGTTGTGGCATCATGTAGAGTGTACATCCCTGATTCATGGCACTCAGATCCCCCCTGGGCAGACACGTTACATCCCTGATCCATGGCACTCAGATCCCCCCTCAGCAGACGCGTTACATCCCTGATCCACAAGGCCAAGCTTCTGGGATCCTGAAGATTGTTGGCACCCAACTCCTTGGTAGAAACAAGAAACAAGGAGATGCCAGGAAGGGCCCGATCTGAGCCATCTGCCTGTTGGGTCACCAAGCACAAGGAACATCTGGTGAGGGGAAAGGAATTAGTTATGGCTTCTGTAGCAACTCTGAAGATTTCTCCCTACAAGATGCTCCAAACATGACCTTCCAGAAGACCAGAGTGTGGCTGCATGGTGGTTCACAAAGAAGCCCCAATTGAGGATTTGTTGTGAGTGATCTTAACTTTTTCCTGTGCCTTCTTAAGCTGGTATCATTTTCATAGGTAGTATGGACCACAAATGACTAACACTGATCTTTCCTCATGAAGGCCACTGTATACCAAGCAATGCTTAAAAGTCTACAATCTTATGGAAACAAATGTTGGCTCTGGAGACAAGTGTTCATATTCAACTTTCCACTCCAAGCAGAAGGCAGCTGTGTGACACTGGACATTCTGAGTGCTGGTTTCCCCAATTATAAAATAGGGCTAAGAAAGCATACCTTACTTTATAAGGAGAGGTCAGCCATCCCAGGGTGGATATATGCAGAAGATAATGGAACGAACCGCAATGCTATTCCATTGCTGCGAATTGCATTTAGGCTGCAGAAGAGATAATGAAAGTCATTTTCTAGTACGAGGGGAATGCAATTTGCTTCTACTAGCAGGCTGCCTAGGGCAACCAGCACAGAGCTCCCAGGCACCTGTCCATGCCCTAAGCAGTAAAGTCCTCAACAGTACAACAGTGGCCTTAAAGGACAGGAAATCCTACTACCCGGAAAGTCCAACATGTCAGCCATAGCCTTGCAATGGAAAGGATAAGCCTTGAATACTGGTGAGTCCCACTTCATGGAAGGTCTCTGGCCACCACTCTAGCTCTCAGCATGTTGTTAAATATTCAAGATGGTGACATCAAATGCATTTCTATTTAAGTGTACCTTGTACTAATACACAGCAAATAGACACATAGTAGACGCCACTGCCCTTGGCATGGTGATTACTGTACCTTATTGCAATCATTTTCTTATATGGTGTTCCACTCCACTAGACTGAATGGTCTATAGAAATAGAGCAGGAGACGACCAAAATGTGGATTCACCTTGATGTGACTAGAACTGCCTTGAATCATAATCGCCAGGATTGCCCCAAAGTAACTCCTGCCAGCTTTTCCATGTAGTTTTCCAGCAAACTATAAATAGACAAAAATCACTACAGTGGCAGCTTCCGGGACACGTCTGACAATGATATCAGCTGAAGATGAGCTAGCTACATTCCAGGCAGGATGACTTCACTTTTCTTCTAACCCATATGCACGCACCTTTTTCAGACCCAAATAGCAAGTGCCCCCCACCCCGGCCCCGCAGCCTTTCTTTTGTCTCTGTGAAACTCCAGGTCTATCTGCTCCTCTTGCTTCAGTCTCACGGTTCCCTGGGGTTGGTCGTCACGCATTAAAATTGTGCTTTTATAGGATACCTGTAACTGTAGCAAATTAAGGATAATAAATCCAGAGAACCCATCCACTGGCCTCAATGAATTGATGTAAGGAGCAGGTAGACCAGGAGAACTTTCTGGAGGAAGAAAATTGAACTGAAATATAAAGAATTCCGGATCAGTTGCCAGACAAAGAGGACTGGGGACCTGCATATCTGCAAAGAGACAGTCTGCACAGATCAAAGTATTCATCAGTGTGGCGAGACAGGGAGCGGATAGCACGTATGATGCCTGCAGTCCCATGTCATATAATGTGGCCTTTTGCCTCGGGACAGAGGTTCCAAACAGGACTCCGTAGGGATCAGCGTCATAGTTCTTGCCAAAGCCGATAAAGCGATACTGAGGAGTGCCCGATCGCACTCACAAACCTGATAAGTGCTCTACCTTGGAGACACATCCCTTCTTAGCTGATTTTGTGATGATGTCTTAGTCACCAGAGTTGACCTCAAACTTGCTCCTCTCCCACTTCAGTGTCCCGAGTGGCAGAGACCGCTGGCATACGCAGCCGTGGCCTCTGTACTGTCACATGTCTTCTTTGAACTGACTCACCGTTGATTTACTCAATAAATTTTCTTTATAAGGAAATTCTCACTATTCTAAAGAATAGGCCTGATTATCTGACAAATGTAAGAGAATGAGATAAATAGTTGAAAATATCACCTTAACCAAGTCTTGTTTGATATTTTGCTTGCTGTGTATTCTGAAGTGTGATGACTGCCTTTAGCTAGTGGTGGAAATCAGCAGGATTCAGGAATCTGAACAGCTAGCTCCTTACCTAGAAGAATCGAAAGGGATCTGGAAGCATGCAGCTGTGGGCATGACAGGAAGTGACATAGTCATTGGGAACTTCTCAAGCATCTTTGAGGTTCCCAGTGGTAAGGGTACCATTTGAGAGACACGTGGGAAGGCATCTCTCTCTGGGCCACTTGCCAGGTATTAATCACTTTTAAAAACCATACAATGTTAATGGCGAGGTTCTCCAAGCACTATCATGAACATTACTTTTGGTATTCCTTTGACTATAAATAAGCAAAGGCACTGGGAGATAGGGCAATTGGACTATTGAGCTCTGTCTTACTCTTCTAGCTGGCTGCAGTGAGCAAAATGACTGTCAAACAACCAGAGAACACCCTAGCATCAGCAACAGCTACCGTGAACACGGGCCTTGAGACTGCAGGAGGTCCAGCTCCTGAAAGGGCAGCTCAGTCAGGACTAGCTCATTTGTCCTGATCAATTTACTATCATAAGTCTTCATGAAATAGGTGACCCAGTAATCAGTTCTATCTGGGGCAAGAGAGGAGAATGTGCCTAGTGGTTTAACATAGAGCTTGCTGTAAAGAGTACTAAGGACTTAAGGCTATAGATGAGGGTAAACATGAACCTTTACTCATGAGAAGGTCAAAGGCTCCTTTGTCTGGCTGTATAAGTCAGCTAGTTGGTGAATGGGCTGGCAGACCTTCTCTTGTGCTGCCTCCCTGGGTGTCACAACATTAGGGCCAGTAAAGGTCTATGGGAGACATGGTCTTTTCTTGACTGTTTTCAGTAGTGTGGTCTAAATTGGTAATGCAAAGAAAGTATCCCAGAGAGCAGTGATGGGAGTGGAATACCAGTGGTGGCTATACAGCTGAGCAGTCAAAAGGCCACACTGAAAGCAGCGTGGCCACTGGCTGCTTAAAGGTTGCAAANAAAAAAAAAAATGCAGTCAAGGAATTCCCAGGTGGCAATGCAGGAAGAAGGACAGCAGATTAGAGGAATAACAGAGAGGGTAGAAGAGAAGGCTGAGGGCAGTAGTGAGCCAGAGGAAAGAAAATGCAGGACCCAGTGGCCAGAAAGCTCCAAAGAACTACCAAACCTGAAGAACAAAGGGTCTCAGAACCCAGGGCAAGAGTTGTAACTCTGGCTGCTGGCAAGGGATGGGGACTCTCTATACATAGGCCTACACACGAGTTAGAAGGACAAAGAGTTGTAGAACTCAGCATGTCAATACCAGTGGTCTTCACGAGGATCACAGTACTAGCAGCGGTTACCTGCAGCTGCTGTCAAACATGAAAGCATGCAGAAGCTGTCAAGGTGCTTGAAGAGTTTCTACTTGCGTACCCATGGCTTCTGTCTGTGTGGACAAAGGAACCCTGTCAGCCGATGGGCGCCAGGATGAAGGGAAATCTTCGTAGGGCTTTCGGGATGTTTATACCTTCAGTGCTTCTTTCTGCCCGTTTTATGGATGAGAATTTGTGAAAGCAGACTGGATTTCTAGGTATCAGAGGAAAGGAAAACAGTTGTAGTTTATGTGACAAGGATGAAGGTCAGACTGAAGAAAAGTTCTGAGTATCGGGAGGAGAGAAGTCACTGGTGGACTCCTCAGAAAATGTGGCTTGTGCTTGATAATTGAATGAGCAAAGACTCTGAGACAGTGGTGGCACAGTCTAGAAGGAATCCCACAGAGGGATGCCTGCCTTATCACCTCTGGATTTGGCTGGTCACATTCTCCTAGGCTGCCAGACCCTTTCTGCTGCTTCCAGGTAGTTCAGTCCGCCAGGGCATACAGGTCAGACTTGGGGAAGAGTTGGCACTTTGAACCCTTTGTTCTTTGCACAGCTGAGAAGTCTTTAAAGCAAACTCAAGTGCAAGGAAAATAACACTTTCAAAATCACCCAGAGAATCCAGGAACCCAGGAAGAGGTTTGAGGTCCAGGAACTCTCAGATATTCTTGCTCTCAGTTAGTATTTAAGTGAGGTAAGACAGTTATGGGTTAAGCAAATGTCTGAGTCTTAGATCATTTCTTAGTGCTTCTAGAAACACAATTTGCTCGGCCCTAGGTGGCTCAATACAAGGAATGATAATACTTCTTTTAAGCTGTTGGCTAAAGTTACACAAGAGATTCCCTACAAATTGCTGGCTACTATTATTGCCCTTGGTTGGACCACAGAGTTAAGTCCCTATTGCCAAAGACACCAAGCATATCAGGAGCACAGCCTCAACTGACCCGAATGCTTCCTCCTTGAGAACTAGCTTTCAAAATACTAGAGGGCACCATGAAAGCTTCCAAAAGAGGGACTCAACCAACAGTCCTACCTATCTACGATGTCAGTCAGCCACAGCAAGACCAGCATTGCATGATAACTAATAATACAAGAGTAGTGCATATACATCGATGGTCACCAAAAGGATCTAAGACCTCCCCAAAAAGAGGGTATCATATATGTTACTAGAAACCCATCCAACCACCCAGGGCCAATCAAATCATTGACCTTGGAGGGGAGCCTACAACCATGACTTAACTAAACCAGCATAATCCCTAACTCATTTCTGGTCCTTGTATCCACAGATAAATGAGGTCCTCAGTCCTCAACAAGGAAGCTTCTCTTTGTAACTGATGGAGACCAGTGCAAAAAACAAAACACAACAAAACAAAACAAAAAACCTACAAACAATCACAGTGCAGCTTTGTGGAGCCTAGTCCCAATGGATATATCTAGAAAACACTCTCAAACCTCAGGGAACGTTGCGGAAGAGGGAGCGGAAAGATTATAGGAGCCAGATCGGGGATTTTGTTCTGAGAGTATCTCTCCTAGTAATCTCAGAAGCTACACCCATGGAGTATCACCAGCATGACTGCCTGCACATGAGCGGGACAAGGACAACAAGGACAAGAACAATAGACTGCTAAACTGAAAAGGGGATGGACCATCAGATGTCAGCCCTATGCAAAGAATTGCTGGTTCCTAAGGGATGCTGACAGTGGGAGGAAGAGTTTCCCCAAAGACAGCACACAAATTGGTTATCCAGCATCAAATGGTCAGCTCTGAAAATATAAATACAAGTAACATTATACATACTGAACAGGTTATATTTAGGAATACGTATGTATATACATATATGCATATAATAACAATTGATAAAATAGAAGTTTAAAAGAGAGGACAAGGTGCTATATGGAAGGGTTGGGGGAGGAATAGGAAGAAAGGAAATGATGTAATTATATTATAACCTCAAAAATGAAAGAAATAAATATTTTATTTTACTTTGTTCTTAGATTTATTTATTATGTGTAGTGTTGTGCCCATATGTATCCCTGCAGGCCAGAAGAAGGCACCAGATCTCATTCCTGATGGTTGTGAGCCACCATGTGGTTACTGGGAATTGAATTCAGGACCTCTGGAAGAACAGTCAGTGCTCTTAACCACTGAGCCATCTCTCCAGCCCCAAGAAATGATAAATTTAAATAGTGAAAAAAGAAAGAGAACATTCCCATGTGACAATGGCAGAGTGTGTTAATGTTTAGCTGTGAAACCAGGGAAGACCTGAAGCCAGGACTTTCACCTGTTTCCAGTAATGATGGCATGTGTTTACTCTATAATACCTTATACTGATCACACAATAAGGAGGTGAAGAACACATGGAGTTCTCTAAATCTGTCCGTGAGCCTTTATTGCTGAACAGCCTAGTCATACAGCCTGACAGCTCCCATCACAGCTTCCTTGGTCAGGAGTGGAGGTCACACACAGGAAAGGGACTGCCCTTTCGGAAATCAGAGGGGAATTAAGAGGTTCCTCCCCTCAAAACTATTGTGAAAAAGTAGGTGTGTCTCTTTTCTTCATTCACAGTGTTTTGATTTCTTCTAAGTGGCTGTGCCTTGAGTTTGTTCATGTCAAAAAGTTCCTTCTTGAACTTTCCTACTTGTGGATTTAGTTTTGGACTTTATCCACTTGAAAAGATTGACAAGATTTTTTAAAATTAGAGTTAAAATACTTCTTAGGTGTGAGATGGGAGGCCATTGGATATCACAAATCTCGAACACTCAGATTCCTTAGAATCAGTGGAAACCAATAGGGCTTTAAAGAAAAGTAACATAAATAAACAATTGCCCTTCACCCTGTAGTCCAGATTGAGCTCAGTGGACTGCCTTTTGGAGTCTGGGGAACTGGAGTTTCCATCCGACCTAGCCCTCCAAAGGCTCTCAACAATCCAACCCTTGCTTCAGGGACTCACTGGGTTGTGTTGCAAGGGAATGATTAAGGTTACATGAAGCAGCAATAAAATAGGGGGTTGGATGGACAGAGTGGACAGAGCGGCTGGAGGCAGGAAGCAGGAGGCTGCAATTATGTTCCGGGCGTTATGGCAGTGAGAAGGTACTCTGACTAAGAGAGGTGATGTGAAAAAGCCTTTGGGAATGAAGAGCAAGGACGGAGTCAAATAAAACACAGAGTTTCTAGGTAAAGGATGTATAGAGATACGGACTGTTGTTGGCCAAGCACCCAAGAGCTTGCTTTAAGATGCAATGAGTTTGAAGCTGTGCTGGGACACCTAGGTACCAATCCCCAGCTGGCAGTTGAAGATAAGAAGCTGGAGTCTGAAGAAAGGAATCAACCTTGGGTTTTCGAATAGGAAAAATGCAACCAGGGCCATGATGAGAAGTGAGGGGAATACTGAATTCTCTGATCTTCTCAGATGGCAAGGGAATAAGAAAAGAGTTAGGAGAGCCTGGGGACTGGCAGTGGCTTCTGTGTGGCAGTATTATCCTCCTGCAGGAGCATGGATGTGATTATAAGGGACTTAAGTGCAACCACATCCCAGTTCCTGCCTTCCTTGAGCTATCATGCTATCTGAATAGAGCCACTTCCATTTTGTGATGACACTCCAGGGAGGAGCCCCTCTTCCCTTTGGCTAATAGTTTCAGTTTCCTGAAGTCAATACCATTAAATGCATGACTATATGTTCTGCTTTAGCCATTAACACACTTTTGAACACCCTCTCTTTCAGTTCTGATAAAATCCTAGTCTGTAAGAGTTCACCCTCTCTGATGAGAACTCTTCCGAGGTGTGTGAGGCAATAAACCTGCCCCGCTACTCCCCTGGCTTTGAGTTGCCTCCTTGCTTCTCTTAACAGTGGGTGTGCGAATAGCTCAAGCTTGGTTTTAATGAGATTGAAATCTCAGCTGTCTGCCCATCTTCCACCTCCAAGGAAGTTCTTTGTGCACATTTCCCTGCATTGTCCAATTAGCTCAAGTAAGAAATTCTGCCAGGGGGACAGTATGCAGAAAAGGGAGATACATTTACCCTTTAAAACAGTGACCTTTTATTTTCATATTTTATTCATCCTTTCTCAGTAGATAAGCTTAAACTCTTTGCTATTTAAACTGTATTACTGATTTATTGAAGTCACTATAAAAACAGTAAAACTCGTTCAGCACTATAACCATCTTATTTGTTTTTGTTTAATAAATTATAATTTATTTCCCCAATTACTAAGCAGTTCTACCTGCTTATTATGCCAGGGTAGGAAAGACAGAGCAATTCAGGGCCAATGAGCAGAGAAACTGTACTTCAGGTAACCCTAACAGGAAACTGCAGAACACAGGCATTAACTGCTTAGGACCTAGAGTGATGGGTTAGGTTTATATCATCGACAACATGACTTCAATTAGAATCAGCCTTCTCGTTTGATAAGTTGCCTAGAAAGATGGAGACTACTGACTGGAATAGCGCAAGAACGAGCTTCCTGAGCCACAAGCTCATAGCCATATCACCCACGGTCACGGTAGGATGTGACGGTCACCACACACCCATTCTTCTCTACATTTATGGGTCAGGGTGACTGCTGTTTCACGGAATGCTGCATAGAAATGTGCTTGGGGTTGTTTTAGTCTGAAGATCTGAAAGGAGGCCCTATGGGTAAGGGTTTTGCTTACATAGTTCATTGGGGATGCTCTAGGAATCACAGGAAAGGGAGATGTGAGGAGGCAGTAGGCACACAAGTAACCACTCTCAGCAGCAAGGGCCAAGTTGCTGGGGTTCTCTGAAGGACTGTCCACTGTGGTCAGGGCCCCACACACCAACCCCTCTCCTGCCATAGAATGCTGACCCTGAAGCCTTGGCATTATCTGCCTCTTTATCATGAGATATACTGACAGTATACTATTGGCCTCTTTGAACTTTTAGCTTCCCCGACTGTAAATGGGGTACAACTGTTACTTATAATATTTTTTTTTGAGACGGGGTTTCTCTTTGTAGCTTTGGCTGGCCTTGAACTCACAGAGATCTGCCTGCCTCTGCCTCCAGTGCTGGGATTGTGTATCACCACTGCCCAGCTATTAAAAATAATTTTTGATATCATCATATGCATTCTCTAAGAAGCATAAAATACAAGTATAATGTCTTGGGAAAAGGCTCATGATGTAAAGTTCAGCCCTTAAAAGGATCATATTTGTTTGCAATGTACATAAGGTTGTGAAGTACATGCAGAGTTGTATAATATTTCTTAAGAGTCACTAATTCTAGTTGGTAAGATAATAGATAGATTTTATTTTTATGCCTACTTTCTTCTTATGTCCCAAATTTGCTACAAAGTATATGTTTTACTCTATAATCAAGAAGAGACAAAATTTTTTACATTCAGTTTTTTTTCAGAGCATTTGTGAGGATAACAGATAATTATGTAAAATAACTTATGATAGAACACAGCACATTGCTTTGGGCATTAATATTGGTAAAAAAAAAAAAGACTGCTCTACTAATAAAAACAATTAAATGGGTGGCTCCTGGTAATAACATTTGACCTTTAAGTTCTCTCAATTCTCATATCAGTCTTACCTGGTAGACATTGGCCTTGACACAACTGTAGACATTTTAAAAACTGAGATTTATTAGGAAAGTGGAGGTTCATTACAGAAAAACCCAGAATAACT
Source organism: Bramus lutescens (assembly GCA_001685075.1). NCBI lineage: Eukaryota > Metazoa > Chordata > Mammalia > Rodentia > Cricetidae > Bramus > Bramus lutescens. The sequence goes on along the minus strand of LOEQ01001097.1, from coordinate 12,674 downwards.
TTGGTTCCTCTTAATGAAATCATTCAGAACTGCAATCTCTTAGAAAAGGAGACAGAGAGAGAGACAGAGACAGAGACAGAGAGACAAAGATTGGATGTCTCCATAACTGTTACTTCTATGGAGCAATGGTTAAAATGAGCTGTGTAAAGGTCACTGGTCCTATCATACTGGACATCACATGGACCTTGGGCCTTTTAAGTGAAGGTTGCAAGAACAATTTCTCTGCCTCTTTGAGATGCTGTTATCTTTTGGAACAATAAAGGAAGGCCGGAGGCAGGAATTTTATCCTGCAAAGACTTCATAGCCAGAAGAGGAGAATGAAGGGCAGATGATCTCAGACACCCTTGTCACACAGGCCATGCGCAACAAAGAACAGGAGGCTTGCCCGTTAACAGCAGGCACAGCGCTAGAAACATACAAAGCCCTGCTGTGGACAGAAGTGTCATCTTGGCTTATTTTGCTGTCAATAAAGCAAAGGCCCTTCTCTTGTGTGTTAGTGCTGTTGGATTGCCATTTTCTCTTAGAGCCATGGAACTTAATTAAACAAGCTTTTCCAGCTATAGTCTGTCAGCTTTACACTCTCTCTTAAAAAAAAAAAACCTCCTCTGGTCTCCTTTTAGTGAATTTCATTATTAAAAAAAATCAAAGAGTAAAGCTCTAAGACTGTCACCATGAAAATCAGCAAGGGAGGGGAGGGGATGGAGGGTACCTGTATTTTCAGCTTAATTGTTTTCGAATGACAATGGGTTTCAGCAGTTATTTGTTAAAAATGGAGGCTTTGGAGCTAATAAATCTATTTTCACAGGGCCTCTCTGATTTCCTTTCTGGTAGGCAGGAGGGAGGCTCAGCAGGGAAACAAACCCCCCATTGTTGCTGTTTTCTTCTGTGGTGTCAAGGAGGCTGTGGTCCTTCTTTACACACTGCCTCCAACTTAAAGGCATGGCGGTGTTGCTGAACAAAGGATCTTGTGTCCCAGTTAGAAAACCAATTCCAGAATCTGGGGCTGTTAACCACTGGTCTCCCACTACTGGCCTTATTTTTGTAGATGTCACCCTTTACAGTAGAAAGAAAACTCTGAGTTAGCAAGGCACACAATGTGGTTTTAGAACCAGAGCTCTGATTTATGACACTTTCTTAGATGTGACCTGTACATTCAGCCATGAACAAAATAGCAGACTTGTTCAGGTCACAGAACCAAAGAGAATGACTTAGGTAGAGTTCCTGATTCAGGTCACAGAGAGGTCCACCTGAGCTGTTTTCTTTGGTTCTGTGTTGAGGCCACCCTATAGGTCTGCTTGTCTCCTGGGCTTATGGACGGGTACCAGGAACAGGAAGATAAAGCACAGAGGACTGTGTCACCATGAGACTATTCTTCTGGAACTTCTGACGTGCCACCAGCCACCAGCCTGGTTAGAAGCTTTACTAAGAAAACACTGATGTGTTCTTAGTAACTTGAACAAGTCTGTTATTTTGTTCAAGGCTGAATGTATGGGTTCACCCAGGAAACTGCCACATGTGTGGCCTCCCCTTAGGTCCAGTGCCTGAGAACACCGGGCTGAACTTCCAACATGGATGGTGTTTACCTAGCATCAGGCTATTTTAAAGTGAACCCCTAGAGATCCTAAGGGAGGAGGTTCTGGCATGAACAAACAGGCTTGGTCCTCGTAGGAGACTCTAAGGGATGTTTTGAATTGCGAGAGGCAATGTGCCAAATGGGGCAAATCCCATCTCTTCCCAGAACACACAATTCTGGATAGAAGGCTTCAGCCAAGGCTTATGAGTGCTCATAGAGGAAGTCCTCAGTGCCCATGGGCACAGGGAGGGCAGATGAACTCTGAGGCTGTGGTTGGTGATCCACTGTCCAACAATAACAACAACACAGGAGGCTTCACTCAACATCCCTGGACTGCTCACCTCAACAGTCCACTGCATGTTTCTGAATTATGTGGGAAACTTCATGAGAATACAACCTGCAATGAGGACTCAGATATTGGTGGTGGTGGTGATGACGTTGGTGGTTATGATGATGGTCGTGATAAGTATGGCTATCAGGTTGGTTATGATAATGGTGGTATTTATATTGATGTTGGTGATTATGATGATGGTGGTGGTGATTATGGCTATGGTGTTGGTTATGATGATGGTGGTATTTATATTGATGTTGGCATTGGTTATGATAGTGGTGTTGGTTATGATGATGATGGTAGTGGTGATGTTGGTTATCATATTGGTTTGGATGGTGGTGATTAAGTTGATGGTGGTTGTGCTAGTTCATACATAAAAATATTGAAACTTTGATCATAAGAAATGAATTTTTCAACCCCTTTTCCCAATTTGGCAAGAATTGTTTTACATATTAATATATATATATATATTTAATGATTTGGGGGAAGATAAGTAACTTGAGCCCAGGGCTTTGATGATGAAACCACCACTCTAGATGAAGGCTGCAGACAGAGTCATGGCCCAGTTGTCTCCCAGAGTCCATAACAAGATTATATCTCTCGGTAGAGCCATCTTCTCAGAAAATCATTTTCTCAACAGCTTTGTAGCCCTGGACAGGCCTGATATCAACAGCTGGCTGAGCCTGCAGTTGTTAGGTGGAGACATGTGCCCATTTGACCTGATGACTGACCATTGAAGCTGTGACAATCAGGACTTCCCTCTGAGAAATTTCAATTTTGAAATGAAGAAAACACAGCAGGAATGATAGATTTGTGCAACCTTTAAGGTTGCAGAACTTTGAAGAAAGTCTAAGAGTCTTGCTGGGAGTAAGGCTTTGAGTTCTTCTTTGGATGTCTAAAATAAGATCATTAATGCTTGCCAAGACTGCAAGGCAGAACAAGGATGATTGCTGCTGGTTAACATCTGTCCACCAAGTTCTGATAGTCAGGCTCAGTCCTGGGCAAAAATCACCCCATCCTCAGGCAGAAACACCTGTGAGATAAGCCCAGTCAACTCACCACACTTTCCTGTGGTTCAGGTAATTCAGATCAAGCCATTATCTTGGCATCAGAGACTGGTTTAATGTTGAGCAAATGACCTAACTCAGGCTCAGATGACATAAGTTTTTGGTTTTATTATTGCTGGTATTGTGTAATTGTTTGTTTTAAAGAAATTTGATGGAGTTCCTTCTTATTTTTGTAAAGAAATTATTAATGGTATGTTCTGTTAGCCACATTGTTTATAGAGGGTTGGATCAGCTGCCGAGATTCTTGACTGTGAAACAGGAGGCCTGGAGTTGAAACATAAAGGAAAATGTTTCGTTTGCTTTCCTTGTAACTATATAAATCTAGTTTGTCTTTTATCAGATTTCCCTGAATCAAACACTGAGACAGAGCTCATGTGTAATTGATTCCACCGTAGGGATCCCAGAAGAAACTGGTAAGTAGTCTATGAAGAGGAGGAGGCTGTATGTCAATGTGGTGTAGGGCAGGTGTGGGAAGAGGAAGAGACCACATCACACACAGTGGTGGGGTGTAGGGTAGGGCAGAGGCAGTCTATCAGGTGTGGGAAGAGGAGAGGCCACACCGCACACAGTGGTGGAGTGTAGGGTAGAATCAGTCTGATCCTGAAAGGGGACTTCAGTGGGTTACAGGTATTTTTCTTTAACTTGAAACCAACCGAATGGGAATTACGTGGCCCATATCAGTCACTGTCTAAAACTGCTTCAAAGGGATGTAAAATTCTAGACACAGCTTTCTGTGCATGAAGGCCAGTCTTTCAAAGGGTTTCAGATGTGCTGTCAAACCCAAGTCATCAGAGACCAGGAAAGAAGGGTACAGTTATGATGCAAAGATCTCAGTCAGAGAGGATCTGAGGGGAGCACTAACAGTATCCATCGCCCTTCAGATAAAACCATCTTAGTTCCGTTCATTGCTTCATTCTTTTTCTTTTAAATTTTTTTATTGATTTAATAACTCGAGATGTAAAAAGAGACGAGGGGACCCTGCCTCTCCCCTCCCCCTTCCACCCTTCCCCAAGGTCCCCATGCTCCCAATTTACTCAGGAGATCTTCATTCCTAAAACAATCTTTAGAGAATTTAGACAAGTGAACTCAGGGAACCAAATCGTGGGGATGGGTTGGTGTTTGACAATGCTCAGTGAGTACACATATATTGTTAATGCTTCCAATGACCTCAAGCATGATATCCTAGGCAGACCCCAGGATGGGTCTCATGACTTTGCCCTCTACTGCAAAGCTTTGCCTGGCCCTTTAAGACACAGAACAGGGCTGGTCTGAGTATCAGCTAAGCAGTTACAGAAAATGATGGAATTTCACTTACAAGGGTTAGCCACAAATATTTCCATAGCTCTACTTTTCTGGGACCACTGACTTTTGACAGAGTCAGATGTCATAAGATGCTTGCAGCTGTCCACAGGGGTCCATGTGGAGAGGAGCTAAGGCCCCCTGCTAATAGCCACAATCACTCACATCCATGAGGGCAGGCTATTTTGGAATTGGTCCTCCAGGCCCATGAGGCTTTCACATGCTACCAGCTGGCATCATGACTGTAACGTCTAGCGAGAAAAACCTGGCAGGACAACTTGGCTATGTGCATTCCTTACCTGCAGAAACTGAGGGAACATAAATGTCTATTGTTTTAAGTTGCTCAGTTTGTGGTGATTTTTAATGTGGCAGTAGAGGAAACTGTGACAAAGGTCCACATGTTCCAGGCATGTCAATTTATATATCTATGCCAATGTCCACCTCATTGCTATATTACCTGTAGTGATATCTGCATCTACATGTGACATACTTTTCCATACAATAATGTACTTCCTTATTTCATTCATTTATTCATTGATGGAGCATTCAGTATATGCCAGGAACCGTGCTGTGTCCTTGAGACACAGTGAGCATCCTCTAGGTGCCTCGGTAAGACTATTTCACAGAAAATTAAGAAACACCTTACCTCAAGACCCAGCAATACTGCTATTGGGTATATATCCAAAGGATGCTCAATCATACCAGAAGGACATGTGCTCAACTATGTTCATAGAAGCATTATTTATAATAACCAGAACCTGGAAACAATCTAACTACCCCTCGACTGAAGAATGGATAAAGAAAACATGGTACATTTACACAATGGAGTACTGTACAGAGGAAAAAATAATGGTATCTTGAAATTATCAAGTAAATGGATGGATCTAGAAAACATCATATTGAGTGAGGTAACCCAGATCCAGAAAGACAAATATAATATGCACTCACTCATAAGGGAACTTTATTTTAATGTCTAGTTCTGAGAAGCATTTATACAATCTGTTGTAAGTTCCTTTCAAAGATACCTGGTTCTTTAAAGTAGGGATGGAAAGAATTAATATCCTGAAGGGTGTGGTGAGATGGTGAGCTCAGAGAATGGCATAATCACTTCACTCTGAAATTCACACAGCTGTGGTAACCTGTGAAACATTTGCACGAGAGTTGACCTATCAGCACACTGTCATGGAGGGGGTTTAGACTCACTGGTCCCCACCGACCCCTGAGCAATTCCATAAGGGTTAAATGATTGCGAGGGGATGAGACATTTTACTCAGTGCTGTAGCCGATAATTGAGGGGCTCATACTTTTGGAAACAAACCCTTATTCATGCTTCTATCAACAACCCTGCTGTAATTCACTGGGTCAACACACACACACACACACACGATATGCCCTAATTGCGTTCCCTAAAACTATGTATTCACTTTACTTTTATTTTTGAGTTGTTTTAGCCATTGTAGGTACTTTCATTTCTAAGTAAATATTGAGATCAATGTCAGCTCCTGTAAAACCCACTTTATAGCTGTCTTTATATCACATTATGTTTTTAGATAAATTTGAAAATTGTCAATATATACATCTTCTAACCCAGGAACATTTCATATCTTACAGTTTATTTATGTCTAGTTTATTTTTTTTCAGGGATGTCCTATTGTTTTCTGGGCATGGTTGGTTTATATAATTTATCAAACTTATCTTTAACTATTTTACAGCTTGATGCTCTTCAAAATGCATTTTATATTTCAACTTATTATTACTGGTTTAGAAGAAATAATTTTGTATATTGATTTTTTATCTTGATTCTGACACTTAAGTTATATATTTATTGTTTTAACATTTTGAGGAATTTTATAGACTTTCTTTACAATCTATCCTGTCACTCTCTTAATAATGATGACTTTCAATGTTCATTCCAATCTGATACTCAGAAAAATCCCTTTCTTATTTTGAAATAATTTTAGATTTGAACAAGAGTTGCAAAGATTATATTTACTATTTCTCCTTTCATCCTTCACCATTTTTGTTTAACAATAACTTTAATTTTTACGTGTTTGGATGAAATAGCACCTCCCTATATAAATAGGCTAGGCTCAAGTGCTTGGATTATGAGTATATGACATCATACTGGCTGAATGAGACAACATTACAGCCATGAGGGGGCTCGAGAGATGGCTCAGAGGTTAAGAGCACTGACTGCTCTTCCAGATTCCCAGCAACCACATGGTGGCTCACAACCATCTATGAGATCTGGTGCCCTCTTCTGGCAGGCAGGCATACATGCAGGCAGAACATTGTATACATAATAAATAAATTAATTAAAAAGGGCTTAATTTAAATGATCAAGGGTCAGATGTGGTAACATGAATCTTTAAAAACAAAACAAAAAAAACCATTACAGCCATGATGCACTTTTCAAGAGTAAGGGAAGAATGACAATATAACACTATTAGATTAACTAGAGGCTTACTTATGAGTCATGCAATTTGGGGATTTTATACAATTAACTTTTTATCTTTTTATGATACCCTTTCTTCTTGTGGCATGTGCCCAAGGATTCCTTATTGATGGTGCATGACCTCAGTTCGCCTCCATTTCTTTGGATATGGCCACTCAGGCTTCTTGTCTTCATGACCACACTCAGGAGCACACCAGTAGAGCATTCTGTATGGTTTATGTATATTAACTATTTTGGTCATGAATAGGCTCATAATTATTTGAGAGAGCTATTTTCTTTTATATCTTACATTTATAATTAATAAGTGCTAAAATTTTAATTATTTCATGGGTTTGTTATGTAGCAGCATAACACTCACTTTCCTTCTTAATCTAATAAACTGTGTAGTTTAAATTTGAAATATAAACCAGTCTTTCCTTTTTGGTTGCTCATGTGATCATGCGTTTTTCATTCATCTTTTTCCGCATTCAATACTATTTCAGTGAATCTTTCCTACCTGTGTGTTCAGAAGGCATTGATCTAGAACTGAATTATGGTCATATTGCCTTTCAAGTTTTAGCTCTATATAGTGACTTTGAATATATTCTCACTTCCTTTTGAACAATTTGTGTTAGGTTTCTATTACCTCTTCCTTAAATACTTGGCAAAATTTACCAGTGATGCCATTTGGTCTTGGAATTCACTCTGTGGAAATAATTCAATAATAAGATCAATTAACTTAATATATACAGAGCCATTTACATATTTTCTTTGTCACATTATTTTCAATACCTCTTCAGTTTTGAAAAAGTTTTCCACTTTAATTTATCTTCTTTAACACTGTGTTGTGAATACCCTTCATTAAAAACAGTGTCCCTGTATACAACTTAAATGCATAGGACCTTTTTTTTACTTATAAGACATATATTTTCATAAATTCTAACTTTAAAAGTAAGTCTGCCTTAGGGCCAGCAAGCTAACTCAGAGGTGAAGTGCTTGTCACTAAGCTTGATGACATAAATTTGACCCCTGGGACTCACAGGGCAGAAGAAGAAAACTGACTCCCAGAAGCTGTCTCCTGACCTCCTCATGGGCACCATATTGATACAGAAATATGGGGGTGTCTTGAAAGAAACAGTCTTTCTTGTTTGTCTTGGCTTAGGGAACTAGGCCCTCAGACAATCTGGTCATCAATGTCATCCAGAGCCTATCAGTTTAGAAAAGTGAAATTCACTCACTACAGAAGATGAATGTTAAAGAGAAGTTATTATAGAATCATAAGTGGTAGCTTAAGATAGAAAGAGGGAGAAAGAGAGAGAAAAGGAGAGGGACAGAGAGACAGAGAGACAAAGAGATACAGAGGCAGGCATAGGGGCATAGGGCTCCTTTAGAGCAAGAGTTGAGTATGCTACTCTAGGGTTGTTTAGAAAAGATTTATGGAAGAAACTGGTTTAAGGCATGGGAATGAGTGAGCAGGTCAGTCCCTCCGGACATACCATGAGGTGTCCAGGAGCAAGCTCTTAGTTTCATAAACGTCCTTGTGTATACTCTCCTTGCACAGACACCCTCTTAGCAGAAGAGAAGGAACCGGGAGCCAGAGGTCTCCATAGGACCCCTGCCTCCTGATAGGGCATTCCTGGAGCTGTTGCTTTGAGGCCTCTATCCCATTTGAGCAGTTGCTGTCTCCTGTTTGCACCGGGGCATGCCTTTCCCAACAAACAAGTGCATGTAAAATATTAAAAAGAAGACTAAACAGTCTGTCCCTGAAATACTGTGCCTTCTGTCAACACTGTTTGGAAGCAGCTCCAGTTTTCAGTGCATCATGTTGTGTTCATTTTCTCTCTGTCCCTTCGCCTTTTACCTTTGTTAGTAACACTCTTCCACTCTTTTGTTTTGTCTGCTCCTCAAACCACTTCTTGAGATAGATAGAAGACTGGTATACACTGTCTTCTCTATGAGTATCATGGTGTGCAGTCCCAGTGGAGGCCACCAATGCCTTAAGTAGACATGGTGCTATAAATACTGTAGCCTTCACTCCAGATTCACAGTAACATTTAACTTGTATGTATTCAGGGATTCCCCAAATATCAGTTTTCCTGGTTTTCTAATCATTTATTGAATTCATAAATGGACTTAACCTATACTTGACTTATTGCTACCAAACCCATGTGTAACTGTTTGAGACTTGTTTTATAGGCCACATATAATCTATGGTAAGTGTTTCATGCATGGTTGTAGAAATGATTTTTTCTGCCATTTGAGGGTAAAGTGTTTTACAGTATCAAGTGTTTATACTTGCCTACTTAGTGTTCTTCAGATGTCTGGAATCTTACTAACTGATTGAAGTTGATTTTATAAGACTGACTCTGATTTTAAATATGATTCCACATTCACATTGCTCAAATAATGTTTAAAAATTTATCGCTGAAATGTTAAAATTATGTTCACCATGTCACAGAGAAGTCAAAGAAAAAACACTGAAGGTTCTTCTAGGCCTCAGAATACTGAAAGTCTATCCCACACCATATCATGACTGTCTGTCCAGTTCTCCTAGACTAATATTCAATGTGCTTATTATTTGAAAGAGTAGATTCCAAGGTGGCAACAGTGAAACCAACTTTGAATCAAGGACTCAGTGCCAGTTTGTAATAATTCTGCCATCCCCTAAATCATGACATAGAGACTTAACATTAGTTATGAATGCTCAGTCTTATTGATGTGGGATTCTCCTCTCTATGCTGTGAATATGTCTTATTACCATGGGTTAATAAAGAAGCTGCATCCCTGGAGCTGGGGTGGTGAGCATGACTCATAGAAGTGATGAATATGCCTCCGCCATATAAGTCTGGGTGGTGCAAGCAGGCAGGGCCACAGAGTTGGTCCTAGTCATGCCCACTTAGCATTAAGGAAAAAAGGTGCTCCTGACTACAGATATGCAATAAAGACAGAGTCAGATGAAAAAAATCTCTGAATGGGTCACAGTGTAGGATAAATGTACATAGGCTTGGGAGAGAGAAGAAAAAGAATATGGACAGTTATAAAATGACATAAATGGTTTTAAAAAAATAAAACAAAGTCTTCAAGGAGACAGTAAAGTCTTTAAAGAGATAGGGCCTAGTCAGCGAACTCTGTAGAACCAGGCCTGAGCCAGCAACCTCTGCTGGAGCAGGCCAAGTCAGCAACTTCCACAGGAGCAAGTACAAGGGAGCTACCACTGAGGGAGCAGGCATGAGCCAGAGAACTCTGTGAAACGAGGCCTGAGTCAGACCTCTGCAGGACCAGACCCAAACCAGGGACTTCTATGAGAGCAGGTCCAAGCCAGGGACATTTGTGGGAACAGGCCTGACCCAAGGACAGTCATGGGAAGAGGACTGAGCCAGCGACCTCTGTTAGAGCAGGCCTGAACCAGTGACTTCCATGGGAGCAGGTTCAAGCCAGTCATCTCCATGGGACAAGGTCCTAGCCAGCAACCTCAGAAGGAGAAGGCCCAAGCAAGTGACCTCTGTGGGAGCAGGCCCGAATGACCACCAGGATTGCAGAGTGACCACTAGGAGTGCTGAGTGACCCTCATGAGCACCAAGTGACCTCTGGGAATGTTGAGTGATCTCTGGTGTGACTGGAACTTTGGCCCTGACTGCACCACAAAGAGCAACATCTGACCCTTGGATCGCCTGGCATATAGAAGATTGATCAACAGAGACACAGCTCCAACTACACCAATCAGAGGAAAATATGGGTAGACAAAGTAAGAACACACTCAACACCACAAAGAGCAACATGACATCAACAAAGCTAGTGACTCTACAACAGCAAGACTTGAATACCCAAATATAGATGAAGCAGAAGAAAATGACTTTAAGAAAATGTTTAAGGCCTTAAAAGAGGAAATGAAATATTCTCTCAAAGAAATGGAGAAAAAGACAAACAAAAAATTGGAAGAAATCAATGAATCCTTTAAAGAAAACCAAGAAGAAGCAATCAAACAGATGGAAGAAATGATTGAATACTTGAAAACTGAAATAAAGACAATAAGGAAAACACAAAACAAGGGAATTCTGGAAGCAGAAAATATGGGAAAATGATCAGGAATCATAAATGCAAGCATAAACAGTAGAATACAAGAGATGGAAGAGAGAATTTCAAGTGTTGAAGATACAATCGAGGAAATAGACTCATTGGTCAAAGAAAACATTAAATCTGACAAAAGCTTAACACAAAATATCCAGAAAACATGGGACACCATGAAAAGATCAAGCCTAATAATTAGAAAGATAAAAGAAGTAGAAGAAGTCCAACTCAAAAACACAGAAAATATATTCAAAAAATCATAGAAGAAAACATTCCCAACATGAAGAAAGTTTTGAAGATACAAGAAGCTTACAGAACATCAAATAGACTGGACCAAAAAAACCCTGTTTCCTTGGCAAATAATAATCAAAACACTAAACGCACAGAGCAAAAAAAGAATAGTAAGGCTGCAAAGGAAAAAGTCAAGTAACATATAAGGGCAGACCTATCAGAATTACACCTGACTTCTCAATGGAAACAATGAAAGTGAGATCCTGATCAAGTGTTATGCAGACATTAAGAGACCACAGATGCCAGCCCAGACTACTATACCCAGCAATCACCATAGATGGAAAAAATAAAATGTTACATGATAGAACCAGATTTAACCAATACCTAGTCACAAACACAGTCCTACACAAAATACTAGAAGGAAAACTCCAACCCAAGGAAGTTAGTTACATTCATAAAATCACAGACAATATTTGATCTCATAGCAGCAAATCCCAAAGAAGGGGAAAACACAGTAACATCATCAATACCAAAAACTAAAGTGACAGGAACTAGCAACAACTGATCATTAATATCCCTTAATATAAATGGACTTAACTCACCTATAAAAGGACAGGCTAACAGATTGGATACAAAAATAGAATCCATCCTTCTGCTGCATACAAGAAACACACCTCAATCACAAAAACAGACATCGCCTCAGAATAAAGAATTGGGAAAAATTTTCCAATCAAACTTAACTAAGAAACAAGGTGGTGTAGCTATCCTAATATTTAACAAAATAGATTTCAAACTAAAATCAATCAGGAGAGATAAAGAAGGACATTTCACATTAGTCACGGGAAAAATCCATCAAGAGGAAATCTCAATACTGAAGTCTATGCCCTCAATACATAGGCACCTTCATATGTAAAAGAAATACTACTAAAGCTTAAATCACACATTAAACCCCAATCACTAATAATAGGAGACTTCATCCCAGCATCACCACTGGACAGGTCTGCCAGACAGAAAGTTATCAGAGAAATAAGGGAACTAACAGATGTTATGACTCAAATGATCTTAACCAATATCTACAGAACATTCCATCCAACTATAAAAGAATATACCTTCTCAGAACCCCATGGAACCTTCTCAAAAATTGGCCACATACTAGGTAACAAAGCAAATCTCAACAACACACACACACAAAATTAGAATACCTCTATGTATCTTATCAGATCACCATGGCTTAAAATTAGAATTCAAAAGTAACATTAATTTCAGAAAACTCACACACACATGGAAAATAAACAGCGCTCACCTGAATCACCAATGAGTCAAGGAAGAAATAAAGGAAGAGATTAAAGACTTCCTAAAAGTCAATGAAAATGACCACACAACATAACCAAATTTATGAGACACAATGAAAGCAGTGTTAAGAGGAAAGTTTATAGCACTAAATGTTTACATAAAGAAGCTGGAAAAAATCACACAGCAGTGAGTTAACAAAACACCTGAAAACTCAAGAACAAAAAGATGCAAACTCACCCAGGAGGACTAGACAGCATTAAATAATTAAGTTGAGAGCTGAAATCAGCAAAATAGAAACAAAGGAAACAATACAAAGAATCAAGAAGACAGAGTTGGTTCTTTGAGAAAATCAACAAAATAGACAAACCTTTATCCAAA
>LOEQ01001096.1:334104-353581 GCA_001685075.1 Bramus lutescens | reverse complement strand
GCTCCGAGAAGCTCTTACCCCTCACCTGACGCCGACTCCCGTTCTTGCAACATTCTGTCATACAGGTGTCAGCGCAGGTATGGCAGTCCTGCCCCGTCCAGTGCTCACAGCACTTGCTATTGGCTGTGACTCAATGCTCCATCCACAGCTGGGATGTGCAAGGGTCCAAATCTTGCTCTGTGGTTTCCTGTCAATTAATTTTCATAGGAAAAGTTTAGAATCCCTTCACTTTTTTTCCTTCTCAGCATGCCTCGATTCTTGATTTAAACACATTCTTTTACATATATTTACTTATCATATGCCTGAGGCAGAGGACATACACCTGCATTTGACACAGCACCCGTGCGACAGTCAGAGGTGATCTTTGTGCAGGTGATTCTGTCCTTCTACCTGTCCATGCATTCCAAGCACTGAACTCGGGTCGCTAGGATCCTACAAGTTCCCACTAAACCTTCCCCTGCAGTTATATGCTTTTGTGTTGTTATCATTTTTTTCATGTTTATTTTTTCCTGTGTGTATGTATGTAGGTATACACATGTTCTGGTGTCTGTGGAGATCTCAGAAGAAAACAAAACCTCTCTCAGTCCCCCAAATTTCCAGTTGAAGAAAGATTAATGACAGGTGAGCTGACAGCTGGCCTTTCTGTAGAGGAATATGGAAAGGTGGGCTGCTGATTTTGCAGGGGCTTTGCGTGAGGTGTCACAGTTTGAACAGCATCGTATGCAGAAATGCACGCTGCCAGATCCCCTGTGTGTCAGGGGCTGTGCTGTGATCATAAAATAGTGAAGCTGGAAATCAAATGCCTCGTCTCAACCACAACTCCTCTGAAAGTCACAACTCAGAATCTACCGTAAAGCTCATCATGCGACAGCATCCTTATTAGAAAATCAAAACTGCAGATGCTGAGTTTGCTAAGCCATGTATGGAGAGTGCGAAAGGCACAATGCCCTGAAGAGCCGTTGTTCTACACTAGTTCTAAGATTAGCTTGTCTTATAGCCAGCCTAACTGAAGAAACTGCAAAATCTATGGCAGGGGTTTGAAGAGTGGAGACATCAAGGTTAAATCTTACACTTTTTAGTGGATGAGGGTGGTGATGCTAAAGATACAGCTGAACTTGCCATTTTTATTGGTGATATTGATGACAAGTATAATATCCTTAAAGAAATGGCTTCTTTAGTGCCATTAAAACACACAACTGGGGGCCGGTAAGGAGGCTCAGCAGGTAAAGGCTCTTACTGCCAATCCTGACATCATGAATTAATTTAATCTCCAAAAGCCACATGGTAGAAGGAGAGAACCAACTCTCTTTAGTTGCCTTCTGACCCCCATTCCTGTGCCAAGGCTCATGCAAGTATACACAGGAGATAAAACATGTAGCTGCATCCTGTGAGATGGCTCAGCAGGTAAAAGAGTTTAACACCAGGCCTGGCAACCTAAGTTCAGTTCCTAGAACCTATATGGCTTCTGCAAAGCCATTCAGGTACATGTAGATGTATACATAGACACACACTAGATATTTATATGAAGTTGCAAAGCAAATGTTCAGCTGATTTTCTTTTTTTAAAATTTTTTCTTTTTATAATTTATCTTTTATTTTATTTGCTTTAGTGTCTTGCCCGCATGTTTGTCTGTGTGAGGATGTCAGATTCAAGAGTTACACACAGTTGTGAGTTGCCATGTGGGAGCTGGGAATTGAACCCGGGTCCTCTGGAAGAGCAGTCCATGCTCTTTAACTACTGAGCCATCTTTCCAGCCCTCTCAACTGATTTTCTTTGTCCATCATTAATCTATCTCATACAGTAGCTGGCCCCACCCTAGTGATGGTGAGCAGTAGAGAGACGTATCAAAGTCATAGAAGATGGGTTTGCCAACAAAAAAACTCACAGCACATTTACAAAAACCCTTTGTGCATAAAAGCTTTAAAATGGTTAACACCATGCAAAGCTCAGGCTCAGGGAAATGTCTTATGCACTGACGCACTGAGAACAGGTTTTGGGGAAATGCTTCGGTCTATTTGCACCTCCATTTTCAGTTGATAGAAATACACCCCTATATTCGTGAGCAACTGTCTTCAAGAATGACAGGCACTAGGGGTAAGATTCGAACCAGAACACCGACAAGCACCCAGAAAGCCCCCAGGACTGCAGCTCTCATTGCCTCAGTTTCTCAAATACAAGGCCAGTAACTCCCTGGTTTTATGTTGCTCTCTTTTCTTTTACTTTTTATAATAAAGTTGTCCCCCAACACTCAGTGAGGGCTAGAGAGATGGCTCAGCAGCTAAGAGAGTATGCTGTGCTGGGCAGTGTGGTGCACACCTTTAATCCTATGATTCGGGAGGCAGAGGTAGGTGGGCCTCTGATTCATGGCCAGCCCGGTCTATAGAGTGAGTTCCAAGATAGCCAGGACTACACAGAGAAACCCTGTCTCAAAAATGAAAACAAAAGCAAAAACAAAAAGAAACAAAATGTATACTGCTTGAGGGGATCTAAATTTGGTTCCCAGCACCCAAATCTTGCAGCTCACACCCATTTGTAACTCCAGCTCCAGGAGATCCAGCACCTCTACCTCCACAGGCACCTGTATTCATATGTGTAGACTCGTGTGTGCGTGTGAGCACACTAGAACACACACCACAGACACATGCACATACACGTAACTAAAACAAAAACAAACATTTTTCTTTTAAATCAGTGGATTCCAGCATTTGGGAGACAAAGGCAGGCAGCTCTCTGAGTTCTAGGCTAGCTTCGTATAGTGAGAGCCTGTCTCAACAAACTAGTAAAAGTTGTATTACTTATGTTTTATAATAATTATTATATTATTTATCATAATGTATTGGTGATCAAAAACTTGGGACCTGCCTGATAAATTTAAAAGACTCCCTAAACATGGAGATCTTAGGAAGAATGAGTGCTTGGAGCTTGCTGATGAATGTAAGAAAGAAATAAAGAGGAAAGGACACGACTGCTCCTAGGTGTGGTGGAGAAAGTATATTATGGATATGTGGGAGAGCATAGCCAGAGTCAGGGACAGGGACATCTGGGAGAGTCTAGAGTGGACATGACCATGTTGAGCTGGGCCATGTGAGGAGAAGGGGAGGGGAAGGAGAGGGGAGAGAGCTAACCAGGTGCAGCAGCCAGGAGGCCAAAGGAACAAAAGGGAAAGGGCAGCCAAAACATCTGGATTCTATAGGGAAAAGCCTCTGGGGAAGGGCAGCCAAAACATCTGGATTCTATAGGGAAGAGCCTCTGGGGAAGGGCAGCCAAAACATCTGGATTCTATAGGGAAGAGCCTCCTGGGAAAGGGCAACCCAAAACGTCTGGATTCTATAGGGAAAATCCTCTGGGAAAGGGCAGCTGAAACGTCTGGATTCTATAGGGAAAATCCTCTGGGGAAGGGCAGCTGAAATGTCTGAATTCTACAGGGAAGAACCTCTGGGGAAGAGAGTTCAGGGTAGAGGGTGGGGTGTGCCACCCTCTACCTGTAACAGCGCGGGACTGGGGGATGCTGGGAGAACCTCGAGGTAAGGTCCACTTTGATAGTTAAATAGGAACCTCAGTCATTTGTCCCAGGCTTAAAACTTAACAGTTCCAAGAAAAGATATTTAGAAGAAGGATTGGGGGAGGGGGAGGGGAGGGACGGTGGCTGCTTGTCCAGTTCTGAAACTATAGGGTCACTCTGGGAAATGAGCTAAGCTCCAATGGTGGATTACGTCAAAAGATAGATAAGGAGGTCCTGTCCGTGACACTCGCTTTCCGGAGATCTGCAGCTTCCTAATTCTCCAAACTTTGTTATCCTGGATCAGGATGAAATTAACCACCACAAACGACGCTACCTTCCTTTAAAATCCTTTTCTAGCCTGTAAGCGGAAGAGTCTGGCTTGTGTTTCTGATCACTTCCTGTTTCTCCTCTCACAGCGAGTTGCTCTTTGAAGGGCCGTTCTTGAACTCAGAGTATACTGAGTTGATGAAACATGGCTTGAAAGATGGATTGGCTTTACAGGGGATCAGAGTACATTAGCTCCTATACTGCGGAAACCTTTTCTTGGCCGTTCTGTTCCATCTTCAAAAGATACTGCATCTCGGCCCCACCAGGAGAGCCAGAAATTTCATGGGCGTGCAATGCCACAGGAGACAGGAAACAGAGCCATTCTTGCCTGTCAGCCAGCCCTAATGTAAGTCTCACTGTGTGTGTGTATATTTACATGTGTGTATGTGGTGTATGTCTTGTTTGGATTTGTATATGTTTTCACATGCATGTATATGTCATTTGTGTATAAGTACATCTTGTATGTGTGTGCTTGAGGATATGCACTGTTTATAAACATTTGTGTTTCTGTATATGTGTGTTTACATGCCTGTGTGGTGTATGCATGCTGTGTATAGGGATTGTATTATATATGTGCATAAAGCTTGTTTCTGTACATGTATGTATATTTGTGTACTCATAGGCATGTGTGGTTATGTATGTACATTTGTGTTCATTTGTATTCATGCTTACATTTATGTGTATGAATGGGGTACACTATTTTTATGGATTGTATGTGTCATGTTTTGATTTATATATGTGCTTATATGTGTGTATTGTTTGTGTATATATGTGTATGTGTTGTATATGTGCATGTGTTTTCAGCTGCATAAATGGCATGTGTGCCACATGTATATGTTCATGTGTGTTTATAAGTGGGCATGGTGAGTGTATGGTGGATATCATGTTTATATTTTTATTTAAATTTTTTTCCATAGAATATATTTTGATCATTTTTCCCTTATCCCCATCCCTTTACCAATCGAACTTGCTCACTCTCTCTCTTAAAAAATAAAATAAAAATTAAAAAACCTGAAAATCAAAATAACCAAATTAAAACCCAGTAAAACAAAAAGAAAAGGCCAAAATAAAATGAAATGACTCATAAAGCCCACAAAACTAATTTTTCGTTGTGAGCCCATGCCCAGCAATAGCTAGCTAACACAAAATGAACTCAGCATCTTTGGTTGGAGGTTCTTCCTCTCTTAATGTTTTGTCGGAGCATTTACAACTTCCAGTTTTGAGTTTTGTGGGATTTCTGTCTGTTAACGTGTGTGTCTACATCTATATGTGTTTCTCCTGTTTTCTCTAGCTCTTTTTCATCTGTTTGTTTGTACACTTATTTTGTCCTATTCTGGTTTGTTTGATTTTGTTTTATCTTTTTTGTTTTATTATTCTTTATTTGTTTTCCAAGGGGAGACAGAAAGGGTGTGGATTCTGACCGGAGGAGAGGTGAGGAACATCTCAGGGGGCTGGGGGAGAGGAAAACATAATCAGAATATTTTGTATGAAAAAAAAATCTTCTTTCAGTAAAAGAAAAATAAGGGGGGAAGCCCACAGAAAATCACGGTTTGTTTTGTATGATACATGTATTTCTATGTATGTCATATGTGTTACATGTCTGTGTGTTTACAAACTTGTGTGTGTGGCTATGTCTACACATTCATATATATGTAAGTGTCATGACAGAAAGAGCTGTAGCATGGAGCCAGGAGAACTTAGTGCTCTGTGGTGGCCTTTATGCTTAATGCTTGTTTTTCTCTCGGTGCTGGGGACCTGAAGCCAGGGTCTTGCACACTCCCTGCAAGTGCTCCACCTCTGAGCCATGTCTGCCACCCCCAGTGGATAAGGGTCTCTGGGGCACTTTTTAAAATTTCACTCTCTTTCTGAACAATGTAACCAGGGTGATAATGTCTCCCTCATCTGGGCTGGAGATAAAAATTCGAAGTGTACCCTGTGTGTGTAGCACTGTCTGGGGAGGGCCGGGAAGACTTGGAGGATGCAGCCTCCTTCCTTCGACAGTGCTGTGGGCACAGGGCTGGGTACATAACTGTCGCCCTGGGTACATAACTGTCGTCCTGGGTGGTTCCTGGGCTCTGCACTCTCCAGTTTCATCTGTTGGGAACTGTTTTCTGTCTGTTCACCTGTTCTCCAAAGAACCAATGAGGATCAGTGAAGACACACTGCAAAGACTGAAGGGTCTGTAGCTTGTAGACCTCCGGGTCATAAAGCAGGGGACACAAAGGCAGCCAAGGCGCTGAGAATGCTGCTCAAGCCAGGAGGCAGCTGACCAGAGCTGAATGAGGCTGTCAACCTGGCCTGCTTCCTTGGGAGCCACCAGACTTTCTTCAGGTATCTGCATCCACATATTAACACATTCACATTAAGCCAGTCATTTGCTGAGCATTGCAAAGCTGTGTCTTCAGTGGCTCCTACTGGCTTTTCCCAGGATTCAGAGAAGACAGGGCAATCTGCTGGTTGAGTAGAGCAGAGCATCCAACAGTGCGGTGACAGCAAATCCAGGTCCGCACTTGGGCTGCCCACCCCAGAGCCTTCTTCCAGATTGTGTAGTCTGGCTGTGAGGGTCCTGAAAAAGTCATGGATCATGCAGCTTTCTTTCTAACCCTGTTGAGAATCAATAATCCATCTAATAACAGCACTGCAGGCTCTTGAGACAGAGATGGTACTGGCCAGGAAGTGAGGAAGCATCAGAGCAGTGTTGGCAGTTCCTGGTTGGGATGCTGCGGCTCTAATTTGCGAAGAGAGCTAAAAGGTGATCGGTAACTGTGACTATACCGTGACATTGCAGGAGCAGGCCTCTTTAGATTTAGCCCTAAAATTCACCCTGAAAGGATACTGAGGACCAGGAGCATCCTAGCCACTGATGATGTCTCTATTGCACACTGAGGCACCCAGTTCACCACAGGGCTTTGTCTTGCACTGTGAAGGTCCCCATGGCTGCCACCTTCCTTGAAACTACTGAACACAGCCACTAGCTTTCAGCCACGCCAGTTCTCAGTGTTAAAGCCTAGATAGTTCTTTCTGGACTCAAGACCCAAAGTTGTACCCTCCCCAGAACTTCCTGACCCTGCTCATGTAGAACTTACATTGTCTGAGACACAAAATCAAGACCATGCTACCTCTTTCTCCCTCCCTTTCTCCTCCTGATCCCATTCCCCACCCTGGGCCTTCAATACACAGTTCTGGACACTGTCTACCCAAACCAATTCAGTGGCTCCTTTCTCTGTGACAAATAATCTCTTAAACTCATGGTGGAGAACACACCTTTGGGGGGGAAGGGTTCCTAAAGCCCCCAGAAAGTCCCCATACTCCTCTTTCCCACAAAAAGCACACACACACACACACACACACACACGTGTGGAATAACTTTCCTCTCATGAGGAAAAGACAAGCGTCCCTTCAAACACAATCAGTTAAAGTTTATAGGCTGGAGACATGGTTCAATGGATAGCAGGGCTTGCCATGAGAACTTAACTCCTGAGTTTGATTCCTGGAACCCACGGGGGAAGGAGAGCATTGTCCTCTAACCTCTCCATGTACACAAGGCACATAACCGCCTGTGCATGCAAGTGTTCATGAGCACACGCGCACGAACACACACACACATGCACACACACATGCACACACACATGCACACACACACACAAATGTTATTTACATGCATTTAAATGTATTATTGTTTTCTGTAGATGGAAGAAGAAGAGTGTGAACATAGTCCCCAGAAGGACCCCACAAGGCAGTCGCCCCTGGACTCTGAACAAGGGCTGACAAAAGGTACCCTACTTTCCTAGCAGAGGAGAACTGGGGAGGCGTGGATGGGAACACTGGTGTGCAGATGGACGTGAGCCCCCACACTGAGTGCTGGGAGGGGCAGCTGAAGGCCCTCATTACATAGATTTACCCACTGTAGCCAAAACAGAGCAAGACAGCTCCTCTTTACACCAGGGAAAACTAAGGAAAGGGACCCCTGCCAGGTGGATAGGCTCAGGAGGTGACAAATGCCGGTTCCAAGGAAAAGAGCCTTCACATCTAAGCTCCTCCCTGAGAAGGACATGCTGGTCTGGACATGATAAGAAGACTGCTCCCAGCTCTGGAAATCAGCAGTCCTTGTGTATGGTTAGCTGTGTCTGATGTGTCACATGGGTTGACAGTGTCATGCAAGCAAGCAGAGTGTCACCAGTGGCCACTGGGAGGGACTGGGCTCCGTTTTCTCAGAGATTCACCTTCTCCACCTAACCTAAGGAGAGGGCATTTGGGGATGTTAGAAACCTACCCGTGTTTTCTTTCTAGAATAAATGATTTGTGACTCATTGCATTTTAACATGAATGGTATTTTTCCTTACCAATTAGAAGGGCCAGGATCATCAAGGGAAAACAGCCCAGTTATTCTACCACATGGGAAAGTCACCAACACAGGCTAAGCCTTTTTCACTTCTTACGGGAAGCAAAGCTAGTCCTTACTTGAAAAGTCCCCTGTCTGCATCTCACAGTGCATTTAGCTTCTCAGTTTGAGCTCCAGCTGCTGAAAAGAGTTCCTTTTTGGCCCTAGCTGCACCTTAGCTAGGCAGGCAGGAATGGACATCCAACGTCCGTGCTTAATGGAAACTTCCGGGTATCCACTCAAGTTCTTTCTATTCCTTTTGAAAAAGCTCAGGAGAGCCAAGATGATTGCAGTTCAGCCTAGGGTGCAGACGTGCAGAAGCAAAACCAGTGGGTGCTGAGGTTTGAAGGCAGAACCTAACAGTTTTTGGTAGGGTTAGCGCTCTATGATCTGAGACCCATCAGTGTCCTCCATGGGGACCACACTTGGAAACTGTCATTTGTCACTGTATGTTGTTTGGGTCCTAGGACCTGCAGGGCTGGGAGAAGGGCATTTCCTTCCCAGCCTCCAGTCTCAGGTATATTTAAAAATTTAGCACTGGATTAGCCAGTGTTTCTCAGCTGGTGGCTCTGATGTCCCTCTTTGTAGAATGTTCACTTCTGCCTTCCAGGACACAGGCTGAGAATGTACGCCCAGGGAAGACTCAGGGTCAGATGCTGGCCTTTGTCTCTGCAAGCTCCTCACCCTGGAATTCTGTTTCTCAGATGCACAGGGGGTTATGGCATCTGATAAGCAGAGAGGATAGGTTCTGCCCATTTCCCTCTGATGGTTGGCTTTGTCAAATTATTCTAGGTCTGAAGGAGAAAGAGCTCACCCCAAAGAAACTGCAGCTCCTTCTGGTGGGAAAAACAGGAAGTGGGAAAAGTGCAACAGGAAACAGCATCCTTGGCAGGCAAGTGTTTGAGTCCAAAATCAGTGCTAGACCAGTGACTTTGACCTTCCAGAAAGGGAGTAGAGAGTGGGATGGGAAGGAGGTCGAGGTGATCGACACCCCGGACATTTTGTTACCTCAGTATCAGCCTGAGGTGGTAGCTGAGAAGATCCGTGAAGTCTTGGTCTCTCCAGGGCCCCATGTGGTGCTCCTGGTGATACAGGTGGGCCGGTACACAGCAGAAGACCAGCAAGCTGCCAGGCGCCTCCAGGAGATCTTTGGAGAAGGCATCCTGGCTTACACCATTCTGGTGTTCACTCGGAAGGAAGACCTGGCTGGGGGCTCCTTGGAGGAATATATTCAAGAGAACAACAATAAAAGCCTGGATGATCTGCATGTGGCATGTGAGAGGCGACATTGTGGCTTCAACAACAGGGCACAAGGGGATGAGCAGAAGGCCCAACTGGAGAACCTTAAGGAGAAAATCGAATTGGTCTTGTGGGAAAACGAGGGCCACTGTTACACTCCAAAACTTCCGAATGTTCCCAGCAAAGCAGTTTAACCACGGAGCAAGGCTCTGAGGAGGAGTTCCTCGAGGAGTCCTGGCTGAAAGGCTGTCCCAGATCCAGCTGGCTTCTGAGAAGACCTGTAGGTACCTGATAGGAGGGCATCCTGACTAATGCAGAATGACCGTAAGCAGGAGTGTCTTAGTTAGTGTTCTCTTGCTGTGAAGAGACACCATGACCATGGCAACTCCTATGAAAGAAAGATTTTATTGGGACTTGCTTACAGTTTCAGAGGCTTAGTCCATTGTCATCATGGCAGGAAGCATGGCAGCAGGCAGCAGACATTGTGCTGGAGAAGTAGCTGGGAGTTTACATCTAGATCCACAGACAACAGTTTGAGAGAGACTCTGGGTTTGGAATGGGCTTTTTGAAACCTCAAAACTCACTCCTAGTGACAGACTTCCTCCAACAAGGCCACACCTCCTAATCCTTTCAAACAGTACCACTCCTTGGTGACCAAGCACTCAAATCTATGAGCCTATGGTGGTCATTCTCATTCAAACACCACAAGGACATTCCATCAGCAGCTGTACCCTGTGTCCAGCCCTTGTTATCTGCTCCCTCTGTCTCCAAAGAGAACTTTCCAGTCCTTAGGTCAGATAGTCAGGTGTGACAATGGAGTGAGGCCTCAGTTGGGGACCCAGATACATTCTGTGTTCAGCTATGTTCTTTCTTTCTGAACACTTGGATCCTCCTTACACTTAGCCCATAGCACAGTGCGCTGACAGGGGACTTTCCGTCCCACTGATATCACATTTTTATGTTCTGTGTCTAATCTCTGATACAACCATAGCTCTTTGCCATTGTCTGACTCTTTCTTTCATGTAAGTTACACAGCTGCCTAGCCAAGGTCATCAGGGTTGAATCAACCCAGGGACAGCCATGGACCAGATGGTTATATATTTCTTAAGTTTCATCCTTACCCATAAAGGGGGACAGACATTATGATTACAAGATGCCTGCACTGTGTAATGGGTAGAAAATGACAACAAGACAGACTAGAGAGGCCCAGACCATCAGTTAGGGTTTTCTTCCACGATGTAAGGTGTTTTCATAGGCTGTGCGCTATAACCGTGTTCTAAGCATGGATGTGCTTTCAAGCTTTTGAGAGACTTTGCTGCAATGACCACATGTGCACAATGACTAATTTTGAACCATTTATGTCCTTCCTGGGATGAGGGGGTCAGCTAGAGCCTCTTCCGTTTTGTGAGCTAAGAACAGTTGGACCAAATGTATGCAAGCAGACCACCATGCAAGTGCAAACCTTGCAACAGATCCAAAGGCAGACAGGACATGGCAGAGACTCCAAGGAGTCACAAATCTGAGGGAGCCAACCTAGAAACCTTGCCTGTATGCTGTCTCCCTGTGCTTCACCACAGGCTCCCAATAAAGTCGTGGTCCCTGGGTACCACTCGCCTCTTTGTGATTTTTGTCTGACTTGGGAAAAGAACCTTGAACTGATTGGTAAACACAGTGGCTCTGACATGCATGGCAAGATATATCCTGGGCTATGGAAGAATATGAAGAGAAACTTAGAGAGAGGCTAAATGAATAAATAACAAATAATAAAAAGGACACTGGCAGTTGATCCTCTTGAACCATAACAAGCAGGTCTCATGGGCACTTCCTATGGTCAGAATGAGTGGAGTTGGGCTAAGAACTGCAGATGTCAGCCTTGGCCTAGGAGAACCTTATCCTGAGGCTACAGGATGTGGGGGTGTCTCCATCTGCATGAACTTGGGCAGAAAAGGCCATCTTCCCTCAGGTCACTCTTGTTACCTCCCCTTTTTTCTTTGGGTTCTATCACCCAGTTTTAGATCTAGCTTTGAGGATATGAGAGAGCAAAGTCTATTTCCATACTTCCATGAGCCTCCTTCACCGTGACAGGTATGGGGAGAGCTAAAGAGAGGGTCTGCCTGTGTAACTGAGCCCTGCAGGAAGATCAATCAGAAGGATGAGCGGAGCGAAGGGAGTTTTTGAAAGAAGGGAACCTGCAAAAGAAGGCTAGGGGCTTAGACCGCATGCACGGCGGGAACCTGGTTTCCACAAGAACACTTCAACAGCACAGGGATGTCTTCCTAGAGAGATGCTCCTACAGATGAAGTGCAACCAACAGAAGAAGGAAGCAGGACATTGGCTCAGACCTCTTTTGTTTATTTATTTATTTTTCAATTTTCAAGACAGGGTCTCATTATGTAGTCCTGGATGTTTTGAGACTCACTGTGTGAGTGCAGGCTGGCCTTGAACTCACAGATCTCTGCCTACCTCTGCCTCCTGAGTGTTGGGATTAAAGGCATGCGCCACCACCGCCTGGCTGATTCAGACCTCTTAAAGGAAGCAGTTTAGCCAACTTCTGTGCTTCAGGTGCCCCTGAACATCCGCGAGAGTCAGGAAAGGTCCTGGGAGTGTGGCCGCTGATGGGAAGTTAACGAGAGGAAGGAGGCGACAGACACCCGATTCCCTCTGCTTCCCCCTTCAGTTGTGCAGCAGAGGCTCAAACTCTCTTCCTCATGGAAGGTTCGGGAGTGGGGTGGTAGGGACTGTGTGGGTGGACTGTCAGGATGCAGAAGATGTGACCTCAGGTTTTGTTAGATGCTTATCTGCAGGCCTGAGTCCAGTCTCCTCTGTTTGCCCAGAAAGAGGAAATCCTAACCTCCATTATGCAGGCAAGAATGTCATAAATCACTTCTTTAGCAAAAGGCAGCAATGGCCCTGGTTTGGAATGATGCTGGGAAGTACCTGACAAAGCGCTTGCCCTTCCTTGTATTGTTCTGATTTCCCCAAACAGGAAACAGACTGTTTCCTCAGCCCTGACTCCCAGCAGCCAGAGATGATCAATACTTTTACTTCCTTGATCCTCTCCTGCCTGAGGTAGCTGAAGCACTGAAAGCTGGGCACAACCGATCAGGCGTCTTGATGTCCCCAGACTGAATCATCCGCCCTGAACAAGTGTTGTGATTAAAGACAAGCCTGGCTTTGTGTAATAATATCCAAGGATGCGAGGGATCCGTAGGCAGTGTGGATCTATAAGTA
This sequence comes from Bramus lutescens, assembly GCA_001685075.1. NCBI lineage: Eukaryota > Metazoa > Chordata > Mammalia > Rodentia > Cricetidae > Bramus > Bramus lutescens. The sequence goes on along the minus strand of LOEQ01001096.1, from coordinate 340,901 downwards.
AGGCACTCTATTACTGAGCAGGGAGGGAAGGGAGTTCTGAGCAAAGAGAACGTGCTCCACAGCCTCACCAGCGGTAACGTGCTCAGTCGGGTAATGACTACAGCAGGACACACTGGCAAAATGTGGGGGAGAAAGAGATGCCCTACAGTTATGTCTAAAGTCCTGCTATGCCAATCATAACCTCTCTAGAAATAAGGCTTTGAGGGATCTTAAAAGGAGCTGCTGTCAGTCACAGGGTGCCTGGAAAGAACATAACTTCATGGACAGCAAGCTGAATGGCAGCATTAAACACAGGCTAGGTTGGGAGACCAGGAGAAAGTTGGACATTTTTCTTTTCTAAAACGAAAGAAACTTTCTTTCTTTCTTTCTTTCTTTCTTTCTTTCTTTCTTTCTTTCTTTCTTTCTTTTGTAGTGCTCACCCATTGCATTTGGCAGCAGATCACAAGTAAACGTCTGACACTGTTTAAATCAATGCAATCTGACCTGTTGAGCAGGTCAATGGCTTAACAGAATATAGCCAGGCTGGAAGAGATATATATAGAGAGAGTAGGCAGAGTCAATGAGACACTGTAGCCACCAGAGGAGAAAGACACAAGCCATCAGCTAGAACCTTGCTGGTAGGCCACAAGCTTCATGGTAAAATATAAAATAATAGAAATGGATTAATTAAGATATAAGAACTAGTTAGCAATACGCTTAAGTGATTGGTCAAGCAGTAATTTAAATAATATAGTTTCTGAGTGATTATTTCAGTTCTGGGCAGCTGGGAATGAACAAGCAGCCTTCCACAATAGTGATGGTGTGCATTCTCCCCAGTGTACAATCTCTGCAACTCCATATACTAGTGGTATGCACTCTCTGCAGTGTGCAGTCTCTGCAGTTCCATATAGTGGTGGTGTGCATTCTCCGCAGTGTGCATTCTCTGCAGCTCTATTTGGTGATGGCGTGCATTCTCCTCAGTGTGCAGTCTGCAGCTCTATTTGGTGATCGTGTGCATTCTCCTCAGTGTGCAGTCTGCAGCTCTATATGGTGGTGGTATGCATTCTCCGCAGTGTGCATTCTCTGCAGCTCTATATGGTGGTCTCAGGCTTTCTCTGGCCACGCCAGCTGTCCTGCAGGTCTCTGTGTAGGTTCTAGAGTCGGGTGGACTCTTCTTCAGACCACACTCTGCACCTCTCCAGTGAGGCCCCTTATCTCCAAGCTCTGTGAAGTCAACATGGAGGTCTCAGCTGAGGTAAATCATGTCAGTTTCTCAGCTCAGAAAGTATCCTTCGGCTGCCTTGGTTGACTTCTCCACATCTGTTACAACTGCTCTATAATCCCTGTGGCACGTGGGATTGCTCCCCTTCAGCACAGCACAGCACACTGACATTGTTCGGCGACACCTCGGGAGATAATTCGCTACAGTGGCTTGGTAAACAAAGGGACGATTTGGACATGACGAAGGGAGGTCCTGAGTCTGTTGGGGCTGAGATCAGCACCTTCAGTCCTGTTTCCCTTTCTTCCTACTCAACATTCTTTGAGAGCAGCTTCCAGCCTCCCAATCCTAAGTAGAAGCAAGAGAACAAGGCCTTTATTACCAAGGCAAAGGAAGTGCAGGAACCCACAATACTTCTGCTTATGTTTCTTGGTCATATGGCTGCCTCTAGCCACAGGAAACCCTGTGGAAGGCAGTGCTCCCATGGACACTGCTTTCTAGGCAAGGGTGTATGTAGGTCTATGAACAAGGAAGACGCAAAGGTGGTAAGGACAGAAGACTAGTGGTGGGTGTCAGGCATGTGACTCAGCTCTGCTCCTCCCTCTGGAGCCACTGTGGTCTCATTGCCGGGGTCAGGGTGACTTCTTACAAGGACCCACTGCACTCTTGTTGATTCTACATAGGAGCCAAAGATGGGTCAAGAAGTAAACCCTCAGAGTGGGCGTCTGGTTCCAAACCTGGCCAGACTCCTACAGAGACATCCTGGATAAAGAAAAATCAACCAGCCCTAGAGAAACCAAAGGCATTTGGGTTCTTGAAATAAGGAAATACACACAGAGACATCCCCCGTTGAGTGCTTTGCTCCAAACCAAAGCTCAAGGGGCGAGAAGGCCTGAAGTCTCTGTGAGATTTTTATTTCCTGGAACAACACACAGAAAGACTAAATTTGAAATGCATGTTTGTTTAATTTATTCTGTTGCGTTAGCCTTTGGGTCTTTTCTTTAGGGGATGAGGGCTGTTCCTATACTGCCCACTTACAGCTCCTCTGAATCAGATGTTACCACCTAGTGAGGGAATCTGGGTGGTGTTAATGGTGGTGATTGGGAAAGCCATAGCAGAGAAAATCCACGCTGAACAAAATGCCCACACTGAGAAGGCTACTATCTTTTGTTAAATTTGCATTAATCTTAGAAGATGATCACTGCTGTATATTTCCTGCATATTTCATGATGCGAACACTGCACTTCACAAAAACATCCAGTGTTTGTCATAGATTTTTATCAGGTACCTGGGAATTGTTGAAATATAAAGTGCGGGCCAAGGTCTGATAATACACTGTCCAAACACATCCCCAGGTGTGACTGATGTGGCATTTCTGTGCCATTTTAGAATGCCTCCCATGAGAGCCTGTGCTGGACCAAAGAAAAGGCATTTCCCCTGCTTCAGATATTCCTAGAAAATAGCAGGACATCCTATACTCCCTAGGGGAGTCTGTAAGGAATGGATACCTATGCTCCCTGGGGGAGTCTGTAAGAAATGGACACACACTAAGGACTGGGTCAAGTAAGGAAGAGTGTCATTTTTGCCAACTTTATTGCTCCGCCTAGCATGTGACTTTCCGGTCATTAATGAGAATCCACAGCAGGGACTCACAGCCATGGTGTGCTTAAGTATCTCATTCCCTTTACCTATGTGAAGGTGTCCTGTAAAAGACCAGCATAATGAGACCTGTAAAAGAAGATCCCGAAAGAGACCTTCACTCGGGTCTACAAAATAGAAAGAGAAAGAACTCGTAGGTCTTTTCTTCTCATCAGGGCCCCAAAGTGAGAACAATGGTCTCCGCTTTTGAAAATAGAAGCAGGAAATGTGGTTCAGTGGTTTCCATCTGAGCCTGCTCAAGAAAGGAGCAGAGCCAGCGCTGAACTTCCTGAGCAAGGAGACATCAAGAATTTCTCATGGCAGAGTTGCCTCTTCTCCCCTGGCACAATTCTTATCACCCTCACCATCTGGCACCAACCAAAATTACTTTTACATTTTATAGTGTTCACTCAGCCAAAGGTCTTGTTTAATGACTCCAGAGTCTGGACCCCCAAAGACCACCAGGAGACCAGATCTGATGTAAAGGCAGAGAGTCTTCCTAATTACAAGTTCAAATCCGGTCTCTCGTCCATCCGATGCAGTGGTGGAACAGGGCATTAATTGGGAGTAGAGCAAGTGTGGGCTGGGGGTCTGCAAGTCACATAGTCACAGTCTCAGGATCAGCACACTCTGGACTTGGGTACCTGTCCTAGCTTGATTGGTTAGAATGTCGTCGGCCCTTTACCGACGTAGAGTTGCTGTGGTTCCTGCATTCCAACCTTTTCAGTAAAGCACATCCAGAGCCTGCTAGCCTTGTCTCTGTTTGCTTCTTCTCCATATGGGGGACATCTTGTGATTTCTTGTGTTGTTTTTTTTTTTTCAGTAACTTAGTGCAAGGTCAGGGACACAGCCCATCCTGCTGGGTCAGGGGCCTACATCCTGAAGGGTCTTTTCTGCAGCTTGTCATGGCTACCAAATTGTCAAAGCAGAGGTCTGGGTAAGGGCTTGGGCCCTTCACTGTTTTATATTATAAAGATGTAAGTATTTAGGAGTCAGGTGTGGTGGCGCATGTCTTTAATCCCATCACTTTGGAGGCAGGGGCAGAAGGATCTCTGAGGCCTTGAGGCCAGACTGGTCTACAGAGTGAGTTCCAGGACAGCCAGGGCTACACAGAGAAAACCTGTCTCAAAAAAAAACAAGCAAAACTTTTTTAAAATAATATTTGTTATTTCCTCAAACTCCCCATAACTGAAGCACTACTGTGTGACATTTCCTCAGTGAGCATTTGACTAAGTAGACTTCTGAGGTCGTATGCCACATTAGGATTTTACTCTGTGTTGTCAAGAGTTGGGGTAACAGAAGGATCTGAGATGCCCTCATAGTCAGTGTACCGAAACCTGCAAGGTCTAAATTTTAATCAAAGACTCTGACTCAACAAACAAAACAAAGCAGAGAGGGTCTGTGAGAAGACATTGAGGGTAAAGGCATCTCTACCAAGCCTGAGGACATAGATTAGCCCCTGGGGCTCACAGGGTGGAAGGAGAGAACCAACTCCCACAAGCTGTCCCCTGACCTCCATGTACACATGCACTGTGTGCACGCACACACGTAAATAAATGTAATAAAAACACTAAAAAGGTAGAGATTGACTGAAGGACACTTCGCTGGCTTCCGCATGCACGCTTACACACATGCACATGTACTAACTCACACACATACGAAATACTTGTGGGGGACAAACATCTTAAGATCCAGAGATGTGCCCAAAGGATCAAAGCAAGCATAAAGTACAGATAAATATATGACCACGGTTATTATTACACCGCTCAGTCTAGGAGCCCGTGAAAGAATGAATGGATAAGGGAAATACGAGATATACACATGTGTCTATTGAGGAAAGAATGCAACTTCATTTGCAATAGAATGGATGGAGTTAACAATTATTATGGTAAGTAAAATAAGCCAGACTTAGAAACACAAATATTACCCTTTTTCTCTCATAGGTAGAATCTGGATTTTTTTTAAGACATGAAAGGAAAGAGAAATGATTTGGGAGAAGGAAGGAGACTAGCAGGAGGGGAGAGAAAGTAACTGAGGAAGGGGGGAGCTGACTGGGGCTAAAGAGATGCCTCAGTGGTTAGGAGTGCTCACTGCTATTCCAGAGACCCAAGTTCAGTTCCCAGCATCCATGTCAGGTGCATTACAACTGCCCATAATTCCAGCTCCAAGGGATTCAATGCTTTTTGTCTTCTTCAGGCACCTACACACACACACACACACACACACACACACACACACAAATAAATAAACAAATAACCTTTCTTTGGTTTTTCGAAACAGAGTTTCTTTGTGTAACTGCACTAGCTATCCTGGAACTCATTCTGAATACTAGGCTGGCCTCAAACTCACAGAAATCCATCTGCCTCTGCCCCCTGTGTGCTGGGATTAAAGGTGTGTGCCACCATAGCTCAGGATCAATAATCTTTTAAGGAGGGATGTGTGTTGTCAAATCATAAAACATATTATAAATATATGAAAATGACACAATTAACTCATCTTTAATAATGAACATAATAAAATGAATAATTTATTTTCTTTTTATTTATTCAATGCATCTTTTACATCATGCGCCTTGATCTCATTCATTTCCCAGTCCCTTCACATCTGCCCTCTAACACTGCAACCCCTTCTCCCCCAAAGAAAACCCCAACATTTAAGAGAAAAGAAGAAATAAAGGAAAAAATTAAAAATCTCGTCGTGGAAGCTGCTGTGTGACACAGTAAGTCACGCTGCAAACCCCTTTGGTCTTATGTTTTTACTCGCAAGTGTTGTTTGCAAAGTTGGTCTGGTTTGAGGCCTCTGGTTTCTGCTACACCATCAATGCTGGGCCCTCACTGAGACTCTTCTTGGATATTCTGTTGTTGTCCTATTTTGTGGAGAACCGCAGGTTTGGGTCTGAGAGTCCGATCCCTTCTCAAGCTCCAGCAGATCATAGATGGGGTGGATGTTAGGGCAGGCCAAATCATAACCCTGGTCCTGGGCCTGGGCTGTTGCAGGGTTGGTCCACTGACAGTTTCCCCTGACCTCATCACCAGAGTGAGCTCTCCAGCATTGCTCCCTGCTGCATCACTCAACAAGGGGTGGGGCCAGTTCTCCTGCTTTCAAGTCCTCCACCCTCCGAGTTTGCTCTCCCCACCCACACCATCAGGGTCAGCTCTACTGTGTTGCCCAGGAAAAGTGCAGGGCTACTTTCACCAACTTGTGAGGGGTACAGACAGCCCTCTGGCTCTTAGGACCCAGGGCCAGCTCCTCTACCTTCTTCAAGGGTTGATGGACAGAATGGGGAGGCCATCTTTCCCTTTTCCTCACCACCTCACCACAGATAAGGGAGGCTGTACCAGCTATGTCCCCCTCACATGCTCAGAGCACTTGTCCTGTGCTGTCTACAGGATCAACTCTACTTTGCTGTCCAGGTGAGGCACAGGGCCTGTTCTCCTGAGTGCTGCAGCTGGTGAGGGGTGGGGTCAGGTCCCCACCTGCTGCAGCTGGTGAGGGAGAGGGGAGGAGGGCATCTTTTCCTCACCCATGCCACCACATGGGATACAAGATGGCTGTGTCCCCTTACCATGCCCTCAGGGCCCTCTCAGCCGTGCCCCTGATCATAGGGTCAGCAATATTGAGCTGTACAGGTAGTGCAGGACCCTCTCTCCTGAGTGCTTGAGCCAGTGAGTGGTATGGCCGTTTCTCCCTAGTGCTGCAGTCAGTGGGGTTGGGGCCAACTCTGCACAGTCCTGTCCGCTCGGCTTTTGGTGGTATATGGGGCCAGGGATATCAACAGAGACCACAGCTGTGTCAAGCCAGGAAACCAGATAGGGGTCCCAGCAGCAGCCCAGACCCAAATATCAGCTTGGCACTGGACAGCAATCAAGCCACTCACCTCTGCCCACTCCCTTCCTCTCACCTCTTCAGATATGCCTCTGTCCACAGGACATGAACCATTCTCTCTCCCTCCCTCCCTCCC
>LOEQ01001096.1:315836-327313 GCA_001685075.1 Bramus lutescens | reverse complement strand
GCCCTGAAGTACACACACCTGTGAATCTGCCAACACCCTGAGGGGAAACACTAGCTTGCCAAGGTGCACCTGTGAGCCTATAGGGACTCTGATAGGGGAACACTAGCCGTCCACAGGTACATGAGTGAGTACCCAACATTAACAGATGTGATTCAGACCCCAGGAATGCCTGACTCCCAGTGTCTGGAGTCAAAGAAATGGGTGATATTTGAAGGTACTACCCTGTAAGGTAGTCTGATAAAACAGCAGAATCTTGACTGACACAATGAATATGGTGGGCGAGGAGCTGGGTGTGCCCAGTGACACACTGATTTATTTGTTAGTTGGAAAATGAGGAACCTGGAGCAGGGACCCAGACGGGGAATCAAGTGCCCTCACATTGTTCTCTCCCGATCCTCCTTTAGGAAAGGACAGAGATATCACCAGAGAAGCCACAATCAAAGAGGCCACAGGCAGCCTCTCTGCTATGTTCACATTGTAGGAGGGAGGAAGTAAGAGGCTGTGCTGAAGTCAGGCATGGTGGTCCACTCACACCTGTCACTGGGCACTAGGGAGACAGGAGCAGGATGGCTGCCACACCCTCCGAGCTGGCCTGGCCCACAGTGTGAGAGTCTGTGTCCAAACAAACAAAAGACGGAAAAAGAAAGAAGAAAGGGAGGGCTATGCCAAGGTGAGGACGAGTGACAGGCCCTGTGGCTTCTCCCGCTTAACAAGATGGACGTCACCCTATGAAGAGAGCGAGAGCGCCAGGAGAGTCCAGAGAAGTGGGAGAGCCGAGAAATACGAGGGCAGCAGCTGACAGGGCTTTATCCTGCTCAAGTGGGGACTGACCGACAGGGCAGGGAGAATTGCACACCTCCGTGCCTGCCTCCCCCCTACTCCACATCCCCACACTCCCCAGCACTCCCCGCACCCACCGCATCCCCACACCCCCGCAGCACTCCAGCTCCACTCACCATAGCCGGTCCTGGGCTTTCCGGTGATGGACCCCACACCATCGTACTGGGCTGCCATTGTCGCTTGACTCTCTGCAGATAAAGGAACAGCCCTGGCATGTTCTGAAGAACATTTGAAACCCAACCTCCTGTAGCCAGCACTGACTTTTCGGCCATAAACTCCAGACCTTCATTTCTCCTGCTCCATACTCCAAACCTCACCTCAACACTCCATTTTCAGGCTATTCTTTTTCTTACACAAACTTAAATACTTGCAGCACCTCCTTGTGCTTGTCCTGGTCCGGGTCCTCGCTCAAGCGGTTGAGTGCTGTAGCGCGCCTTTTACAAGAGTTCCTTCAGCGTTCCAAACGTCTGCCTCTGCTTCTCATTGTAGCTTTTGCTCTTTCAAGGGCATCTCTTATAAAGGCTGGCCAGGATAGAAGCCCTGACTACTCCCCACCTCCAGAATGGCCCCTTGGTGAATGATATCACCATACATACAGCCAATGGCTCTTGCCCGGCTATGGGCTCCATTATAGCCTCTGCATCCTGCCATGCATCAGCCCATCCCAAATCCTATTGATGCTCCTTTCATAAATCTCATTTGTCTCTTTGTCTCTACCTTCATGCGGATCAAATCTACTGCCACTTGTCTTCAGGGTAACAGGCGGTGGTCAGATGCCCTAGCAAGAAGACTCCTGGTGCACTCCTGAAGCCTGGCAATTGTGTCTTCATGCCATGCATTTACCACAGCAGAACAGTCACAACACAGTGTCAACCACTTTATTAGGACCACAGTCACTCAGCATCAAAGAGATTTATAGTCTAGACCCCAATCTCTCCTCATAACTATGTTGTCCTGTCTGGATGGAGTATTAACATCTTTCGTTTCATGTGGAAACAGGAAATAAGCAGAAAAGCAGCTCAAACCACTCCAAGTTCTAATACCCCATAAATAATCATTTTGATGCTTTGGTGTAACTGGACTTCTTTTTTATGATTGTGTGCAGATAATTTTTTTATGAAAAAGAGACAGTATCACTTACTTTATTGTCTATTGTTAAGATTCAGTGTTCTGCCAGGCAGTGGTGGTGCACACCTTTAGTCCCAGCACTCAAGAGGCAGAGGCAGCCAGATCTCTATGAGTTCAAGGCCAGCCTGGTCTATAGAACAAGTTCCAGAACAGCCAGGGCTACATAGAGAAACCCTGTCTCAAACAAACAAACAAAACGACCATTTTAACTTTGCGTTTTACTTTTCACTTTATCAATCTTTGAGCACTCTATTCGAGCAGCGCATGGAGCAGAGGACAAAAAGGTGGCTGAGGGGCTGAGAGCATTTGCTGCTTTTACAAAGAGCCAGGGTTTAGTTTCCAGACCCACATGGCAGCTCAAAACTGTCTCTAACTCCAGTTTCAGATGATCTTATGCCTCCTTCTGGCCTCCTGGAGAACCAGACCTGCACATGGTACGTATATGTATACATGTACACATACATATACATGAAATCAAAACACTTATAAAGTAAAAATATTTTGAGGAAAGATAAATTTGAATTTTACTTTTCTTGCTTGAATTCCCTAGTGACTTTTGTTCATCTTTAGGAGGTGTTTTGGGCTATCGAAATGACCCGGCCGTCCAGGCGTGATCATCCATCTCTGAAGACACTGACCTCACTGTGCGCCAGGGTCCTCTCATCTCCTAGGCTTTGTGGGAACTCCCCTTCCTGGGGCATTGCTCCAGCCCACCGCTTCCTGAGAGGCCCTGTCTAACCCCTCTCCTGCAGCAGCACCAGCCTGAGCTGCCAGCTCCTGAGGTCACCTGTGCTGTCACTGCTCAGCAGCGTTTCTCCATCAGGGACGTGGTTGTAGCATGAGATTGTTCTCTAACATTTGCTGTCTCCTCTCAGACTATATGACGGGAAACTTCCTGGGTACAGGCACAACACTGGACAAAGGGCGGGTCCTCTGTCGGGTGGTGGCCTATGTGTGCAGCAGTCCCTTCCTCATTAACCAAAGCACAGACCTGCAGGAACCACCTCTCAGCTCGTTTTGAATGCTTCTTCTACCTACTCCCCATGAACATTGTTGAGAACTCTGGAGCCGACTGTGTCCAGGACAGGCTGGAATGTTCTTTGTTAAGGAGAGAGTCTCCACACAGAGAGCCATCAATTACAGATGTGAAACAGAAAACCAGATGCTTTTTGGGTTTTTTTGTTTTGGGTTTTTTTTTTAAAGAGGCTCATTTCTTTATGTCTGAAGGCTAAGTGGATAGAAGACAGCTTCTCATAAACTAGAAAGAGAAACTACTCAGCTCTTGATGGAGCTGGTACTGCTGATTAACAAGAAGAGCCAGAGGCTGGGGGAGGGGAGGGGAGAATCTTAGACCCAGTTCACAGGTAAAACTAGGACCTGTGCTTCGGTAGGTGCTGATTTCATTGACTAAGTTCTCCTCCCTCGGGCTATGAGCAAACATCCTCTACTGGCTTCGGAACTGTGGTCCCAATGAGTGTAACTTATACCTCCCTGGAGGGAGCTCAAGTCTTCCATGAACCCAAGAAAGAATGGTTCCCCAAGGAAGCAGCTTGAAGGAAAATGATAATAGCCAGTGAGGACCCTGACCTGTACGCCAGCTTGGAGGAGGACACACGCCAAGCTATGCCTGTTAGAGATTCCCCCACCCCTACCTTTTCTTCTCCTGCTCCCACCAAGCTAATTCATTCATTCTCTTTCTGGAAGAGCCAAGTTAAAAAAAATTTTTTTTGACCAGTGAAGGAACACTTTCTCCATAAAGAAAGTATCCTTGCAGCAATGGACCCTGAAGCATACATGAATTTGTAGGACTCAGACTTCAGTACAGATTACAGCCTAAAATTAGCAGGCAGGAAACAGGGGCCGGCCAATAAGCACAATTTCCAAGAGCAGGTCTGCCGGGGGTTTTACTAGACATGGCCAACAGAGCAGCCCCCTCCTCACTAAGTTCAACACTCCCGCATTGCACCCCGATTCTTACCTGGAAAGGTCCTGTGGCCTTCTCTGATTTTACAACAGTGCTGAACCCAGAAGAGAGAGCTGCAGAGGAAGCTTGGGGGAGGAAGTGTGGAGACAGGAGCACACAGGGACCCACCCATCTACCCTGCGGCACTGCAGAGCTCTACAGTCCCGTGTTCTGTGCCATCTAACAAGGCACCCACGGGCCAGTGGTAGCTACTGGACACTGGAGATAGGATAAATCAAATGAGAAATAAAGTATTTCACGGTGTTAGTCACTTTTCTCATCATGAGGACTTTTGTTGACTACAATATGGCCCAACTTAACAAACAATGGGCAGTCTGCTCTTGTTTGGCAGAATATTCTGTATATAGGAGTGACAATGACTTGACTTGGCTGACAGTGACAGTGGCTCTCCTGTGTGCTTACTTATTTAAAAATTAGCGGGAATGAGGGGCTCCTTGCCACTAGCATATAGTAGAATCTACTTGTAATTGGGGTGTTTAGATATTTTATGCTTCAGATAATTCACTGTGTGACTGGATTTCAGCGGGACCTCTATATCATCCCTCCTCCCTCCTGGCCCAGGGAGCACTTCAGAAAAGGGGCTGGAAAGATTAGAGGCAGCGGGCATCTGCAGGAAACAGTACTTGCTAGATATGACAAGGCCATTTCACTGCGGGGAGAGGGGACATGACGCTGGGAGGAAACGGAGAGGCTAGAGAAGGAATTGGGGGGGACTGGGGTGGAATTGATCAAAACACATTACGTGAATTTATAAAGTTCTCTAACGATAAAACTGATCATCCTGCTAGCAGCCTCTCTCTGTCTGATCTGTTCTTTCTCTCCCTTTCTCTATATTCTGCCTACTTCATGGCTGATTCTTGGGTGACTTTGCTTTCATCCCTTCTTATTCAGGACAGCCTTGTTTGACGGGTGCTTCAGGGTCCATGCAAACCTCTTCGACTTAGACTAGTCTCCTTTCAAATTCTGTGCAGCCTTCCTGCATGTATAGCAGAAGAGCCTGGCGTCTCCACACTGTTGTTATGTACTTGACAGCTGCATGTTTTATAACCCAATGGACTGCCCGCCCTGGGTAGTTACTCGGACAGAGATCAGCAGGGAGAACTTAGATTTTGGATCCTAATGCAAAGAACAGGAGCCCTGGGGACGGGGAGTAGTGGGTCAGATTATCCAAATTCCCCACCTCCAAGAAAACCTGTTTATTCGGTGACTTTGATTCCCCAGGTTCACCTGTCAAATCTGGTAACTTGGCACAGAATCACCAACCAAGCAGGTGTGCTGAGATAGGTCCTGACCAAGTCCGTTCTTCACTGCAGGCCTTCAAAACGCCCCCCTCACCTTTCCACGTCCTGAGCACTGGGCACTGAAGGGCCCGTGAATGTGTAGCCTTCAGTAACCAGAATGCTGGGAGCCAAAAAGTCCCCATACGAAACTGGCATTTTTCTCCAATCTGTGGACTCCCTTCTCCTACTTACACAAATCTCCAGTCCACCTCATTAGAAGATTTGTGGCAAAGAGACCAGAGGGTGATTTTTCATTGCAATTCTCGAGAATCTGTGAACTCTACAGCTGATATCAGCCCATTTCCCAGAACCCTCTGAGAGTAAGACAGTTAGTTGGTGTTAAATGTATCTGTGCCCTAGCAGCGCTTCCTGCCTGCATCAGCTGCAGACATTTTCTGTCCCAACACCTTCACCTGTCGTCTTACTCATCACTTGAGTTGTGGTCATTTCACGGGGGAGAAGGTGAAGATGGAGGGACCATGCGTCCTTCCAGTAACATGAGATGGTACCCAAAACAGGCTGTGAGGAGAGGTTGAGAGAGAGAGAAACATCGTGGGGAGACCTCAGCACACTAAACTGTGCTCAGTGATCTCCCTGAGTGTCCCTTTGGACCAGCATTGGCCCACAACAGAGCTTTCCTCTGGCTTCCACCTGAAGAAGGGACCTAGCTATGGCCACTCACAACTCAGTCTTGAGTGAGTGTGTTGTGTGCACAGTGTCTCTGCCTTTTAGAATCAGTGTGATAGGAGTTTTAAAAGCCTAAATTACTAATAAAACACTACAAATTCATTATAAACATTACCAAAAAAAACCCAGTAGTTAAGAGCACTTACTGCTCTTCCTGAGGATCCAGGCTGGATTCCCAGCACTCATGTGGTGACTTAGAACCATCTGTAACTCCATTTCCAGGGGATCTGTCCCGTCTTCCAGTCTCTGTGGGTTCCATTTACACACATACATACAGGGAAACACCCATCCACATAAAAATTTTTAAATAATCTACATGAAGTTCACAGCTGGGAAACCTCATTGATGCCACGACTCCCCTAATAGATTCTGGAACTGGTGAGGGTGGGGGAGCACAGTCTCCAGTTTTGTACCCACTGCTGAATGCTCCAGCCTCTAATATATTGTCTCAACTTCATGGCCACATGAACAGTCTGAGTTCAATTCTGTGAGACATAAATCAAAACAAAGTGTCATAAATTTGAGGGGGAAAATTTGTAGGGAAGAAGAGGGAGTGGGAAGAAGTTGGAGGGGAACCAGAGGAACAGAATTCATTAATAAAAACAAAAAAATCAAGATAATTTTTATTATTAGTTACTTTGAACCCATAGTTATTTAAAATACCCTTGAGAATACAGAATGGTCATGAGTGGGTCTGTGTGACTACGTGAAAGTATTTTGTGCATTTAGTTCTGCTCTGCTCTATTTCCATTTAACAAAACATCAGAGATTTCAAAGTCAAGATAGGTTGGCTTATGGAAAGTCAATCACACCATAACACTGTGGTCTAGCACCTAGACCATGGCAGTGTTGTTATCCACCATGGGCAGCCTCACCTCTAACACGCCTACTAAAGGGATCACAGGGCTATCAAGGGCATAAAAGTAAAAGTGCTAGTAGCGATGAGATACTTGACAAATACCTGGAAGAGGGGAAGGTGAGAGTTCACTGGACAGAGCACAGACATCGCGCACAAGCCCAGAAAGCCTAGAGGTGGGTAGTGACAGACTGATGCACAAAACGCAGCTCAAGTTCAGAAACACCAGCTATAAAGAACCAGGATACTAGAGGATGAAGTTGGGGTTGGCGGAAACAGTGGGACCTATCGTCTCCTCCCTCCCCCAATTCAGAGAACTGCACCTCATCTTCTCCCAGGAAGATGGTGAGAAGGCTTTCAAAATATGAGAACATCTCACAGAAGCCTAGGACATCCCAGCACTTAAGGGTTCATTCTGCAGCCATCTGTGCCTGCTCTGCCATCTGTAGCAGGACTCTGAGGCCCACTGCAGAGCTTCCAGACAGTTTTCCTAGCGACTTAATCCTGTGAGTGTGTGCACGTGTATGTGTATGCGTGTTCGTTCAGGAAACAGACACTGCCATCAGGAGCTCACAGCAGATATGGACCTGGGTAGGGGAAGAGCTCATAAGAACCTGTCCACCCTGCTGAGCTAGTAACTGCTAATGGATTCTCGAAGAGGAAGAGTCATTGTCTTCCATTGTGTTCCTCCTGATCAGCCTACCAGGCTCTGATAGATTGTTTGAGACCTGTTTTCACATACACGAAACTAGTTAAACTCAGTGGATCACAAAGCAAAAAACATACCAAAACAAAAAAGACATGAATTCAATCCGAACACATTATATGCATGTATGTATGAAATTGTCAAAGAACAAATGTCATTAATATAAAAGAATGACATTTACATCACGATCTCAACTTGTCCCAAATTTTTGAAAGCAGTTCACATATCTTCCTGAAAATATGCCCAAATATAGTCTCTTCAGCCTTTTCCTTCAGATTTTTCATTTTCTCATCATAATTTCTCTTTGCAGACTCAATACATGTCTTCTTTTCCTTTTCTGATTTATGAGCACATTCCCTTTCTATTCTTTCAATTTTAGTATTGAGTTCCTGAGCGTAAGTTTCCTCCAGTTCCCTTAGACATTGTCTCAGCCTTCTGTCTGTGTCCTCGTATATCTTTTCAGAGAAGTAAGAGCCCCCATTCCTGTCCACCATTTGCTCTATCAGTCCTACCAGCTGCTCTACTTGATCTTCTCGCTCTGCCTCTTCCGCTTTGTTATTAAAGGCCAGGTAGCGTTTCCCACACTGCGCGATGACATTATTTAGCTTGTCATTTGGCTCGCCTAAAAAGTCACCCAGGCTCTGGTCCCCAAGGTCGTCTTTGCGAGTAAACAAGATGATCATGTACTTCATGGCCACCTCCCCAAAAAGACTCTTGATCAGGGAAACAGTTTTCTGCTCTTCCTCCGTGAAGCGGCCCAGCTGCAGAACCAGGATGATGGCGTGAGGCCCAGGGCAGGAGTAGAGGACACAGCGGCTGATTTCTGTACATGTGGCTTTCATGGTCTTCTTGGTGTCAAAGAGCCCAGGGGTGTCAACTACAACAAGGTTTTTTCCCTTCCATTTCCTGGATGCCTTCTGGCAGGTCTTGGTAACAGCGTGGGCAGAAATTTTAGACTCGAATTCACATCTCCCAAGGATGGTGTTTGCTGTGGCACTCTTTCCGTTCCCAGTTTTTCCTACCAGAATGATCCTCACCTCAGTGTTTCTGTAGGCAGCCATGTTGAGGCAAGCAGATTCTGAAGACAGGGAATGCTCAGATCTTAAGGGAAAGAGAGCAAAATTGCCTGTTAGATAAATGGGAATGGCCCCAATCCTTTCTTTTCTTCCCTTCCCTAAAATTTCGCAATGTTGTGTTATCTTCATGCATCCCTATAGAGACAGAAAGATGAAACACTACAAGGGAAGAAACAGAAATCAAACAGCTCCTCCATAGAAGAATCTCCCCCCATATGATTCTGCAGGGAAATCCCAGTGTTCCTGTAGAGGTCAGAGGATGATGACCTTTACGTGGGTTCTGGGCACTGAACAGCGGTTGCCAGGCTGGTGCAGGAAAGCCTTTACGTGCTGGGCCATCTCAGTAGCGAACCCTCCCAAGCACACTTTGAAAACCCTGACAATATGGATGCCATTTGAATTGTTTCTGATAACACAGAAAGGACATTTCTACTCCTGCTACCAGACGACAGGCCATCCCCAATGCCAGGTCTGAGTGAGTGCACCCAAATCTCTGCTGTGCCCAGCCAGGAGCGTGTACCGGGATGACTATAATGTCCAGCAACTTACTATATATTTTTATGAAGAACTAGGAGAAGCAGTCTAAGGTGGCAAACATAAACAGGAAGGAAGCAGAAGGGCTCACTCCCCTGATGTGACCAGTACACAGTTGAATGTGTGTCTTTAAATATCACATTGATACCAGAAATATGTTCACTTATCATATGTTAATAAAGAAGAAACACAACACACACAAAAACAAAACAAACAAACAACAACAACAGGACAGTTAATACAACCCCAAATAATGAGAGAATCACTGGGGCTGTCACCACCTCAGCTTCAAGGTGACATAGATGCTACAGAAATACAGTAAGGAAGGAACACAGCAGACAGGAAGCAAAACAGGGGCCTGGGCCACAGGCAACTGCAGGTTCGTCCTGCACTGTGCCTTCAGAGCAGCTAATGTGGCCTTCATGGTTCCACTCCACCTCACATCAGGGTCACACAGGCAGAGTTCTCTGTTGTCCACTGGGAGGAGTCAGCACCCTGGGTTCCAACTCTCCTCTCCCAGGATGACAGGGGAAACTAAGAGTTATCAGACTTTCTGAGGAAAGAAGTGACTTAGACAAATGATCTGAGCTGTCTCCCGGCTCTGAAGAGCCTGCCTTGAGTCAGAACTTTCTGAGAAGAGTGTCAGGCTATACACTCTGTGTCCTGCACCACAGCTACCTACTGGGCTGATGAAGGCTGCAGCTTGTTAATTGGCTCCTTGTACCCCTGAGCCCCCATCACTGCCACCAGCAGCGCCCTCCCTATGAAGATGCAGACACAAAACCTGCACCCCAATAGATGCCCCATCCCCCACTGCCTCTCACACTTCCCTTCACCTGTCCAACCAGACTCACCTTCTTCAGGAATTGATGAGGGTTCAAGGTTTCTCTGGGGGCCTATTTGAGCCTGTGCTGTGCTTAACTGTGAAGCGAAACTGCTGCATTCCTAGCCTGCCAGGCAGGAAGTTCTATGGGTGGAGTCAATGAAGAGACTGCCTTTAAAGAAACAGAAATATTGTCCTCTAACTTACGGGTGCTTCTGCTTTGTCGAGGTTAAGCCTTCTGTGTGCGTGTCTGCTATAATGCCAAGAATTTCAAAATTGTTTTAAAAAATCTTTTGGATTGGTTTCTGTTTTTTGAGACACAGTCTCAGGTTGGTCTTGAGTTCACTATGTATTGAGGATGACTGGTGTGATTTATTTAAAAACAGCGAGAAGAGAGTCACACCATGCAAAAGGGCTTACATATTTAGTGGAAGAGTAGAGAGAAGGGGCAGAGAAGGGGGCAGAGAAGGGGCAGAGACAGGTCCTGGGGGACAAGAATAATGGGAGGGAGAGATGAAGGGAGGGTGGGAGGNGAGGGTGGGAGGGACAGAGGAAGGGAGGGACAGAGGGAGGGAGGGGAGGGACAGAGGGAGGGAGGAAGGGAGGGAGGGAGGAAGGGAGATAGGAGGTGGATAAGGCCCACCTTTTGAAAGAGAATTAGTGAATGTGCACAGGAGGTGCTCTTAGTGGCGGCAGCTGAGGACATATCCTGCCAGGACCCCAAGGGCAGGCCAGTCCAGATGCCTGAATACTAACAACCCTCCCTCTTACTCATCATAAAAAGGTGAGGAGTTAGAAAGGGGTAGCAGCTGAGGTGGGGACAGGGATGCTGTGTTCTCGAGACTCTGCTTCATGCTGACCTGGGGGCATCGCTAGCTTTGGGGGACCTGAGAAAACTGGGGTGATGACCACGTCCTGGAGCAACTGGCTGTTTCACTTCACTGTCCTAGCTCTGTGAAGCCATCAGGCGCTGCTTGGACCTGGCAAAATGCTGTTTGTGCTGGATCCAAGTCAATTCCCTAGGGCTTAAAGCATCTGATCCTTTTCCATCACCAGAGCATCACACAGACACTCTCCTCTCCTTCTGTCCAGTCTACCAGGAAACACAGGTGGGTGGTTACTGAGAGCAGTCACTGTAGAGATAGCACCTCTGGGGTGCTGCTGGTCCTCACCAACCGGACATGTTTGATGTGAGTTTCCACTTACAACAATTAAAAATATGTTTATCTTTAAGCTGGCCTGGTTATTTCCCAAATCTAGCTAACATCAACAACAATGACCTTGTCTTCAAAGCCAAGAACCTGGCAGTTCCTAGGTTCTTGAGGCTGGGTACCTCCACTGTTGGAGCAACCTTACAATAGCTATCTCTAACTTGGGGGCAGGGTGCAACCACCGGTAGTTACTTAGTGCACAAGGAAGGGTATCTCAGTGGTCCCAATCTGGTGCCAGGACCCCAGGAACTCTCTGAAGAGCCACTGGTCCTTAGCCCACAGTGGAAACTTGACTGCTATCAGGGAAGGAGGAGGCGGCGGCACCACCACCACCACCACCAATCAACTGCAG
>LOEQ01001096.1:283480-309875 GCA_001685075.1 Bramus lutescens | reverse complement strand
CTACCACTCAGGAAGTGGAGGCCGGAGGATCAGTTCAAAGCCATCCTGAGTTACATAGCTAGTTCAAGACTAACCTGAGCTAAAGAGACCCTGTCTAAGAAAGGGGGGGAAGAATGACTGCCATTCCAAAATTCCTCTGTACTTCCTGTCTATTGTGGTAGGTGGGAAAACGTTGAAGCTAAGATGGCATGTGATGAGCCTCACAGGACACCACTAGGGTCAGCCTCCAAATGCTGATCAGTCAGGTGACTCTTGGGAGACCATTGCTATAGGAAAGTAGCTAAAAATCAAAATGGTCAGAGGCCAGAGGTAAAGACAGGCCTCACAGGTTTTGTTTGTTTGTTTGTTTTTTGTTTTGTTGTTGTTGGGTTTTTTTTGTCTCCCTCTTATGGTACAGTCCCTGCTAGGGACAAGATGTCACTGTCATGTGACATGAAGGTCTACAGACCTAAGAGGGTGAGTTTTGTAGTGGGACAGCTTGTTTTCTGCCCCACTGGTGAGAATTCCTCTAGCTGTAAATTATCAGGCTGCCTCTGAACTTCCTGAGCTCAGCTCTGAAAGTTGGATGACTTCCAGTGGGTTCTGGGAAAAAGCCAGCATTCAAGCAGAAAGGGAAGTAGGAGGTGGGAGTCTCTCAGAGCTGGGTCAGAGACTCTCCCCAGGAAAGGTGAGCCTGTGCCAGGGAAGGAAGTACCCAGGGGTGAGAGATCTGAGTGTATAAAGCACTCACCATCAGCCGGTGCTGAACAAGCCAAACTCATTGAGGAACAGTCGGTTTTAAGAGGAACTGGAAAGGGGAGCAGGACCTAGAAGGTATGACGTCATACTACAGGACTTTTAACAGTGCTCTGGGTTTACAGTTAGGGATCTGAAGCAATAGCCCAGCAGCTTTGCAGAGCATCCGTTCCTATGCAAGATGATGCCTGCCCCTAGGGAGTTGGAAAGATGCTTACTAGAAGTACTAGAGAGAAAACCACATCATAAACTCCCCAAACGCAAACCACCAAAACCAAAAGCTGTTTCTGAGTCTAACTTGGGAGCTGGTTTAAACAGTGACAACCCTACAGCTGTGGCCTCTTCAGCTCCAGGCGCAGTGGTGTCTCTCAGGAGACACTGAAGGGTACCAATGTGGTCTTCACATTCAGCTGAAGTTCTTCCCAATCCAAGCTGTCCAGGGTTCTCTGAATGCTGTCACATGTGACTTTTCCTTATGGGAATAGTGAGGGCAACAGAGTCCCAATCTGAGGTCCCTGGTCCAACAGCATCAGAGACACCAGGGAGAAAGAATGTTTTCTAAACACACAGTTTTGTTGCAGATGTGGAGAACAAATGTAAATGCTGACACTGGAGAGGCCAAGTCTGAAGAAGCAAGTTCTCAGACAACGTAGGCTCTATGGTGAAGTCCTTTCGCAAAACCAACAAAACAAAAAAAGCCATAAAAACGTGTTTATGAACCATGATCTCTATGAAAATGATTTTAGCAATCCATAGATAATTCCCAAAGATACCAGCTTGGGAAAGCTCTGCACTAGACCGATTTGAAGGTGTCTCAGAGATTGTACATTGTCGGACCCCGCCTATTTGACTTCCTTCAATAGATAGTTCAGGTTCTGCCTTCTGTGAATTCAACTCTCCTCAAGCAAAGCTCCTGGCTTCGACAGGCACATCCAGATGTGTCTGTGTTCCAAATGGGTTGTAGTGCTTTCATCTGTCAATATTTCCTCACAAATCTGTCCAGCATCCTCTCTAAACTCTGGTGTGCCCGTAAATTTACTTGATTCCCTGCAGCACACTTGAAATGTTTACCTCTTGGACAATGAATGCAGGTTTTGCTCCGTTATTCTTCTTTGCTTTGAAACTTGTATTCATTTCTTCATTTCTGGGGTCAGTTATGAAGTTCGGTAATTTCCACATGCAAAATAGTTAACAACACAGGACTGCGGGGCTGAGTCCAACTGGAGGCTTTGGGGAGGGGAAGAGGTATGAAGGCGGGATGGAAACTCCCTAAGGTTGAATGCTAGTCAAGCCTGTGCCGATATCCCTCAGCTAGAGTCAGGCTGTCAGCGTGTTCACTGAGCTTCCCGCCTTTCTTTGTACTGTGCCCGCTGGAGGGGTAACAGGAGGGAATTCATCACGGGGAACAGCCTGAGCTGAGGCAGAGATGGACTCTGAAATGACAGAGAAGCACACATTTAGGAATGTGGAATGTAGTCCTGGGGTGCAGGAGAGGAAGCTGGAGCGATCTGAGTCTGCTTTCTGCCCTGGTGTGATTGGGGGGATGTGAGGCTGGAACAGCAGACTGAAGAGATGAGCCTTTGTGCTCAAGGATTCCTAGAATCAGGCACACATCACCATCCTCAGCTGTGCTGAGGAGTGTGAGAATCAGGCATGATCGCACCTCTTACAAAAGCCTCAGATGTGGGGGGGCAGGGGGAACGTCAGAGGTGGAAAGAAAGTGCCATTCCCCCTAGCACACACACGCACACCACATCCAGATGTGTCTAGGCAAGCCAGCTTTGCTGAAGACACTGCTTGGAGATCTGTCTGTTTACAGCTCCCCAAATGAGGAGTCTAACTCTCTTCCTCATTTCCCTAGCATAGGTCCCAAAGTCACCAAGTGAAGTTTCCAGTTCTCCTGGGAAAATGTACTATCTAGCTTCTGTTGCAGCCTAAAACTCCAGGGAAATTTTCCATTTGGGCTAAAGATTACATGGAGTAAAGAATACAGCTTTCCCTTGGCCTTCTGTACTTGCAGTCCCTGAAAAGACAGATACCAGCCCACTCTCCACTCTGGCAGCGTGGCTCTAACTTGAAATAGTGTAGTGGTTTCTTCTGGTGCTATTACTGAAAATTCAGATGTCGCCCCAAGAAGGACTGGCACAATTCTATAGCAGACAAAATGTGCCTACCTTGTCTCTAGTGCAGGCCCTGCAGGGCACTAACCTCAAGACCAACTTTCCAATGTGGCCAAGATGGGGATGGCACGCATGCAGAAGACCTGTGCACCAGACAGCTAGCAGGGCTATGGGAGTAGCAGAAAACCCTTAGAACTAAACGGGGTTGTCCTGCTAGGGGCCTCCCTGCTGTTCTAATCCCCGCCCCCACTGGAATATACCCAGACCTTTGCCAAGATCAGTCCTACCTGGCAGATTATAAACTAACTTTGATCTATTCACTGATGATCAACCAGTGTCTATTTTGCATCTCAGGACCTAGGACTCTCTTTTCCGCCCTCACCTCCCTAGGATCATGGAACTGGAGCTCTCAGACAGACTCCCCCCAGGCTTCAGTTTCCTGAGACAGTCTGCCCTTGCCTCTTCTCTGCTGACCTCAGACTGCCGCTCCCTGACAGGGAGTTGTCTTCTTTCCTGAAGAGAGGGAAGGAGGCTTTGTTTCCCCTGTCACCTCCCCCACCCCTGACCCCCACTGCACCAAGAACTAGAAGGAACTCTGAATCTTTCATTTCCATAAAAAATGCACTGGATTATCTCATTGTGTTTAAAAATGTTAGTTTACCTCATGCTTGTTGTGAGGAGGCCGCTTGTTGGTTTCCGGCTGCTCAGCCCCAAAAATAATCACACAGAAACCATATTACTTGTAATACTGTTTGGACAATAGCTTAAGCATATTTTCAGCTAACTCATATCCTAAACTAACCCATCTTTATTAATCTGTATATTGCCACATGGCTGTGGCTTACCCGGTAACGTTCCATTCGGCATCTGTCTCCGACAGGGGCTACCTAGCTTCTCCCTGACTCTGCCTTCTTCCTCCCAGCATTCAGTTTAGTTTTCCCCACCTAGCTAAATTCTGCCTTGCTATAGGCTCAAACCAGCTTTCTTTATTCATTAATGGTAATCACAGCATACAGAGGGGAATCTCACATCGTATGCTCACTGAACAAAGACACACAAGCTACCTTGCAAAGACTTGCAGAGAAACACACATGCACACACAGGCATTCCAGTGTCTACTATTAGAAGAGAACACACTGGAAAAGGGAGGGTGGAGAGAGTGTTCTGATCAACAGTGCCCATCTTTCCAGGAGAGAAATATCTTCTTGTCCTTCCCCATCCTTCAGCACCTGGATGCTGACTCTGCTGGTGCATGAACACTCTGAATTCCACCGAGAGCCTGTCTTAGCATGGAAGGCACGACAGCTGGCCTCACACTCGCGGCAATCCTCCTGTCCTCACACTCATGGCAATCCTCCAGTACTGAGGTTATATGTGTAGGCCAATGCTTGCAGCTTCTCCTTCATGTTTAAAGAAGAGTTTTGCCAGATAAAGAATTTGAGGTTGACATTCTTTCCCCAGTATTTTGTGTCAACTTACTGATTTCTGGTTGGTGGTGCAGACATGACAGCACTCTTGTTCAAGGCCTCTTCCGTATGATGGCTCACTTCTCCCTTACTGTGCTCACAATTCTCCTTGCTGCCTTTTGAAAGTTTGATTATAACATGCTCAGGTACGAGTTTCTCTGAGCTTATCCTACCTAGAGTCCATTTAATGTCTTTGATGTATAGACTAGCAGATTTTGTTGAATGTGGTCACTATCTCTCCAGCTACTGCTTCCTCCCCTTCTTCCCCTTCTGGGAGTCCTATCACATGCCAGCTTCCCAGGTCCCTGCTGTGCTGACTTTTCTTAGTCTCTTTCTCCTCTCTGTTCCTAGACTGTGTATCTCTGTTTTCCACCTTCAGTTCACTGGTTGCTTTCTCTGCTAGTTCAAACCTGCTGTCAAGCCCTGCAGTAAACTTTTCGTTTTATTATGCTTTTCTTTCAACTCCAGAGCCTCTGCTTAGCATTTTAAATGTTGTGCATCTCTCTCTTCCTGGTGATATTCCCTATTCTATGGGGCTTTGCTTTAAACATTTTTTAAATTCTTTTGACACAGTTCCCTCTGCTTATTTTGAAAGAATTTTAAGAGCTGACTTAAAAGCGTTTTGTGGTAGGTCTTACATCTGAGCTTCTTCCAGACAGATTTATTGGAAGTTTTCCCTGTATACAGGCTGCATTAGTTAATTTCCTGCTGCCTTGACAACACCACAGTCAAAGCACCTTGTAGAAGAAAGCGTTTTCCTGGACTTATGGTTCTAGAGAGTAAGAGTCCATCATGACCGGTAGATATGGAAATGGGGAATGCGTAATGGCTGTAGTAGTAAGCCACTGGCTAACACATTAAAGAGAAAGCAGCAAGCAGAGAAAGCTAACTACAGATAGGGAAGGCTTTTTACTCTCAAAGCCCAGTCCTGCAAGGCCACACCTCCTAATCCTTCCCTAACAGGTTGCCACCAACTAGTGACCAACAGTTCAGGTGCTGGAAACCATGGGGACATTTATCACTCAAACTGCCACATTAGGCAATGTTTTCCTCACTTGCTGAAAATGGACTATTTAAATAATAGGGTTCTGTTGTTTGTTTTTGAAGTAATGATTTTTGGAGCACTTTACTTTGCCATTCCCACAGACATCACTTCACAGTACACTGAAACCTTATAGACAGAATCTGGATTCAATAAAGGGTGGATAAAGGAAAGGAAGTCATGGAAAAGTTCAGTCATAAGAAACAGCAGCCATCATCCAGACCAAAAAGTTATGATGACCATAACTTACATAAAGACAAGAGGGGAAGGTAGGTACACTGGGAAGCCAGAAAACTGTGGCCGTCGCGGCTGCTGCTGCTGCTGTTAGTGACTGAAAGAAAATGGCAAGTTTCACTGAAACCTAACAGATGGTGACACCATTCCCAAAGTAGGAGGTCTACAGAAGAAGAGAAAATGTAGACAATGGAGTGACTAGGAGCATCACAAGAAACCCAAGGTTTGATGGGAGCAGTAATTGTCAGAAGAAATCTTAAAGGAGTGTGGTGGAGGCCCCAGTCTCTGGTAAACCTTTGGTATTAACTTCCTGGAGGTATCATGGCCACTAGGAACAAGAGTGGTGACATCCTGAAGACATGGTGACCAACAGAGCTGGTAAGGCTGACATCCCGGAGACACAATGACTGTCAAGAGACAGACTTGCTAGTCAGGAGTAAGCGATGTGCAGTAGCTTCTGATGAGTCAGGTAAATGAGCCTCGAACTCCATGCAGCGGGGTGACAGATTTCCAGATGCTCATGCAGTTCACTCGCCAGGCAAACTCAGAAACATGCCCAAGGAACAGCAAGATCTCGCTGGGGTCCTGGCCATAATATTGGGTGGGGTGAAAGCTGGGGAAAGTCATAGCTATTGTGAGCATAACCTCTTGCTGAATTTCGAGGTGCAGCTGACTTAAGAAAAACAAAGTCTGAATACACTGCCTGAGACTGTTTGGAATGCGGCACTGTTGCTCAGCCTGATCCTGTTCCATCTCACCCTTTTCACCAGCACAAGCTGCCGACCCCATCTGTGAGGACAAGGTAGCTGAAAAACAATAAACAGGAACTGTGGCTGAGGGGAGGAATGTGCTGTGCTGATCATAGCCAGATTTTTACATCCTTCATTTGTTGAACACATCCTGTGTCTCTTGACATAACGGTGAGGGAGTTTCTAAGATTGGGTTGAGGGGAAAAAAAAAGAGTCACCCTAACTGTAGGTCACATTTCATGGCTGGGGTTTCAGACTGTCTAAGAAGGGGAAAGTGATCTGAGCACACAAGCACCCATTACTCATCATTCTTTGCTTCTTAATCATGGTAAGATGTCATCAGTTGCCTCCTATCCCCCCCCCAAGTGCCTGTTCTTACAATAATGGGCTGTGCTTTCAAAATATGAGGCAGAATAAATTCTTCTTCCCCTCCCTTCTCCCTTCCTTCCTTCTGGTTATCACATGTTTGATCACAGCAAAAGGCAGAGGAACTAAGACAACCCATTGAATGTTGAGCTGTGGCTGCCTCCTGGACACCAAGGCTTCCTTGTGCTCACAAGCAAGCAGGTATGAAGAGAAACCTCATCCTGGTGGGGTAGGCTGGTCCTGGTGAGAGGAAGTCATGTGGCTGTGGTACAACAGGCACAGATGAATATATGTTACCCACCATCCTGGGATCAACTTCAGCTTACCCATTTGGGCAAGGATAGCCAGCTCAGCCTAGGAGGACTATGGTCATAAGGGACTCATTCTAATCCCTCAGGAGGGGTGATTTTGTCACACCAACAGGAAGTACCAAGATGAGCAAAGGTGAAAGAAGATGGTGAGGGGCTTTGAGAAGAAGGAGTTGGGGAGGAGGGTACTGGGTCACTGTGGTCCAAGATGGGTGAATGCAGTGCCAAAGACTGCAGTTAAGCTTAGGAATCTTGCTTTCTCAGTTTCCCCAGGAAAAGCAGAATCTCGAAAGAAGAGATCCCTAGACACATATGATCAGTGAATGTGCACTGAACAGTTCTAACAGCAGTGGCAGCCCTGGATGTTCTCCAAGAAGAAACCTGTTACTCAGCTCCAAGGTATACAGCTAGCTGGCAGCCACCAAAGGCTATGCCTTCAGGACCTACCTCAGCTTTTGGCATGCAGCCATGCCCTTTCCAGGAAGTTCCTACTCGAAAGCTGAGCCCAGCCAAGACACTAATATATCTCCAGTGCAGGACTCGTGACTAACCAGTCTGCACTGCAGAACTCTTTGCTGTGCTGGTACAGGATTTGTCTTTTTGGCAACATGGCACCATAGTCCAAAGTTTTCCCGGCCTTTTTCTACTCGTCCCTCATCTGTACAGGCATCCCCTTGTAAAGGTCTAGTTCTCCTGTCTCTTTCCAGGTGCTTCTCAGGGCGACTGACAGCAGGATTGCTGCCCCACTCAGAAATGGGCCTAAAGAAACGCTGCAGCGTATGGTAGGCCCTACAATGAGAATATACCACATTGCTTAGCCTGTGCATCCCTTGCCATGTCCAGGTCCTAGTGTCACCTGCTCAGCCCGAGGTAGCTAGCAGGGCTGTGTTATTGCCCTCAAGCAGAGGAGAATCTCAGGGAGGAGGCACACCTATCATCCAGACCTGAATCCTCCTGTTCCTGGCTCTAAGGCTGTTCCCGTTCATTTTTCCCCTGGTGCAGGAAAATGTTTAAGGCAGACAATCCCAGAGCTGGTGAAGGCCTGTCATACAAGTGACTGCCACTCGGGCACCAGAGGTGTGAAAAGCTCACCTCGGCCAAAGTCCTTAGACATTTCAGTGGCCTCTTTATGAAATCAGGCCACTGTTTCATGTGAACAGGAAACGCAAATTCAAGATTTCTAAAATTCTGCATCTATACAGTGACACATACGCCATGTACATTTTTATTATATAGGTAACGTGTATAGAAGTCTGTATTCAAATGTTTGTAATGGAAGTATGTCTATAATGTAGATATACCCTATTCCCCCTCGTCTTGCAGTTCTTTGGGGGGTTGCAGACTGTGGGAATATGATGTTTAATTTGGCCTGGAGATCATGATCCCTGCCTAGGACTGTGGTCTGATCCATCTAGGAAGCTGCTATTGCTCACAGGCCACAACCTGCATTGATTGGCTCAGCCTCTAGTCCATTTTTGTAAGGCTCATGTATGCAGAATCGAACCCTGGTGCTCACCTGCTGTCCAGCCAGATGCCTTGCTTTGCAGGGGCCTTCAGAAGTCTTGGTGTTGTTTTAGCCCCTCCATTCCAATTAAAAAATTGTTACTGATGGGGGGATATAACTCTGATTGATTTTTTCATTGAACATTTTACTGTGTTAATTTAGCTCATTTTTTATATATTGATACCAGGTATACAGAATATTCTGTTTTATGTCAGTAAAATCCACAGTCCAAGAAAAACATAATTAGGTCCCATTTCTCCCGCCATCTTCTGTCTACTCTGTTACGTGGATAGAAAAGCACAATCCACAGATTTATCCCTGGGTCTGGCCACCATCCTTTGTTGCCACTGGCTTGGCCTCCACTAAGCAGTGACAGGCCAGCCTAGCAAAGCGCTCACCATCTCCTAATCTAGCTATCCTCTCCCCACAAAGGTTAAGGCAGTTTACAAAACAAGAAATTAGGCTCTTTCCCTAAACCAGAAAAAAAAATGCCATCAGAAGGAAAGTGTGAAGTCACAATCCAATTCATCTTTATTATCTCATCCAATTCGATATACTTATACAAGCACTTTCTACAAATTACTGTGTTAAGACAGATGTGGTATTCAATTATAGCAGAATCACTTCTTGGCCTTTAGGCTAAGATAAAGTATAATAACAAAAACATATCAATTCTGAGAATTCATTATCCTATCAATAGGTTAATCTTGAAGCTAACTAAACACATATGTTATTTATCTTATCCTCAAGGTACATATGAAAGTAGTGGACATTTAAAATGCCTGATCCTTAATACACTTTGGAGATGGTTTCCTATTGTTCATCTCACATATGGTCCACCTCAAGCACTTCCAGTAGATCTTCTCAGCCATGCACAAAACACCAGGAAATAAATTTCACACTAGTGAAGCTGGGCACAAAGACAGAATGAAGTTGTAATGTTGATGTTCATATCCACTTTCTGCCATGCCCAAGAATGCTGGCCTTGTCTGTGTGTGTGTGTGTGTGTGTGTGTGTGTGTGTGTGTGTATCTGTCTGGATCCCCTGGTTCTTGAGGTACCATCTTATTGGGGCTCAACATTGACCTGAGCCTTGATTATGGTGTCAGTCCTGACTCTGTTTTACCTGGCAACATGGTTTTGACCCTTAATATTATCTTGATATTCAAAACATTTCCAATATTCTCTGTCTTATTCTCTTTGTCCTCTAATTCCCTACTGCTTGGCCTAACTTGACACCTATATCCAACATGAGATGCATTTATCCTTCAGTCTTTAAAGTCATGGACTTTCTTTGAGGAGAACCATCCAACGGGTCCCACCATCCCTTATCTCACCCGCCGCTGTCTGATGGCATCCCTATGTCCTGGGTCTTTTAATTGCTCACTTGAGCTCATTATTTAAACACACTAGTAATTTTTGTTTTAAACTGATGGCCAACATGCACCCATGAATCAGAATGGTCATCCCTGAGACTATTGGCTATTGCCAGCAGATCTTTCACCTGGGTCTCCCGGTCTTGACCAGTTTCTTTGTTATTAAAAGCACAAACTCGCCCCTTACACTTCTTAAGTATTCTTTTAAGGGCTTTGTTCTTTGTGTTACTAGTATAGTCATGAAGGTCTCCATCCCCTAGATCTTCCTTCCGTGTAAACAACACAATCATATCTCTCATATTTTTTTCTTTAAAAATGACCTCCAGTTGTTCCACCGCTGCCTCATCTTCCTGGGTGAACCGCCCCAGCTGGAGTACCAGGACAAAAACCTTCATTCCTTCTTCACAGAGAGATAAACAGTAATTGACCTCCTCCTTTAACCTGGAAGGATCCTTTTGAAGATCAGGCAGCTGGCTGAATGATGGAGTGTCCACCACCACAATATCCTGCCAGTCCACTGTCCTCTTGTCGCTCTGGCTCCTACTGGTGATGGGCTGAGCTCCGAGTTGAGACAGGAAGGCAGGTCTCCCCAAAATAGTGTTCCCAGTTGCACTCTTCCCAGTACCACTCCTTCCTAAGAGGATGATGTTTAAGAGTTCTGTTGCAGAGGAAATTGAGAAGGACTCAGGACTGTGGAATAATGCAGAACTCATCTTTCCAAATTATTCACAGCACGAGTTTCATCCTTAAGCTCACGAGGCATCCCCCAGCGTCTCTACCCACACATGAGACTGGTTTTCCCAGTTCATGTGGTCTATGAACTCAACAGAGGGACTTGGACAATACTCTGTCCACTGCTCATCTATGAAGATAGCATACCTCCTGCCTCTGAATCTACTCTGCTCCCTTCTCTAGGACCTCATCTTAATCCATGGTACCTATAAGAAACAGTCACCTTATCTTTGCCTCCTACCTTTGCTGGGTCTAGTCCACACATTTCATTCTTACCTTCTTTCTGTTCCTACTGTGAGTAAGTCCCCCTAGTGCAAGCTCCTAATAATCATAGCAAAATGTCTTTGAAGTATTTGAAAATCTAGTCCATACAATTAGATTTTCAGAAAAAAAAGCATCACATTCTATCAGTGGATTACCAGTTGTGTTGGGTGTCTCATACTAAAATTCACTAAAAGCATGATGAACCTCACTGTGTCTTTCAATGATGAGCCAAAGAAACTTCCTGGTTAAAATAACTGCCCAGAAACACTGTTGTTTGTGGTGTTGGCGATGGAAGAGAAGGTTCCCTATAAATAGTATTTGTAGGTACAGAGATCTGATATATTTACCCTTTGGGTGTTCCTGGTGCCTTTGCACTTTGTACTGTGTTTCTTCTCAGTGGTCCTCCACCATGAGCTCCTTGTCAAGTCACTAATGTCTACCTCAAACCAAAGAGGGAGGAAAGCCCATCTCGGTCTTCCTTCCAGGACAGCTGGTGAGCTACTCCTGCTGAAGCCAGTCTCATAGCTATGCTTAAAGGGTTAAAACAGATCATTGATCTGAACCAGCATAGGCATGCATACGTGTGCATGCACACTTGCAAGCCCACACTCACACACACGCTTCAGCACTCATGTTGTGTATTGACTCAGTTGTCAAGTCTGTCTAATCCAACCTTCCTGCCGTTTGAAGCCCTGTTTCTGTGAAGGCCATTCTCATCTTCTCCTAAGAGGCATGCTCAGCCGGTCATATTTCTTTTCTTGAAGTTTCCAGTGTGTACTCTCTGCGGTGTCTCCCTTTCCCCCCAACCATCTAAACCTTCCTATTCTCTAAAACTTGTTTCAAACTGAGTTTCTCCAATGCTCTCTCCTGGCCTTCCCGTTTTCCTATACTTCTTCAGGTAGCTCCTCCAGGTGGGATGTATAAAGGGTCATAAACAGAGACAGACATTTGGGGCACTAATCTTCCTGGGTAAGCACATCTGAGTCAGAAGAGAAGAGAGGAGTAGAAATGGGAAAGACCTCAGATGAGGGCCATAGAGCAGGGAGTGCGGACAAGACGGGCAGTTCTTCCTCAACAGGTAACAGCTGGAATCACCTCATCTAGTGCCACATGGTTCCCACCTGCCACAAGCATTCAGGCTCTCTGTCCTTGTCATGTGTTAGCTCCTAACTCTCTTGCTCTTCCTGATACTTGTACTTTTCTAGTACATGCATATAAGGGTGTTCATATAATGTATGTTTAGATGCCCATGTATATGCAGGTATACATATGCATATATGGTATGCCTGGAGAGGCCCAGAGGACAACCACAGCTGTCATTGCTCAGCCGCAGCCTACCTTGGTTTTAGAGACAGCATCTCACTAGCCTGAAACTTGAGAAGTAGGTAAGGACCGCTGGCCAGCAAGTCCCAGGGATCCATGTGGTCCAGTACCAGGAGCATAGCATTCACCACCACACCTGGCTTTTTTGACATGGGTTCTGGGGATCAAACTCAGGTTTTCACGCTTGTTAGTCAAGTGAGTCATCTTCCAAGCCCTACTTACACTTTCTTATAGTTTCCCCATCTCCAAAGCAGGGAAGAATAAATAACCCAGAGAGGGTTCTGGGTTGAGAAAACAGAAAAGCAAAACAGTGACCTGAAACTGTCATCACTGAGCTGAGTGCTGAGTCCTGGCAACAGCACAGCAAAGAGATCAGGAGAGGTCTCCATGCTGGAGAGGTGGGATAGGGGTCAGGAAGGAATTTAAGAAGACAGGCCATGAGAGTGTACATTAAAAAACTTGTAACTTTAGGATAATTTGAAGAAGACACCAAAGTATGTACCTGCTAGTTGGTTTTGAGACAGGGTCTTATTCATAACCCAGGTTGGCCTTGAACTCATGATTCAGTCAATGAACTTGAACTCCTGGTCCTCCTGACTCTACTTCCCAAGTGTTGGGACTACAGGCATACACCATCACACCCAGCTGATGACCTGCTGGGGATCAACCCTAGTGCAGGCTGAGTAAGCACTGTACTGAGCTATACCCCAAGCCTAGACCTTTTCTCACTCTCTACACTTCCTTCAAAAAGTAATAGCTCTAGAACATGCTCTATACCCAAGCGCTGGACTGTTTCTATGCTCAGCCGTACCTTTCTCTCTGAAGATGCAAGGCTTGTTGCCATTGCGCTGCACCATGCTCTCGACTTGGCTCAGGAGTTTGTCCACCTGGCTCTGTTCCTCCTCCACAGTTGCCCGGTAGTTGAAAGCAGTGTATCTTTCTCCAAATTTCAAGCTGAGGTCCCGTAGATCACTATTTTTACTTATAAATTCATCTAGAGCCTGATCCTCTAAATCTTCTTTCCTGGTAAAGAGAATAATTGTGAACTTGGTGAATTTTTCTCCAAAAATATGTTTGACGAGGTTGAACATCTTGTCGTCACCCTTTATCAAAGAGTTCAGTGGTATCACCAGCAGGAAGGCATGGGGACCTGGAAAGGTCAGTTTCTTGACATCAGCTGCATCAGGCTTCCACGATGAGATCTCTGGAGAATCAATGACCAGAAATTTCTTCCTGTTCCAGATCCTGCTATGGGAGACAAAGCCCTTGGTGACCTGCTGCTCACTGAACTGAGTCTTAAAGGGCCACTTCCCCAGAATGATGTTTCCTGCCGCACTTTTCCCAACACCACGCTTCCCCATGAGGAGGACCCTCAGTTCTGGCATCTCCACATCCTCATGATGTCCTGTAAGCTGAGACTCTTTCCTCTTTGTACCTGTGAGACAAAAAAATAAAAAATAAACCCAGTGTCTCCTCCTGCAGTTGAATACAGTTGTGAACTGCTCTACATAGCCTCATCCCTCTGCCTGAGCAGGCCTCTCACCTCGGGCAGAACCCAGCCATCCAGGTAGAAACCATGGGAAGGAGGAATGAACTAGAAGGACTATGGGAAGCCCAGGATTTTCCAGGAGAATGGCTTTGCTAAATTGAACTTCCGCTGTCCCTCATTCTTCAAAAGCAAGTATGAAAGCATGATGTCATGGGCTAAGGCAAGGGCTGTGACAACCTGGTTATTAAATGTCCCTTAGCCTTACACTCACACAACAAATACCCAGTTGTTTGTTTGTTTGTTTGTTTGTTTGTTTAACATGTATGAAACTCAAAAGCATGCTGGGTGCAAGAATCCAGACATAAAACTGACATTGTGTATGGCTCCATTATCTGAAGTTCAGAACGGGACAAATTAATCTGTGTTTATGGAAGTCTGCCGAATGGTTGTCTATGGGAGGAGGCTGTAAGAACTAATGTTCTTCACAGAGGAGAGGATATTGTTTTTATATTAACTTTCTAATTAACACACAAAAATGCTTAACCATTTGTGTTTATTGTCACATTATTTACAATATAATAATAAGCCTAGAAACCAACAACAGTTAAATGAAGAAAATGTGGTATGGGGACTAGGAAACAAATCAGTTGTTAAGCAACTTGCCTTGTAAGAATGGGGAGTCTAGTTCAACATCCTAAACTCATGAAAAAAAATAAAATCCAAGCATGATGGTGCACACTTGGAATCCCAGCACTTGGGTGTAGTGAAAGGGGAGACACATAGACAGATGACCCTCCTACATCACTTGGGGGCAGAGACAGGTAGATCCTAGAGCACTTTGGCCAGGTAGTCTTGTCTACAGGGTGAGCTCCAGGCCAGGACTAGATCTTGTCTCAATAAAAAAGTACATGGTGCCTAAGGTGATAGATAGAGGTTGTCCTCAGGCCTGCATATTTACACAATACACAAACATGTTCACACTTGCCTGCACACACTCATGTACACATATACCAATGAGAACACTCACCCACAAATGTGATATGTATATATGTGTACACACACACACGTGTATCAGTCTTATTTGGATATAAAGAAGAATAAAATTAGGTCTGGTTGGAACTAGAAAACAAAACAATGAGTCCTTGTCCCTTTGGCCAATTTGTTCTCCTCTGACTCTCAGAACACACAGGGTAGGATGCCCCAGTCTGTTGAAAGGACGAGAGAGGATAATACCCTGGCAGTCTCCAGTAACTTGACAGGCATGGAGCAGCTACGGAGGGTTCATGGTCGAGGAAAACTTGAGTCAGGCTTTGAATCGTGTTCCCACACACTTCCCCCTTGCCCTCACAGCCTGCACATAGGACAGGGCTCCTCACCCTACTGTCCACACAAGCTGCTTACTCAGATTTCCATACAAATATGACTGCTTCACAAGTGTTCCCCCAAACTGCTCCCACAGCTACACAAGCCAAGTGTCACGTATTTCCCTTTACCCAAAGAGGGTTGTAACCTTGGTAAGAATGGCCATCAAGAACACAAATGACAGCGCATGCCGGTGTGGATGTGGGGAAAAGGGAACGAACCCTTGCATGCTGTTTGGGGGTAAAAAGTGGTACAGGCATCTTGAAATTCAGTCTGGAGGTTTCTCAAAAGAAATGGAAATAAAACTGCCCTCTGGCCCATCCATCCGACTCCTGCCATATACCCAGCAGACTCTATACCACACTGCAGAGATCTCTGCTCATCTGTGATAATTGCTGCTCCATTGGCAATAGCTAAGGAATGGGAGAAACTTAGCTATTCATCAGCCAGTGAATGGACCATGAACATATGACACACATATGTTCATACATATACACAATGTGATATTATTCAGCCACAAAGAGAAATGAAGGTCACAGGTAAATAGATGAAACTGGGAGTAATTATACTGAGTGATGTAACCCAGGGCCACACAGACAAACGTCTTGTCTTCTCTTTCATATGTGGATCCAAGCTTGAACTTCATAGTTCTGCTGGTTTGATGTGGAGTTTCTGTGGAAGTAGCAACTGGGAAGGGGTATGAGGGTAGGTTCCCTTGCAGGTGCAGGGGTGGAAGAACATAGAAGGAAAGTAGATGAGAGTAGAGAAGTTTGAGAAGGAAGGGATGTGCATATTGGAGAGATGAGGGGGTAGAAGGAGAATTAGCTAAAAACAAAGGGTCTATGAAAAAGCCCCTGCAGAAACCACTGTCTTGTAAACTCCACCCCCCAACACAAGGAACACTAAAGGAAAAAAGTATCGTATTATTCCATTTGTTATTTCTTTTCAAATGAGGGCTCCCTCAATCCAGAGAGCCCACACAGTGCAGTGGATAGACGCAGGTGCTGGGAAGAAGACAGCAAACCTAGAGATGGTGTCTTCTTTCTCAGCCTCCATCAGTCGCATGGTAGATGCCAGCACTCCCGGACCATGGCCATATGCAGCATGTCAACAGCTCCAAAATATCCCTCTAGTGACTACAAGGACAGCAGTGGCCTCTCTCTAACCTTGTCATCCTGAGGACAAAATAATTCCTAGAGTTTCTAGTTGTAGAATTAGCCCCCACTGCTTACTAGCACCCAGTCCAAAGAGACCCGACTTCCTTGGAACCACCTATTGCAGGCCATGTGCCACTGCAAGTTCTCTCCAGCCCCATGGGCTGAGGTGTCCTCTGTGTTAGGTCAGCCATCATCACATACAAGTCCTGAGGGTTTTCCTAAATGGCATTGGCTGAATTTTTAATCCCTAAGGCCTGAAAAATCAGTGTGTTGACAAGACACCTTCATTGGATGATCTCATGAAAAAGAGTGCCTTCTATGGCTGCTAGTGTGCCTGACAAGACGCTATAAACTGTACATAGGCTTAAATATAAGTTTACAGACTTTGAGGCTTGAAGTACATGTATGTTATTTTCTAATCCACAATGTCAGTTTCAATTGTTATTATTAGTAAATTTCATAAATGACATTTTTATTATTTTGTGGTACTTCCCAGTCTGTGAGCTTCACTTTGAGATTTTCGGTTTTTCCACAGGGCTGACCCAGAAATAAGCTAAAAATGCATCTGTGGCTTCAGAAGCCTTGTGTGTCCTCACTGCAGGCATTCTGTTTACTATTGTGTACTGGCCTGTGTTGCTACATAAGACACACAGCTGTTGGAAGCCCACACAAAGATGCTGTGAGCTGGTGCCATCCATGAGGAGTGTCCTGGTCCCCATCAGGAATAAGAGACTCATGACCAAGAAGAAGAGACAGAGCTGGGGGAAAGCCATGGAAAGCAAGGCTGGCTCCATACACAGAACAGAGGAGGCTAGGGCCATTGCAGTGCCCCACCTTGCCTGCTGCTGCCGAGTCACATATGGCAGGAGTCCTCTGGGAGCAGCTGTGGACACCCACAGAGCCTGGGTCTCCACGGACCTTTCGTTTCTGATTCATTAGTTTTCTACCTTACTTTGGCTGGGCAATGCGTTAAAAGAATGTAGACATGAGTCTAAAAGCTTGGGTGATCAACTTACCACGCAGATTGTCCCCTTCTTCATATGTAGCTTTATTCCCACAAGCCTAGAAGATAAAGGGGAAAATGACATACACACAGCTAAGAATACAGTCTTCTGCGCAATAATAGACAGACAGACAGACAGCTGGAGACAGAATATCTGCTGAGGAAGAGGTCACAGTAAGGTCATGGTCCTCGGGTTCCTCTGTGCACCTGCCCAGTTTTCAGTCTCGCTGATGCTGTTGAGCAGGTTCCCAGAGATGGAGGCATTCCCAGCACCCCATTCCCTTGCTGCTCCCTGGGGTGGTGACTAATGGAATCTCTGACTTGAAGTTAAATTGAGAACACCTCACCAGGTGTGAAAAATCAAACACATAATTAACAGTCTTACAGATGGGCTATTCCTGGAAACCTCCTGGGCTCCATTCTAATCTTATCTCTTGATGCTCAGACCAATCAGAAGAGTCTGCCTCTGCTTCCTTACCTGTTCTCAGGCAACATCTTTAATGCATTTGATTCTCTCCCTCTCTCTTTCTTTTTATCTCTCTGTCTCTCTTTCTCATTGTTTCTATGTAAATATGCTATGCATGATATAAAAATTAATAATCTTTCATATCCAACCTGTAAGTGACAGCTGTCAATGCTTACAGATCCCTCTATATTTCTCTGTGCTTATACAAATATGCACAAGAGTCCACACACATAGGAGAGATTCATGGGGCTTCCTGGTCAGCGATTTGTTTGGTATCATAAACTTCATACCTACACAAGTTAATTTAGATGGAGCTACCCGCTCCTTATGGCTGGTAAATCTACCCTACACTGTGGACATATGTAACTGATGTAACCGTCCTCTCAGTGGTGTGTCTTTGGGTTATCTCTGGTTTGCTACTTCAAAAGACGCTGTGGTAAGAATCTTTGTACAGGTTATCTTTATATATTTTCCCTTTTGGATTGCTAAAATCCTTAATATTTTTAAAAGATTCATTTATCATTTTTATTTTACATGTGTAAGTGTTTTGCCTACATCTTTGTACACAAATCCCATGCGTGCAATGACTGTGGGAGCAAACAGAAGGGCGACAGAACTGAAACTGAGCTACAGATAATTGTAAGCCCCCATATGGGTGCCAGAAACTGAACTCAGGTCCTCAGCAAGAGCAGTAAATGCTCTTAATCACTGAGCCATCTCTCCAGCCCCTGAAATCCTTAATATTCATAATGCCTCTAACCATCACACATCTCAATAACAACAGCTAAGAAATACTGAACATCTCTTCATTAACAACTTTTTAAGCATCTCATTTAATCTCCATAGCAAATTCCAGGTATATCTTATGACATCGTTTTTCCACAAGACTTGGCAGTGTGGTTAACAGAATAGGTGTTTTCTATCCTCAAGGGCTTTGTAGGGAGGCACCTATTGTAACTGTATCTACATGAGCACCTTGAGCTGGTAGTGACTGACATAAGGGGTATTCTGAGGGCAGAGAAGTGAAGAGCCAGACAGGGATGAGAGATGAAGGAAGTGAGCTGATGCTGAGCAGATGGACCCACAGAAAAGAGCTGGTGCAGGGTGGGAAGAAAGGCACTGCCAGCTATACAGGTGCACAGTGCCAGAGTAAACATGAGAATAACTTGAGACGGGAGGGAAAGCGAGTTGAGACCAGCATAGAAAGCAGGATACAGAGCAAGCGACCAAGCTGAGTCGGGAACTATGATTCATCTTAAGATCAGCGAGAAGCTGCTGAGCATTTTAAGCAAGGTTTCTAGTGGGAGGTCATTCTGAGCCTCTTCTCTTTGCTGGCATCCCCGTGCCACGCTTCACTCAGGGAAGAAAGGGAAGAGACAGGCTGTCCTAACACAAAGCACACATCAGCGTAGGAGACAAGATGTTTCCTCATCTGCAGAACAGCCTTACATGGCATTCACGCAAGTATTTGGTGATGTGTGAGTCTGGCATTTAGTAGGTGCTCAGTAAATGCTGACTTTTCTCTTACTGCCATCCTGTTTAGACTCCTTCATCATCAATTTTGTGGCTTCTCTCTGAGCAGATGGTGCCAAGGTTCACCTTCTGTTTGACCCTTGCCTTGCAGAAGCCTCTGTACTGATTGACATTCACCTGCTCACCCCATGTGGTGAGGACCTGGAGCCTATGCAGAAACCACTCTGTTGGGTGTGTCAGCTCTTCACAGGAATTCTGCATTTCTGTAACTGCCTTGGTTGCAAAATGCATTTTCCTCCCACGTTAAAGAATGAAATGTGATTAACAGCTGGCGATTATATGTGACATGGAGTGGAGGATGCGGCCCATAAGTGAATGAGGTGAAAACTGTCACTAGGTTAAAATGGTAGAAAGAGCAGAAGTAGGTGGATTTCAGAAGTGCTGATGTCACTAGACCTTCAGTGATTCCTTGGACATCAGTGAGCAATAGTTTCAGAGTTAAGGCTCTGTGCGGAGCAACACAACCATTGGCTGAGTGGAGAGGAAGGCGGGACTCTAAGAAATTTTAGGATGCTGGGTAGTGACAGGTTTGAGCAAGTCAAGGATTGAGTTAGTGTCAGGGTCCAACAGAGACTGAGCTGGCAGAACAAAGCTGAGCTAAGGCTACAACTTTAGAAACCGAGGACCACAGATGGTCCTCCAGAGCCTAAAAGTGAGGGGTCTTCTGGGAAGAACATGAAGAAATGAAGGAGAGCCTAAGGAGGCTCTGAGAACATCGTCTTTAGAGGCCAGAGACTGGAAGGAGATTCAGAAGTCTTTGAAACAGCCAGAAAGAGAATTGGGGGAAAAAACAAGACCGGGTGGGGTTTTTGTTGCTGTTGGTTTTTTTCCTGAGAAGTCTAAAGAAAGACTATGTAGAGTCCAGTGTGTTCAGTACCATGAGGGGCCACAGGAAACATCAACTTTCCAGTTAAGTCCAAAGTTCCCAGGCTGACATTCAAGCAGTTTGATGGTTACTATTACTCTAGAGCAGTGGTTCTCAACCTTCCTAATGCTGAGACATTTTAATACAGTTCCTCATGTTGTGGTGACCCCCAACCATACAATTATTTTCATTACTTCATCAGTGTAACTTTGCTACTGTTATGAATTGTATTATAAATATCAATATGCGACCCCTGTGAAAGAGCCGTTCAGCCCGCAAACATGACCCACCGGTTGAGTAATGCCGCCCAAGAGCATGTAAACACAATTCCCTAAACACACAAGATAGTCCACTGATTTAAGACTACCTACCTTCCTCCCACCAGTCCTACCTGGACTCCACTGCCTTCCATTGTCAAGGGCACGAAATACGGCTCTGGGCTTTCCTCCACCAATTGCTCAGTCAGATCAAGGAGCCCGGACGCCTGCTGTTCCCGCTGCTTCCTGTCTGCCTTGTTGTTGAAAGTACAGTATCGATCTCCAGCGTTTCCAAGCAACTCCTTAAGAGGGATCTTGCTTTCCACATAGTCCTTCAGCGAGTCTTCACCCAGCTCATCTTCCCGAGTGAAGACAACAATCATGTGACTATAGGCTTTAGGGCCAAACTCAGCATGGATGCCCTCAATGGTCTCCCTGTCCTCCTCTGTATAGTGGCCAATGGGAATGACCAGGAGCAGCGCGTGGAGACCATCAACTGAGCGCTCCAAGCACTGCTGCAGGTTCTGCTGCCTGACCTCTGTACGGGACAGTGAGGAGAAAAGATCCGGGGTGTCGATGACAATGACCCGCTTCTCTCTCAAGGACACACTCTCACTCTGGCACCGGTTGGTCACCATGTGGTCACTGAACCTGGACTCGAACACAGCTTTACCCAGAATGGTGTTTCCTGTGGCGCTTTTGCCTGCACCATGTTTCCCTAACAGCAGGAGCCGCAGTGTGGATGTTCCCAGGCTCCCCTTGATATTCTCCTCCTGGCCCCCGCTGGTGCTGTTGAGACAAGAGCTGCTAGTCAGTGCTCCACCCACCACAAGTGGAGAGGGGACCACAGGAAGGTGGTCCTCCTTGTTCCCTGAGAATTTAAACCACTGGGTTGGAAGGCAGCTCCGCTGTAAGGTCTTGCTTTGCTAGATTGAGGCCCTCAGAGCTCAATGGTAGCACGTGCTTGCAATCACGGTGACTGAGAGAAGCAGAGAGCCTGCGCTCACTCGCCAGCTCGCCTAGCCTACAGCAGGGGTTGGACCAAGGGCTCCATGCTTTCTAGGCAAGCACTCTACAAACTAAGCCTCATCCCTGGCCCATATGGTCCTGACTATAAACTTTGATATTTATTCTAGAGGTCTCGGTCTAATATAAACATGTTAAGGGAGAACATGAAATCCCCGTGCGCTCATCTCAGAAGTGGCCATTGCTAAACGTGTGCTTGCTTCATATATTTCCACAACGGCTTGTCTCCTTAGAGGGTTTCTCCTTCACTAGCAATAACATGTTTCTCAACCATATTTCATAAATGAAGAAAAGCATGAACAAAGATGTTAGAAGGCAATCTGTGACAAATCACCGGTTTGTAGTGCTTTTACTGCATGTATTTGGCCCATGCAGTTTTATCACGCCTACATGTGACGATATGTGGTCCTCAGGAGTCAATGTACTCCCTGATGACCATGAGTTCCCTTCAGTTTGGGCCTAGGTTTTCCCTGGGAGTGGCTCCATATATCAAAGCTAAAAACGCAAAGGTCAGGGGGCTGGAGAGATGGCTCATCTGTTAAGAGCACTGGCTGCTTTTCCAGACGACCTGGGTTCAATTCCTGGCACCCACATGGCAGCTCACAACTGTCTATAGCCCCAGTTTCAGGGGATCTCACATCTTCACACCAAAGCATGCGAAAAAAATAAATTATTTTAAAGAAATAAAAGAAGCGATGGTCAAATATCTCACTTTAGAATATTATCTATGGAGGAAAGGCCACCTCAGAGACACAGATGTGAGGTAGCAGTGTACAGCTCTGCTTGGAACGGCTGTAGGTGTCTCACTCCCCTGTGAGAGCTGCTGCCCAGGCTGAGCTCGGAGAAGCTGTTTGATGGGGCTGCTGGAGTGTTGAGGCCAAACCCTGAGCATGTTCAAGAGGCAGCATATGAGTAAAGACAGTTCTAGAATCTTTAGGTTTAACATTGTCTGTCCTGTTGGGTTTTAGACTACCTTGGAGTCTGTTATCCACTCTGGCCTATGTCTCCCTTTTGAGATAGGAAAATTGTCCTTGTACTGGCCTCACCACTGAACATTGAAAGCCTTTGTTTTGACTTTCCAGGTTCACAGCTGGAGGAGAATTTGTCTCAGGATAAGCCCTGCCTGGAGTTTCATCCTTATCTGTCTGAAGACTGGTGGACTTGGAATTTTCAAGTTAAAGCTGGGACGGCATGTTAAAACCTCAGGAGTGATTCAGATGACATGAGTATGCTCTGGTTGAGACTCAGACACAACCTGAGGTCTAAGGGGTCGGTCGAGTTTTATGATGAATGCATCCTCCAAAGTTGGGAACTTCATCCACCATTCAGCAATGTTGGGAGATGACCCTAAGAGAAGAAGCTTCGGGAAAAGGACTCTGCACTCACAAGCAGATCCATGCCCTCCTGGAGGGAGTGTGCTCCAGATTATGGGGAGAGTGAATCATTATAAAAGTGAGTTTGAGTTTGTAGCGAGAGAGCCGGCTCCGCAGTTAAGAGCACTGGCTGCTCTTGTAGAGGACCTGAGTTCAGTTCCCAGCACTCACGTGGTAGCTCACAACCATTTGCAATTCAGTTCTAGAGGACCTAATTCCCTCTTTTGGCCTCTGCAGGCTATGCATGATGTGATACACAAGCATGCATTCATTTTAGGTGAGTTTGTAGCCCTCCTGCTACCTCTTATGCACTCTTCCGCCCCTTCTCTTTTTCATCATAGTATAACACAATATGAAGGTCTTTGCCAGGGATGGACCCCTTGATCTTGGACTTGCCAGCCTCAGCTATCTGGTGACAGCAGTAAATGATGCACTAAGACACTCCACCAGGCCATCAGGTAGATGGACAACCAGCCCTCCATCCTTGTGGAAATCTTACGTGATCAGAAGGATGAGCTGGTTTCATGAAGCAGTATCCCCAATGCCCTTATGACAACTACACCACCTTCTCTTTCCAGGCCATAATCTGTGACCGCATAGGGAGTCCCCTGCAATCGGTTGACAGAGCAAAGGGAGACTTGGGTTTTGACAGACGATTCTGTATGATCTGCCAGCACCACCAGCAGAGAACAGCTACAGCAGGGTGGCCCAGTCTTGGGCATCTCTTGGGGACAATGTCAGAAGGATATTCTGTGGGCAGAACTTTGAGCAGTGCACCTGGTTCGTTTCACTAGAAGAAGAAACTGTCAGACATGCAACTATTACCAACATGTGGGCTCCAGCCAACAATGTGGCTGGGTGGTGTGGATTTGGAAACAGCATGGCTGGGGAATCAGGGCTAAGCTGGTCTGGAAGAGGTATCTGGAAGGACCTGAAGGGAAGAAAACCAGGAGAACTTCTGAGCACTCATCGAAAACTGATCATAACAAAGGGAGACCTTGGTTATCAAGTCAATAAACATGACCCACTCTTTTGGTACCAGTCAGCCTCTTCCTGCAGTCACCCAATTATCAGCAAGGTGCTCAGGCACAGAGGGACCACAGTTTGTACATGGGCCTGGTCATGTGGAAGTAGACGGTACCATTTCTCCATAGCCATGATTTATGGTTCAGGAATCCACAGGTAGAGTCAAGTGAGGATAGCATTACTCAGCATCAGCAAAATGTTTGCTTCCAGTCTCCAAGCCCTTACACTCTTATGGCACAGAGGTCTTGGTGACAGAGAGCAGAATGTTTCTACCAGGACACAATCATCACCCTATACCGGCAGTTAAGACTGTGTATAAGTCCCTTTCTCTGTCTTCCCAGGATGAGTTTCCCATGAGCTCAGCCATTGGGAGGAGCTTCTGTGACACATGGATTCATCCCGCATCAAGGGACAAGTGGCCACAGAGAAAGGAGGTCAGAGAGGCCTCCAGGGCCCAATGGGGGAAGAAATTTAGTCCTAACCAGTGGGTCAGTTAACATAAGAGAGGGTTCACAGGTAAGGGCAGTTTAGATTAAATTGGACTTCCTCCAACATGTGACTAGCTGGATCTTCTGTGCAAGGACTGGGAAATGTTAGGAGAATCTAGAACACAGACTCTGCCATCCGCCTCTCCAGGAAACCCACAATCCCCATAGCACCTGATGACTTCCTGAGAGTCCAACTCCTGAGACGCTGTCTGCTAGGCTCTCGGACCTCCCAATCGGCCCTCTTCTTCCCCCTTGGGTATGGAACCTCCTTGACAGACCTCCTGGCAGGAAGCAGCCCCACATACTTTCTTAGGAAGTTTATTCTACACCTGTCTGAATTCAGTTGGAATGGCATGGTTCCTGCCAGGAGAAAACTGTCCCTGGGCTCTTAAAATCAAAGCTTGCAAAGGGCAGGCTGCCTTCCATGGGCCAAACACTCCCCCAAAGGTTTGATAGTGCACACACACACACACACACACACACACACACACGAAACATACCTTGGTTCTTCCCCCTGTCCTATGGATGTCTTGCAGCTTCTGTGCTCCACCTGGCTTCCTCCAGTTGCTCCTTGATGGGATGAAGCGGCCATCTCTAGCCTCAGGCCAGTGGAAGCGAATCCTAAAGAGGGCCAGGAACCAAACAAGGAGAGTCAAGGATTCACCAGGTCACTAAGACCCCAATCTCCCTGTTTTTCTAGGAAGAAAGAAGTTTCTAAACACATGTATTATCAGTAAAGCCTGAGAGGAAGCTCTGAACACCCTTCACTGATGAACACGGAAGCTTAGGGTGGGGCCAGCGTGAACACACTGGCATAGCCTTTCTGGAGATGCCTTTGGGGGCCACCATGTGGCTGAAGGCTGTGGGAGCACAGCCATTCACGTAACAGAAGAGCCAGTTTGGGTCTTGTCTCAGTGAACTTCTGCTGTGAGGGTGACCCAAATCTAGAGTCATCTGGGAGGAGGAGGCCTCAACTAAATGATTGCTCATAACAGGCTGGCCTGCGGCCTTGTCTGAGAGGCATTTCTTAATTGCTAATTGATATCAGGCAGCCTAGTTTACGGTGACCTGTACCATCCCTAGGCAGGTGGACCTGAGCTGTGTAAGAGAGGTAGCAGAGCAAGCCAGAAGGACAAGCAGTGAGCAGCCTTCCTTCTTGGTCTCTGCGGTAGTTTCCGTTTCCAGGTTCCTGCCTTGAGCTCCTGGCCTGGCTTCTCTAAGACGGATTATAACTTGTAAACCAAAATCAGCATTCTCCTGCCCATGCTGCTTTGGGTCATGGTGTTTGTCACAGCAACAGGAAGCAAGCTAGAGCAGGTCTATTCTTTGCAAAGACCAAAACCAGAAGTGTTGGGCAAAGCCAATTTGGGGGTAAATCCCAGCATGTTTTCCTCCTGGCTCATCGTCACCACCACCTCACTCAGCCTGGACTGCTCCAAAGATGGAGGTAAAACCATAAAGAAATCATTTGCTTCCTCCCAGAATCCAGTGCTACCTCATAGGTGAGTCAAAGCTTCTCCCCAGCTAGCAAGACAAAAATATGTTCCTGTTTTCAAGTGACTCACAGAGTTCTCTGTGTCCCCACAAACCAATCTCTATGTCCTAAGCAAGGGGCACACAGCACAGGACATGGTTTTCTTGATAGAAATCTAAAGTAAACTGTGCTTGTGCTGTTAGAATGATCATGAAGGATTGGGGGACGAGGGATATACAGGCTATACCTTGGTGAGGGAAACCATCCACTCCCCTCTGCCCATCCACTCCCCTCACCTCCTTAATAAAGAAGGCCTACTCTGAGAACAGTCCCTACCTACCCTGGGCATCAGGTAAATGCCTAGAAAGCCATCTCATTAAACTGATGAGGTGAAAGCTTTCACCAGCACATGCAGGTGCCTATCTGCTCGAGGCTGCTCCAGAACAGACCAGGCTGCTCCAGAACAGAGAAAACTGCAGTCAGAGGGGGAGTGGCAATCTT
The DNA here is from genome assembly GCA_001685075.1 of Bramus lutescens. Lineage (NCBI taxonomy): Eukaryota > Metazoa > Chordata > Mammalia > Rodentia > Cricetidae > Bramus > Bramus lutescens. Next base: position 283,637 of record LOEQ01001096.1, on the reverse strand, counting down.
GAATGAACCAGAAGGCTTTGCGGTGGGGCGGGAGGAGGGGGATGCTTAAAGTTTGGGTTCTTCTCCTCTCTTCTCTTCTTTTCTTTTCTTTTTTCTCTGAGACGGGTTTCTCTGTAGCTTTGGAGCCTGACCTGGAACTAGCTCTTGTAGACCAGGC
>LOEQ01001096.1:263770-275787 GCA_001685075.1 Bramus lutescens | reverse complement strand
ATACATTATAAGAGCTAATACAAAGCCTGAGCTAATAGGCCAATCAGTTTTATAGCTTATGGAGACCTCTGTGTGATTTTCTTTGGGGCTACCGGCTGTGGGAACTGGGCAGGACAGAAACCCCAACAAGCAGGCCCTCATGTTACAAACTTCATGTCAAACCATGAAAAATACAAGAGACTGTCAACATACATTGTTAAGTGAAAGAAACCATCCAAAGGGCTGTGTGATGTAGATTGGAGCTACACAAAAGTCTGGAAACAACAAAACTATGACAGCAGTCTACTGGTGCTGGGACAGGGGAAGAGGATGAGCAAGTGGAGCACAGAAGATTTTTCAGGGCACTCACTCTGGTGAGCACATTGTACTGCTGTCAAAATCCATAGAACATGCAACACCAAGAGTGAACTCTGGTGACAACAGTGTGACCATGAAGATCCATGAACCAGTCTGGTAGGCGATGCTATAACAAGGCAGCCGGAGAGCATGCAGGAGCATATAAAAAAAACTTCATACTTTGTTCTCAACTTGGCTGTGAGCCCAAATTGCTTTAAAAATAAAGACTGTTTTTTAAAAAGCTATTTCATACTCAACTCTCCAATGTGTGGCAAAGAGCCTTTGATGTGACTTTCTTCAGTAGCATCTTGAAAACCTCTAATTTTCCAGCAAATATAGAAATGTGTATTTGCCCTTCAATCAAGTCAGGCATGACAATCATATGGGTCAATGATTTAGAAAGAATCATCCACTTATAAATAAGAAGGGGACCCCCTTATCCTATCTCCCCACCTCTGGTCATCTTGATGTTTTAGATCGAAGATAACGGCCTAAAAGCAAAACTTCAAATCAACCAACGTTTCCTCTCTGCAGGTTGGTTTTGAGGAATTTTAGAAGGAAGTTTTTCAAAAGGAAAAGAGTGTCATACAAATGCTAGTTTATAGTGGAAACTTTTCTAACATGGGGCAGGATCAAAGAGAATCTAATGAACCCCAGTTGTCTGTCACTCACCTCCCAAGCTATCAAAAATCATCAGAGCTGTCCCAGCCTCATCCACACCCATGATTCCAAAGCATTTCCCGTTTCACCCAGCATGCATTCTACATAACAACATCAGAATAACAGGATGATAACTAAGAAAAGTTAATAATCCCATAGCATAAAAAATCCAGATGGTGTCCAAATTTCTCTAATAACTTCTCTATCTTCAACACTGCCTAAACACGAAAGCAGTCTACTACAATTTGCTTGTTGTTTGGTCCCCTGATCCTCCTGTAGGCTCGTACACTCCTGCAGGCAGCCAGGGATGTTGGCACGTCACCCCATCTCAAAGACACCTAAATGTTCAAAGTGTTTCTTTGAGGGTTTGGTTGTTTTTGTAGTTGGAAAATTTGTATGTGTGTTTGCTTTTGTTTGTTTTGAGATCCTGAGACTTGAACCTGGTGCCTCACATAAGCTCGGCAAGTGCTTGCCCTCTGAGAGTTGAACCTGGTGCCTCACATAAGCTAGGCAAGTGCTCGCCTTCTGAGCTGTATCCTTTGTTCCTAAATATTTGAGGCTTTTATGAGTAAACAATAGTTGACTAACTTTTCTGTTATTCGATTCACAGAGCCGCTATTTCCTTCTTTGTCCTTAGATCCTTTTGAAACCAGGAAAGAAACCAATTTCTAACTGCAGCCTCTCATCTCCATACTAACCATCAGCTTCCACTTCACCTCTTAGGGGACAATGCATTTAGGTTGATCTTGCACTTCTGGTCCTGTGTCCGTGTGTCCGTCCATCTCTCAAGAGCTGTGATTACAGGGCTGGGGACAGAACCCAGGGTTTTGCACACACTGGGCAAGTTCGACCAACTGAGCTATGTATTTTTATGATTCCCTTCTCGAAGGCACAGCAGAACCTTATGGTTCTACATAGTAACTCATTTAGCAAATATGCACAGAGCACCCACATGGACCTCTGACTTAGTGACTTCTTCAAACCAATGTAAGTTGGTCCCCGCAGAACTAACATCTTTCTCCAAGGTCTATTCTCAAAATGTGCACTAGAGGGCACTATGCTCTTCAAATACCCGCTTCAAATACCGCCCAATGAGATTTCTGTAGCCTCATTGAAAAATCACAGACAGCTTGCACTTTAAATGGGAAACGAAGGGCTGGGAGTGTAGCTCCGTGGTGGAGAGAGCACTTGCCTAGCGTGTATGAGACACTAGGTCAATCCACAGCACTGAAAAACAAAAGTTGAATAAATTCCTTCATGTGGATGCAAGGATGGAAACGGCATCGCTCCTGAGAATGTCTTTTTTTTTTTTTCCAAAACAAACCACAAAGGAGACAGCCTATGGATTTGGGGGTCCTATAAAATTATGGAAGCTAAAGACTGTTTCCACTCCAAAATATTGAAAGAAAACAGGAAAAATAAAGTTATTCTCTTTAATTGCACGTTTACAGGACAATCAACTTAACAAATTGTTAAAATTATGTCTCAAAAATTTTCAATACGCTTGAAAATTAGTAGTTCTGATTTTCTCATACTATGGAACTCCTCAGTCATCCTGAGTAAAAATGGCCACGGAAGCGGAGTCAGGCAGCAGACAGTGTGTAACCCNTCCAAAACAAACCACAAAGGAGACAGCCTATGGATTTGGGGGTCCTATAAAATTATGGAAGCTAAAGACTGTTTCCACTCCAAAATATTGAAAGAAAACAGGAAAAATAAAGTTATTCTCTTTAATTGCACGTTTACAGGACAATCAACTTAACAAATTGTTAAAATTATGTCTCAAAAATTTTCAATACGCTTGAAAATTAGTAGTTCTGATTTTCTCATACTATGGAACTCCTCAGTCATCCTGAGTAAAAATGGCCACGGAAGCGGAGTCAGGCAGCAGACAGTGTGTAACCCCGTGGCTTCTAGGGTGTATTGGACGCTGCTGTGGGAGTGGAGGTCTGGCCCAGACTTTTCAAGGGAAGCACTTTACTGATGAGTCCCCCAGGCCTCCCGAAGTCTTCTGAGGCTGAACCATGTAAGTGATAGGGCACCTTGGGCACGGCATACCTGTAAATATATTTCTGAATTAAATTTGCTAATTTTTATTGGAGAATTTGTAATTACAGTCCTAAGTGAGATTGGCCTAGTTTTCCACCTGGTACTTTCTATCCTTTTGCTTCAGGTTTGAGGAGTCTCATTGCCTGACCTTGGGAGTGTTTGTCAGACCCTGGGACCGCACAGGAAGGCCATCTTAATGAGGCTGTGGAATAAATATCTTATTTTTCTACTAAATTCAAGTACTCTGGGTAATTATGACTCAGCATATATTCAGACTAGGTCCATCCTAGGAATTTTTACAATTTTCTATAAAATGTCAATTTCATATAAATGTAAAATTGTTTGAGATGTTCATAGAATTCTGTGATAAGTTTATAAAACCATCATTGTATTGGTTTTCCTCATATTTTGACATTTTACTTTTTTTTTAAGTGCTGGGGATCAAACCCGGGGCAAGCATTAGCATTTTGCCTCTGAGAGATAACCACTGCCCATTTTTGCTAACTTAAATTAGATTTCTTTTGTTGTTTGCTGTTATTGTTGTGTTGAGGCAAGGTCTAGCTACTGGCCCAGGCTGGCTTGGAGCTTGCCATCCTCAGCTTCTGGGAGTTCTGCAATACAGGGATGCATCACCATGCCTGGCCTAAAGCTGAGCTTTTCACTTGTAGATTCCCACATTTTCTTTTTTTCTAACGAATATATTTACAGATAATGTTTCGTCTAATGACTGCTTTAGTTATGCCCCACGTCTTTAAATGTAATGTTCTCAGAGTTACATGTTCATAAATATTTATAATTTCCATTGCAATTCTTTTCTTTGACCTGAATTATTCCATATGTTTTCAAATTCTTTAATATACAGAAGCTTTAATCTGCAATACACGAGAGATCCTGACAGTTAGAAACTACCCAGGGTTTACACTTTGGGACTATATCACCTGACACAGCCACAGGTCCAGGGCTCACGGCAACACAGATGGTATGACAAGAAAAGAGACAGCCTAATGAGGACAGTGACACCAGAATCTGCCTGGGACATCCACTAGCAAGACATTTAAGGAACAGTGGAGCAGAGGGACGGAAGAAGGCTCTCCTCGCCCACCACAGCCTGGGGAGAAAAACCTACAACAGAAGGCAAGCTGAGGAGATAGAGGCACACAGACTTTTGTGTGGAGCAGGAGCTGACAGAAATAAACTCACAGAAGCAAGGAGACCTGGCTGAGCTGTCCATTCAGACAGCTGTGCTAGAATGTGACTGGAGAGCCAAGGGCTGTTTGTATCTAACAGCAACAGAAAGTCAGCAAGACCAGCGGGATCCAATTCCTCCCAGAGTCACCTTACACAGGAGAAATGAAGGTGCTATGGCCTATTTTAGAGGTCAGAGATCCTCCCGTGGCCTCTTCAAGGAAGTAGGGAGAGGGACCGCTGCCTCTGTTTTCTCAAATGTTCAGATGCCATATAAGGGGTAACATGTCCTGGATCCTGCCAAAGGCCTTGATATGAAGGAGAAAATCAAGCATGAGCCACGGAGCTGCAGCTCTCAGGGGAAGCACATGGTAGGAGCCGCAAAAACCGTGATAAGCGTATCCCACCCTGAAGGCATGAACTACAGCTCTTTTGTGGTCAAAACATGAAGCAACATTTTACAGTCCTGGAAACCATATAGCCTGCCTTCCCTCCCATGGCCCACACTACGCGGGTAGAATGTTATAGGTCTGCTGACCCTGTCACTTCTGCCCATCAGCCAATTCCCCTCTGAACTGTCAGGACACACAGGGCACCTCCATGCTACCCTCCCCAGGAGCTTTCCTTGCCAAGGCTTCTGCAAATGTACTCTTGAATCCACATGCTAATCATGGGGGACCCTGCTTGTCCCCTAGCATTTATTCAGGTGCTAGGGGAGGACCAACAGCCCCTTGTTAGGAAAATTCCCGCTCCTTCCTACACAGAGCTCCTGTGTCTGGGCTGTACTCAGGTTCGTAATGGTTATTATGGAGTGGAATAGTGATCACGTGGTCAGAAGTAGCTGTGAGGTACTGCTGAGTCCAAGAGCAGAAGTGGGCATTCACTTACAGTGTTCTAGAAACAAAGTCTGTTCCAAAGTGACTAGAAACTGCCAACAACCGAAGATTTTGTGTCTAAAAGAAAAAAAAAAGACACTCTGCTGCAGCTCACCAAGCCTCTGCTGCAGGGAGGAGATGATGTCTGCTGTGGTGGGGAGTGCTGATTGAGCCCTGGAAGCATCTCAGAGACCAGAAGAAGGGTAACACCATCATGGGGTCCCTGCTGCCTACTCCCAGAGACCCAGCTGTATGGTTGGACATTCCCAAGGGCTTTTGACACAGCCTATCACCAGCCCATGCGTGTCTGTGCCCTCAGTCAACAGTCCAGGGCACACCCAGGAGAAACTCCCACAGTTGACTCCTCTTCCCAGCTCTGGTCAGAGATCAGAAACAGAGATTAAATTGGTAAAGCCCTCGGTCAAAGCCTCACCGTCAGATGGGACCACAGCCCTTACCTCTCAACTCAACTCTCAGCTCTTGTTCCCAGTTAAAAGGAACATAAGTGCCTCCACTGGGGGACTACCCAGCCAGCATTTGGATTCCTTTGTTAATTGTCATCTACCACCCATGAACCCAGTGACAGTTCTTCACTAAAAGCCCACAGGTGACCAGTATCGCACAGATCTTCTTCTGTGGACAAGAGTTTGGGGCTTACAAGACCTTGTCCCACTTAATGGGGCATCCAGGAAGCAGAGACTGAAACCAGGCCTTTCATTTGGCAGGATGAGAATTCTCAGGAAGATTCCAGAGAAAGAGTGGCTGTAAACAGCACCAGGCAGAGTAAGGAGGACCCAGCTATGTCTTAGCAAGAGACCCCCTTTTGTTCTGCTCACCCAGAAACTTTGAGCACAAGCAGCAACACAGCTCCTTGCCCCCCCCCGCACTCCCCCTCCCCCGTCAGCTTCCAGTTATCACCTGGGGCTGGGGTGAGGCGACGCCCAGGTTGGGCAGCCATAAGCCCTGGTGTCTGTGTTCATCCCCACTGCTATGGTCAAATACATGACATAAGGCAGTTTTAGGAGGAAGGGTTTGTTCCGGCTTATAGTCAAGAGAGTCTCTCCATCGTGGCAGGGAAGAAATAGCAGCAGAGAGAAGGGCCATCAGGAAGGTGTGGGGACAGGAGGCAGTTGGTCACATGGCATCTGCAATGGAGAGACAGAGAGAGATGAATGCTGGTGTTTAGCTCATCCTCTTCTTCTGACCCAGCTCACGGAATAATGCCACCCACAGTTAAAGAGTCTCCCCATCTCAATTATCCTAACCTAGGTAATCTTTCACAGGTGTGGCCAGAGGCTTCTGCTGGGCGAGCCTAGGTCCCGCCAAGATGACAATATTAACTATCATAATGGCCAACACTCACCAAAGCTATAAAGGAATAAGGGAGACATTCTTTCACTTGGCGTGAGGGCAGTGGGGTTCTGGTGTGTCTGAAGACAGCAACGGAGGCAGGATGTACAGACAAGGGGAGCCTGTTCCAGAAAAGATAGCGACTTTTTGCTCCAGGCCTTGTTATTTTCTTAAGCTTTCGCTCTCTGCTGTGTCCTGTGTCCCAGCTCATTCCCATAAAGCTGGGCTGTGCAAACCAGGTAAGGGTGGGCCCTGCTGATATGGCCAGTCCCAGGAACAGGCAGTGATAACAGTCCTGACAGATGGACCCTGTGAAGGTACTGAATCCTCCCTCTCTTGCCTCTACATCCCACAAGCTTGCCCAAGAGGAAAACCCTATCTCTATCTCCTCCGCCCCACCCAAAGGGAAGAGGGCCAATGAGATGCCTAAACCAGAAGATCCTCTTCCTCAGTGGACACGGAAGGACATATTTCCCCAGTGTGAGTGGCATCTTTTTAAAATGAAGCTTCCAAGCAGAGTCTGGGTTGGATCCGAGGCTTCACATAACAAGTTCGCAGGAGACAGTGATACCCAGAGAGCACACACACATGGGTGCAAACACACAGGAACACACACACACACACACACTGCTCACCACCTGGGATTTATCCACCATCCACTCAGCTCTGGTTTTCTTCCCCTGTTCTCACACTGTAACAGGTAGGACTCTCTGAAGGGTTGTGACCCAGCCCTTCATAAGGTCCTCCTCAGGCCATAGCTCAGGCTGAGCCAGGCTACAACCCTGCCTGAAGCTCATAGTGAGGAACTGACCTGGGCCAACAGAGCCTGGGCCACAACTGCTGCTTCTGCCACGGGAGGTACGGGGATGGGTAAGAGAAGGGTGGAGCCTGCTGTCACCTTCAGTTTAGGCAACATGAGTGGAACACAACAACCCTGACCACTCTCCTTGTCCCAACTCTCACCCTAGAGTCAGGCTTCACAGGCACTGTCCCGAGTGACTTCCCACTCATGACCCTTCTTGGTTAATGACAGAATCTAGAGTACTCCTCAGCCATAGTTGGGCCCGGACCCTACACACTAATGAGACTGACAGAGGTCTGCCTGACATCAAGGTGCTGTTCAGCACTTGCACTAGAGAGGATGTGTGGTCTGTGACAGGCTCCACCTTAGGACAAGGACGGGGTGGTGCGGATGTGTGCATCTGTTCTACCTGACTTAGCAGTTCTCGCCGCAGTTTAAGTCAGAGTGCAGGCTCTGTTAAGATGACAATTAGAGCCGTGACTGGCCCGATGGCCCACCCTAGAGTCCATTCTCCCGACTTAAATCTTCTTGGTGGCCCAGCACTTGGAAGCCAGTGGGAATCACCTCAAAGCCTCTAGGCAGGAGTTATCCCACTGTGGACTGAGAGTGATTGGAAGATGCTGGGGTCTGTTACTCAGACCCCATTAGTGGTCACTGATTGGACAGGGAGGCCTGTGCTAAGTGCGGTGGTCGGTAATCTGCTCCCTGTAGTCTTTGGCTACTATTCCACTTTGAACACAAGTCCATGCCATCTTGAAGGAACTCTCCCACAAGTGATGGAGGCTAAGATACAGGCTGAGATAGAAGCCACAACCCTCTTCCCAGCTATGTACCCCAAAGACTGCTCCACATACCAACTGTGGTAGAGAACTTTTATTTGAGTCAGCTCCGACAGATGTCAGGGACCTCCAGGAACATCCAATTCAATTGCACTCCTGTGTATCCATGGTGTGTGTTGAAGGGGTGGGGTGTCCCTTCTGCTTCTACCATCCCCAGCATGCCCTGAGGCCCTCAAACATCCATTATTGATCCAAGGAGCCAGCCCACCACTCAACCCGCACTGCTAGCTACACGTTTGCTCTCCCCTTGCTCACCTCCCACTACCATCTCAGCCTCCAATATTTATTCCATCAGTCCACTGAAAAGTGTCTTCCTGAGAGTTAGGAGCCCAGCCCTATGCTAGACCCACCTGGATCTGAAGAAGAAATGACAGCCCCTTGCCCTCAGGGAGCTCACAGTCTAGTTGGGGGTTTGAGGTGCACATGTGTACAAACAGCACGCGTACATACGACACAGAAGCAGTGAGCACAAGACTAAACATCACAGGACTCAAGGGAGACGCCGCGTGTTAACATGAGTGCGGTACAGAGGGAGCAAAGGTTGGGTGGGCTGGGAGGCTCGGCCCTGGTGAATATGGGGGTTCTGGCGGGGTGGGGGAAGATGAAGGTTTCAGAGCAGAACAGGGGAAGGCATGTCACAGTACAGCAGGGAAGAGACAAGCTGGGCTTAGCTGAGGGGCATGGTGCGGGCTCCTCTAGGAAAAGAGGTGCGTGGAAGCTCCTGGGGTGTTGAGACTGCCTCCCCTGCCCTCAATGACCCCAGAATAAGGCATAGGGGTTCATTAAGAATCTGCATGGGAGATACAGGCAGTAAGACCCCAGGTTAGGAATCCACAGGTTTCTAGCAAGTCCTGGTATAGGAAAGGGAGCCCCTCCTTTCCTAATGAGTGATTCATTCTGGGGAAGAAGAGAAACATCTGTGGCCCCCCAGCTGACTTGCTCACATGTGAAGACAGGAGTCCTTGACCAACAGTGACCCAAGACCCACACCCCCTACCTGTACCCCTGCTTACTTATGTGAGACACACAAACTCCTCCACAGGTTTCTCCCTCTGCCTAGACCCAGGGCTTCTGGTGCCTTTCTACCCTCACATTCCCAGGTGATGCCTGCCTGGGGCTGCAAACCTGGCCAGCCAAGAGGCCTGATTAACACGTGGCTAAAGGAAACAGGATCCCTACTCCCTGGGGCGGACACAGAGCAAATGATTCACCAACCCTTCAGCAGTCCAGCCTCCTCTTGAGACTCCACAGTGAAATCGGAGCGAAGGCCAAGCCGGGCCTTTTAGCCTTGCAAGGCTCCTTTGTAAAATCCCAGTCTGTCAGTCACAGAAAGGGAGAAAGCAGCCAAGCCCAGGAGCCTTGGGAAATGCTGGGGGAGGGAGATCGGGTTTTAGAAACCAGATGTATTGCTAGATTGGGGAGACGGGATGGACAGACTAAAAGGGGCTCAGCCTCAGAAGTCTTTATTCCGAAACAAGAAGAGACCAGGAGGAGAGACACACCTGTATGGAGTAAGAAAAGGATGGCAGATGAACCGCCCAGGGCTGAGGTCTTCAGTCTGGAGTCATGAGGCTCCTGAGACTACCTGGCATTGTGAAAGCTACATGAATATATGAATTCTCCCAGAAAGTCCACAGCCTCCATCAGAATTTAAAGGGTCACATGTCCCCAAAGTCTTAACCATTCTAGTTCAGAAAGGGCACAGGAGCCTTCAGGTGCTGCTCACATATTGAGGGAAATTTTGTCTCTCAAGCCAGGTCTGCCATCAACTTGCTGCGATAACTCAGACCAGTCGCTTCTTGTCTCTGCCCTTCAACTAAGTGGTGGGCCTGGCTGGAAGAGAGAAAACCATCTCTCCGTACAGGCGCTGTCTCCACACCTAGGGTCAGGAAGCCAAAAGGAGGCTTGCCCAGCTGTAATTTTTCCACCAAGGCATGGAACCAGCCTCTAGTTGCCAGCTTTACCAACACAGGGTACCTCCAGAGGTAGGTCTTCTGAGGAGACACATTCTCATGCCAAGATGCCAGGACCCCGTGGGACTTCATTTTTGGTCGCCATGCACAGATATGCCCTGCATGTCCTGGGCCACGAGGTCCTGACCATTGTATCTGTTCATAGAAACAAAGAGATCATGGTCAGAACATTGTAGTAACATGGCTCTGCCTGTGCACCCATCTGGACTATGGGGGCACATTCACATGGCCCACTCTGAATCTATCTGGAACTTCAAGACAACCCTCTTACCACCCACCAAGATACTGCCAAGATTCTCAGCCATTTCACACATGAGATAGCTGAGTCCTGATACTCGAGTGACTGGCGAGCTCCTGACATCCCAGGACCATATTTATCTTCTGCCACTAAATCCCAGCCCACATTACAATAACCACCAAAGACCTCAGGCTGAGGCCATGGTTCCAGAGGAGCCACACAGCAATAAGGTAGGACAGAGAGCAAAGGGAGTGGGCAGGCTTCCAGCACCGCGCCCAGGCTCGGGGGACAGAGGCCCTCTCAGAGCCCCCCGACATCCTAACTTCATACTCCCAGCACCTGTCAAACCCGGCAATGCCCCTGCTCATACGCCCAAGTTCTCTCCACTGCATTTTCAATAACTCAGCAACAATGTTGAAAGATTTTCAGGTCCAAAATCCCCAACGAAGCCCAGACTTGACCTACCATAGTACCAATTATTAACTGTGATTTGGAACAAGCTTGGGGAAATCTTGGTTTCCTTCTCTGTCAGATGGCAGAAAAGGTCAGAGCCTCAGAGTAACAACCTGGAGACAGGGGTCCTGGAAGCCCTTAGGTGTCATTCTTACCAGGGGCCTTGATCAGCCATCCTAGCTGAGGCCTCCATCGTCCTTCCCTGGATGAACCTCAAGGCTCACTGCTCTTCCAGCTGCCTTCCAGGGCTTCTGTTCTCATCCTAAATCACAGGTCTGAGCTCACTGCACTTACTACAAATGTCTGGTGTCTCCTCCCCCAAACACAAAGTCCTTTGTGGAACAAACCCTAACCCTTGCCATCTTGAAGCCCTCCTTCTGCACAATGCAATTCTCTGTCTCTAGGACCCAGTGCAAGGCCTTCAAACCCCCTTAGGTGAATCCAGTCATTTTCCTGACCCAGGGATGCCCCTACTGTAGCCCGCATGTCTGTGCAGACATACTGACACCCTATCACAGGCACCAGAGTGGGCTTCTAAGTGCCTGGGCCCGAGGTCCTTCCAAGAGAGGAGCAGAGCACAGCCCAGAGCTATAAAATTCTCTGGACAAATGAGGTCACCCTCTGCTAACAGCCAAACCTCGCAACCCCCAGGAAAAAGAAAAAGTCTCTCATCTTCATCCCCAACTTACAGATAAGCAATTGAGACGTGGAGTGAAATGGCTTCTCAAGGCCACCAGGCAGTGGGTACAGGAGGCTGAGGCTTTGGGGACTGTGCTTGGGCCAGGGGACTGTGGAAAGTGGCCCTCTCTGAGTCGTGTTCAAGTCTGATGTGCTGGGAATGAAGATGAGGTAAGCAACAAGTCAAGTCATGGAGACCAACACAGGCCCAATGGCCACTCCTTACCTGAAGAGCCAACACCGCGCACCCACTTCCCAGACCCACCACTCCCACACCCCACGGGACTCCAATCAACCCTATGAAGCTCACCTGCTCTAGGAGCCTGAGGAGGCAAACCAGGTGCCCAAAGCAGATTCATGCAGCCAGCCAAAGGGTCCAGGGGAAGGAAGGAAAGGGGGTGGCTCAAGCCCTTTCAACACCCCAAGCTGGCTGGCCCTGCCTCTCTCCCATAAGCCCATCCAGAGAGGGGGTAACTCAGCACCCTTGGTTGTGACTCCTGAATTGGAGGCAGTTGATGGTGGCAGGCCTTCCACAGGTCATAGCACGCAGCCTAAATGGGCCGCCTGACTCTCAGGCCC
>LOEQ01001096.1:211985-225167 GCA_001685075.1 Bramus lutescens | reverse complement strand
TTCTTTATTAACCAATGAAAGTAACACATAGACAGATGACCATCCTACATCACACAACCCTGCCTCCTTGGCTCTCCCAGCTGGTGAACAAGAGGAAGCAATGGGAGACACCCACTGAATAGGTCGCTTTCAATACAAAGGATTGCAGGGCTGCAGAAAGGCCCTCTGTCCTGCTTGGCCTCAAAGCAGGAGAAACATTTACAGGACAGAAGATTCCCACCACCAGGGAGAGCAAAGGCACTGAGGACATCTTGCGGCCCCAGAAGGCCTGGAGATGGTACCAAATTAAACCCTCAATAAGCTTTACTAGCTGCCCTTTATGATCTGCTAACACCCTTTGTGCTGAGGGTATAGCTTGTGGTAGCATGAATGCTCAGGAACTCCTGGGTCTCCAACACAGTGGGAAACTAATGATAAAAAAAAATGGAAATTTCCTGTTGTTTATTGCAGATACTGAATGGGCTGGGGTTCAAAGCTACCTTTGTTGAGACCTACTGTCCCTGAGGGTCTCCCACCTGTATGTAAGATGGGGGGGATGTGCAATGCCATCTGTTTTCCTCTGGTTAATCCAGCTTTGGTTCCAGGCATCTGACCCAACTAAGAATCTGTTGAGGCTGAGGAAGGAACTCCTCCACAGAAGCCCCGACACAAATGAAGCAAGGCTGGTGTGACTGAAGATGGTATACCCCTCTAAAAGATGCCCTGACCGCCAAGTCCAATTCCTGCATGGAGAGGCGTGGTGAGATGAGGAAGTCTTGTATAGGAGGCTTTAAGAGCGACTGGGCTGTAAGAGAGAGGCTAAGGCCTTTCTTACAGGACAGGGTTAGTTCTCATGAGAGCAGGTTGTTATAAAGTAAGGATGCCTCTCTCATTTTCTCTTCCATACATGCCTGCACTTCCTCTTGAAGCCCTCCACAGTATGAAATACTAAAAGGCCCTCACCAGAAGAGACATCTTGAAGTTCCCAGCTTCCAGGATGGTGAGCCAAAATCAGCCTCTTCCCTTATAAGTGTCTCAATCTCAGGTATCTCATCACAATAGAAACCAGACCAAGAGACTAGGAATGGCGGCATTCAAGAGTCTGAGGCAGGAGAATCTTAGATTTGAAGCCAGCAAGGGTTGCAAAACAAGACTCTCCCTCCCCCCAACAAACAAACACACACGCACACTAAAAAGAAAAAGAAAAAAGAAAAGAAAGGCTGAGGATCTAGTTCAGGGTGCTTTCTGAGCACACACAAGGCCCTAAGTTCCATCCCCAGCATCCCCAGCATCCCCAGCACTAAAACACAAAGAACAAAACAATAAAAGTCAGCCCCTGCCTTTCCTAGGTGAACATCTTAGGTGGAAAGGATCTTGATGGCTTCTGTGGAAGAGATCAGAGTGCTTCTGCTATGGTGTTCTAAAAATAGCTGCAGCAGCACAAAGACATGAATACTGCATAGGAAGGGCAAAGCCCCTAGAGGCCTCCAGGCCTGGGCAGAGACTGGATGTCAGCTCTGCTCCAGGAACCACTTTTCTATTGCTTACCCAGTTCCCAGAGTCTATTTGCTGAAAGAAGCAGAAAGCAGTTGGTAGGAAGGAAGGCTGCAGGCACCTCAGGTTTCCTGCAGAGGAAGACAGTCTGTATGGGAGCCTCACAGCTGTCAGGCCCTACTGCCTGCCCCGAACAGCAGCTGCCCCACTCTCCAGCTTCCACCTTCTTCCTCCCCTTAATCAGCTTGACACCTTTAAAGGTAACTAAGGCCAGACTGTACCCCTGCCTGTGTGTGTGTGTGTTTCAGATGGCAGATAAAGTTCCACTTCACCTAGACTGGCCAGGATGGCCAGGATGGCCTTGAACTTCTGATCTTCCCACTCTACCTCCTAAGAATAGGATTGCAGGTATATGCCACCATAGCCCACTCATAGGATGCTTGGTATTGGACCAGGCGTTTGTTAATACTTGGCAAGCACTCTACCAGCTGAGTCCTATCCCTATCCCTCCCTTGTGATTTTAATAGCATCCAAATCAATGCCCCAGAAGGAACTGACTGTACCAGCCACTTTGAGGCATCATGAATACCTGCTGGACTCAGCCCTGACCAGTCACAAATTGCTTCCAAAAGTGTCTTTGGAGTGGCCGTCCTGTCTGCCCAGATGACGCCCTGCTGTTCCTCTCAGGCTTCATTCGGCTTTGCCTGGATTCCAGTTTTGATTAAACTCTGCCATTCTCATACCACAGCTTCTAGAGCTGTTAGAATAAAATATCAGCACCTTGCAGGCTTACCAACTCCGCTTATCCCTTCAAAAGCCTCAGTGAGATGAAATCATGGTATCTGAGGGGCCAGCCATCCTCCTCCAGGGAGAACCTGTTTCCCTGCCTCGTCCCATCTGTAGCTGTGTCCTCGCGTCCTTGGCTCATGGCCCCTTCCACCATCTGCAATGTATGGTGTCCAACCTCAGTGTCATGTTGCTGTGTGGAATTTCCCTGAATCAACTTATAAAGGCACAGGTGACTGTGCCCGGGTAATCCAGGATTACTGTGCCAGCAAGTACAAACTAAAAATCAGAAACAATATTTTGATTCTTTCTGGGGCAAAAAGGAAAAACCTCCCCATCCCAGACTACCCTTTGGCTAAGGCATTCACCCCAGGGAACTTGCAATGGAGAACTTCTGTTTACTTGAGGCCTGTTTAATTCTTTCTTAAAGCTACGGTGCCTTTTTCCAAGTTCACCTACAATGACCATCTTATGCTAGGACAGGAGTCACCTCATGGAACTGTACCCATTGAAGGAAGTTAAACCAATCATCTAGGCTCCAGGCGGTGAGGAACTTCCAAAGTTTCCAAATGGCAGGCCTACTGCCAGTCATAAAGATAGGTGGTGAGCCTGTGATCTCAGCACTGAGAAAATATCCTTGACTACATAGTGAATTCCAGACCTTGTCTCAAACAATGATACACACATGGTTCCCTTTGGATGTACACAACAGAAAAGAAAGTGGCTTTCTCTAATCAGAAGGTGAAGTTTAAGGGAACTACCACTGACAGATGGCGGGACCAAGTCCCCTTGCCTGAGGATGACTCACCCAGATATGTGACAGTTTGTGCATTCCCATGTGGTGTGCTGTTGCAACAGCTTTCTCCAGAGTGGGCGATGGTTTTTTGTTTGGTTGGTTTTGGTTTGGTTTCGAGAAGACAGGGCCTTGCTATATAGTCTAGGCTGGCTTGGCATTTGTAATTCTCCACCGTCAGCTCCCCCACTCCTGGGATTGTAGGCTGGCACCACCATGCCCAACTCCAGATCTGAGAACTTATAAAGAACAGAGATTTACTTCTTACAATACTAGAAGTGGAGAAGTCAAAGCCAAAGGGCTCAGGCCTGATGAGATCCTTCTCAATAGATGGTGACGAGCAAACACAACAGAAGCAAGGGCAGAGGAGAGGGAGAGGGAGTAGGTGAGCGGGACCCTTAGGTTCTCTTCTCAGGAGCCCACTCCCGTGACAACCCACTCAGTCAGCAACAGCAGCAATCTGTTCTCTTGGTGTATTCACTCACCTTGTGAAGGCCCTACCTCTAACACTGTGCGTTGCCGACTGAGTTTCTGGTATGTCCTTGGGGTATAGGAGGTCTTTCTCTCTGACTGTGGTGAAACACCTGACAGCTGCTCCTTGAGAGTTTATCTTGCTATGTGGTTTGAGGAACTGGTCCATCGTGGCAGGAAGCAGAGCTAGCTGTGGCCACAGGAACATGAGGCAGCGATCACATTGCTTCTGTAGTCAGGAAGCAGAGAGATTACAGCTGGTGCTCAGCTTCCTTTCTCCTCTTATTCAGTTTAAGACCCTCGCACATGCTGCTGCTCGCATTGAGGGTGTGTTTTCTTCAGCCAGTATCTCTGGATGCTGGGAGGTGTGTGCACTGGAGCAGGTACATCGCCAGGCTCTGTAAAAGCGGGCTTTCACGTCTGCACTCTCAGAAACTCCCCATGTTGCTTCTCTCGTTCTTTCTAGTTTCACACTAAAAATTGAAGCTGTTTTCTTCCTTTTTTAATCTTTATCTAGAAATTTTCTAGGTTATATTTTTGTTTATAACTATTTCCACCAATCTGATCTCTTTGTGTCGAAACTATTTTAATATATATGTTTTGATTTTTATTCATGTGTGTATGTGTGTATACACACATGTGCACACATGCATGCAGGTACCTGATGAGACCAGAAGAGGGCAGATATGAGTTGCCCAATGTAGATGCTGGGAACTGAACTCAGGTCCTCTCTAACCCCCTCACATCACAATTCATAGTATACATCATCAAAGGTAACATTCCCAGATTGAGGGGATTAAAGACAGATCACCTTTGGGGTCTGTTATTTGGCCCATCACACTGTTCCCATGCCTTCTAGCCCAGTGTTCAGCTTTATTTTTCTTCCTAGCACCCGTTGATGTAGTCAAACATTTACATGGCTCTTTTCCTGCTCCCTGCCACATAATAATCCACAGGAAGACAGATATTTGGCTTGTTGTTTTTACCAGTGTACAGGCAGCATCTTGAAAGGCATATGGTCCAAGGTGCCCACTAAGTGCTGTAGACAAAGGAATGTGTCAGCGTCAGCTCCATTGCACAGCTGAGCCGATCTAACGAAACCACACAGACATGTCCAAGCTTCTCCCTTGGCTGCCCCTGTTAAGCAGGACATGGAAGCCTGTGAACATGAGCAAGGGGGGGAAGGTACTGCCTCCTCATGAAGGAAGACTCAAGCAGTCCACAAGAGCAGCAGCAAATCAGAAATGGAAACTCAGGTCTGTAAATCACCCAGACAGACTCCACAGCAGAGCTTTCTACACACTTGTTCAGCTGGAGCGTTATTCCATACGATAACTGGGTGTGAGACTCTTCGGGGAGCCCCAATTCTGAACGGGGCTTGATGTGACCCAGGACAAACTTGATGGAAGAAGACACTCTGCAATTTCCTTTCATACCTTTGTTGAGGGTTTTGGGTGCTTCCAGGAAACATTCCGGTCATCATGTGCTTCCGTATAGACAAGGTGCTTCCATTGTTAGCCTTTCAAGATCAGACCCTGTCTATTTTTGCAATATCACACCTCTGTTAACACCTACCTGTGATTCTTCAATTTAATTAAAAAATATAGATTTAGAGGTCAGTGTGTATCTACCTGCCCTTTTATGCCTACTAAAAGGCTTGGAAATGCATGGAAACTCCACCTCATAACTGCGAAGGATCCGTGGTTCAGCAGAACAGATGCATCATGGGGTGTTCTGTCTCCCGAGGTGGCAGGTGCTATTGCTTGCAGGTGCCATCTGTGCTTGCTTACCATATAACTAACCCTTAGCTGTGGCTCCTGCCTACCCAAACTCCCTTTCAGCAGAACCACTCAGACAACTTGAAAGACTTGTTAGTGTTGCTGCGGTGGTTTGAGCGGAAACCCCCATAGGTTCAAGGTTTTGAACACTTGGACTCTAGTTGATGGCCCTCTTTAGGGAGGCTACGGGGAGGCTTGCTAAAGGAAGTACATCTCCTGAGGCAAGATTTGAGAGGTTATTGCCTTGCCCCACTTCTAATTCACTCTCCCTACTTTATGTTTCTGGTTGGAGATGTACGCTCTCAGCTTCCTGCTAGGGTCACAGCTACTATTTCTCCCCAGCATCATGGACTCTCCTCTGGAACTTACCCAAATAGACTTGTTCTTCTATACATCATGATTCCTACCACAGCAACAGAACGGAGACTAAAACAGTCACCCCAGCCTTAGTCTTTACCCTTTGGCATGTTTCCAAACCTGCATGCATCTTCAGTTAGCCGAGAAACCCCAGGGGTGGCATAAGCAGTCTGCTTTGGCTTTCTTAGGACCCCAGAAGAAAGCACAGTTGAGAAAAGCCTTCTTTTTCTTATGATGTTATTTGAAGTTACAACATACTGCAACAATATGATGTATTCAGCAACTACATAATAACATCCTATTATCATGTCAACCTGACACCATACTAGAATTCATTTTAACATATAATATTTATAATTTATGAATGGTACATTGCATCATAATATGTAGTATATTTAATAACAACATAAAATATTTCAAGGCTTTTCTTGAAAAAAAAATAATAAAAGGCCAGTCTAACTTGCCTACTCGGTGAGTTCTAGGCCAGTGCGAGACTCTGTCTCAAAATCAAGATGTGTGGCTTCTAAGGAACAACATCCAAAGTTTTCTTCTGGCCTCCACACACATGCACACAGGTACATGTGTACCCCCCCACACACAAACACTGATGAAAATAAATTACCAAAGCGACTCTTCCAGATCTCGTACCCCTTGTCTCTGCCATGCTGGACGGCAGTTCTGGCAAGTGTGTGTGTGGGATAGAAAACCAATACCATAAACTGACATGGGTTTGGGTCAGAGTGGAGGGAGGAGTCATTCTTAGGGTTAAGTTACAATCAACAGGTGATGAAGGCTGGGTAATTTTGGAAGAAAATTCTACAGCCCTGTAATTTGAAAACCTTTAGAATGCCCCAACTGAAGAATAGCAAATAGAGTTCCTCTTCAGCAGCTCCGCCTAGTGGTAGATCCTTAAGTGCATCTCATGGTCCTCTTTTTTTTTCCTTTCCCAAGCCTACATACATTTAACCAACACTGTGACCCATTTAGAGTTTATTTTATCTGAATCTGTCTTTATTGTGTATCTGTAATTATTTTTTGACCAGAAGCACCCTTTTTTTAAAATGTTAAGTGGAATGGCTAGGGCTAACACTCCACCCAATCCAGCATGGCTGAACTGTTTGCTGCTTCTGGCAGCCATGTACATTGGCCCATTTTTAGACACACAGCTGTCTATGTTGCCATTAAGCAAATTGTATCATTCTGCTCACAGAACCCATTTAAATGCTCCATAGCTGGATCTCCCAAAAGAGTGAGAGTTTGTGCTGGCAGCACAGCCCAGGAAACACCATTTTAAAACCACACATTTTTTTTGTTTTTTGTTTTTATGCTTTTTTGTTATTGTTATTGTTGCTGAATTAGGAAAACATCTCTTAAGGGAGCTGCAGCATGCCACCAGCAGAAAAAAAATTATGTGTATGTCTAGAATTCCTTTTTAAGCTTTTTCAGGTTTTATGTGGATTTAGTCAGCCCATGTAGGAGGCCACTTGTGTGTTCCCGGCTGCTCAGCCCTGAAATACCACATAGAAACTGTATTAATTAAATTTCTGCTTGGCCTATTAGATCTAGATTCTTATTGACTAGCTCTTACAACTTAATTTAACCCATTTCTATTAATCTGTGTATCACCTCGTGGCTGTGGCTTACTGGCAAGATTCCGTCTGGCGTCTCTCTCTGGCGGGCTACATGGCTTCTCTAAACTCCGCCTGCCTTTCTTCTCCCAGCATTCAGTTTAGTTTTCTCCACCTAGCTCTATTCCCCTATAGCTCTGCTATAGGCCCAAATCAGTTTCTTTATTAATCAATAGTAATCACAACATATACAGGGGAATCCCACATCAGGTAAGAGCAAATACCAAGAAGAGAGAGACCCTGACACATTGAAGGTGTGTGTGTGTGTGTGTGTGTGTGTGTGTGTGTGCGTGTGTGTGTTCCCCCTTTTTGCAGGCCTCAGAGAACTAAATTTTACCCCTTTCAATAAAAAAGTCAATTGTATGATCAGTCACTGACTCCACATCTCCTCCTCCTCAGTTTCCTAGCAGCTGAGAGCTGGTTCTCAGCAGCAGCAACTTGGACTTAACAGAGACAAAATTATAAAATCCTAATCTTATAAAAATTACTACTTTAGCCCTGCAGTGGTGGCACATGCCTTTAATCCCAGCTCTTGGGAGGCAGACATGAGTGGATATTTGAGTTCAAGGCCAGTCTGGTCTACAGAGTGAATTTGAGGACAGACAAGGCTACACAGAGAAACACTGTCTGGAAAAACAAACAAACAAAAAACAACAAAATTTACTATTAAAAACTATTGAAGATAATTAAGACATAAAAGTTAATTGTCAGTCACCTTATAAATAATCGAATGCTTTAATGCGCTCAAAATTGTGTTAGCTGTGCTAACTACAAATACAATTAATTTACAGAGACAAGCTTAAGGAGAGAGTCTTCTGCATATGTTATCAAACTTAAGCCTAAAACAACATTATAGCAAACTGGAAGTTTATTTAATGTAAAACAATATTAAAAATCAGGTATATTTCCTTTAAAAATAACAGGTTATAAAAACTGAATGCTGAGTAAAATGGCTTAAATTTACAATGTACTTGCATGGCAGGACATACCCAGGCTTGTTTAGTGTCCTTCCACATCAAAGGAACTCACACGCTAGTTTCAATATAGAATAAGAACACTCGGGAAAATAATACCTTCCAAAAGTCTGTTGCTTCTGTCTGTGGCTGTGCAGGCCAGACTAGGGAAAACTCCTTCTTATCTATAAGTAAGATGAGTTCCTCAAGTCTCACATGACAGGAGGATGGATTCTCTTGCCTGGTAGAGGATTTCAGAGTCTGCGCCCACATCCAAATGTCTCAAACAACAGAGAAAAAAGTACAATTACTCTGCACTGAAATGTCTCCTGAATTGACATATGAGGATGCTGTGAACAGAGGAACCTTGTCCCTAAACCTACCATACCTGATGGGTGTGGGACCTGGATGCTAGTTCAATTGGTCATGACCTTTATATCCTAGTTTTTAATTCTGCCTCTTTGCAAAAGCTAATCCCAGGGTCCACACCCTATTAAAAGAGGCTGTCAGATACTCTGTCATCAAACTCACAGCTTTGGAAAGGTACTCAGACTATCCAAGCTGTGTCTTCAAAAACTTTGCTAGACAGTGCTACAAAAAATGACTCAACAGAATTCTATTTCTCTTTTAAATTGTCCTTTTAACTGACTTCTTTTACTAAAGCTTCCAGGAGTCCATTGTAAACAAACAGCTGATTACAGTTATATCCTTCTACAGAACATGGTCCAGCCAGTTGCACAATTGCATTTAGCCTTACGTTAACTTTATATTTAACCTTACATTAACTTATGTTAATCTTGACGTAAAAAAACACCTTTCCTCATTAACTTTGTCTCATACTGTTCCCACAGGCCCACAGGCTGTACAGTTATTATCTCCTGACTTATGCTCTGGATCTCTGTCATCTGTTGAGTTTTACTGTAGCCCCTAGGATGGACCCTCCTCTGAGATGCTCTAACTTCTGACATCTCCCATTTTGTCTGTGTGAAACAGTTAAAGATAGATCAGTGTCCTCCAAACCCTTGAAAGTGCTTCCAGTGACCCCTAAACAGTGGACTAATGGGCCATGGGCCATCCAGTTCATGCCTCTTCTTGCCATTCTTTTCAGGACTCAGAACTAAGAAAGCTGGACTGAAGCCTTCTTCATATCAATTAACTTTTCTGTCTCACCATCTCTCATAAAAAAAACCTTGCATTTCAGATTAGTTTATCATCCTTGAGTACCAACTTAATCCTTTGGCTGCTGCAGTATTCCAAGACTAGATCTGACTGTGGCTGAGGATGGGATTTATGCCCTCCTCCACAAATGATGCTGAGGATGGGATTTGTGCCCTCCTCCACAAATGATGCTGAGGATGGGATTTGTGCCCTCTTCCACAAATGATGCTGAGGATGGGATTTGTGCCCCCTTCCACAAATGATGCTGAGGATGGGATTTGTGCCCTCCTCCACAATTGATGCTGAGAATGGGATTTGTGCCCTCCTCCACAAATGATGCTGCTTCTGCACCTACAAATTCTAACTTGGAGATGGGGCTAAAGGCACAAGAACCAGACAAAAACTCAGCCACAAGCCTCCTCCTAGGTATGGGCTTCTGGTTCCCTCTAACACTGGTTCCGGCCCTGGGTCTCTCCTTTCCACCTTATTATCCCCATATTTATGTTTTTACCATCTTTTAAGTGCTTTACCTACTGAACCTCCCATATACCCAAAGAGAATGCTCCAATTAAGCTCTCCCAATGGCTCTTGCTCTTCAACAGCACCATTGGTTCCTGATACATCTGCAGATTTTTGGGATGCTTGTAGAGACTCTGGCTGTAAGGGAAACTTCCCCTCCATCCACCCCAGGCCAGTTCCTTGCTTCAGTCCTCTGTTTTCTCCTGTCCCCTCCTTCTGAGCTCTGTGGCTCCTGTCTACTTCTGCTGGCTCACTATGGGGCAGCATTCCTAGCAATTGGACTTGTCACTGCTGCCTGTATCAACATACCCACTTCCTCTCGCTAATGCACTCTGTCTCTCCCACCCCCATTCCCCCCATACACACTTTTCTGGGAAATCTCTCAATTTTATTCTATAACCAAATTATCTATTTACAGCCCTCTATAATTATTTTTCAAAAGTTTCTCCAGGAATGTATGATGGCAATTGCATGATCCTTCAAAGCCAATCAAGTTAAAACTCTCCTCCTAAGTGACCAGAGGACCCCTCTTCAATGGACCCTGATCTATCACCTCCTGAAGATGACCCTCCTCAGCAGGAAGCAGCTAAAAAAGGATCAACACCCCACCCCCACTTTTTTATACCTTTTATGAGTTTAGACTGATAGAGTGTCTTGATGGTAGAATAGGATTCCTACATTACAGTCATTCCAGAAAAGAATGTTTACAGAGATAAATTATCTCCCAAGATAATCTGTCTCACCAGAATCACACAACTCAGGAAAAACAGATTGCAGAACTGCACGTAACTCCCATGGATGCAACCATTTCCCCATTCTCAAGCCCTTCACCCTGACCTATAAAGGTTACAGCCTCCAGCTTCTCCTCTTGACAGATCACCTCAATCTCTTGCAGGAGAAAAGCTCCCCCTCACCTTGTGTGCTAATAAACACAGTTCATCTGTTCGTCAGACTCCCATCTCTTTTCTGCCTCCTGTCTCTTTAAGCTGCCTCAGAAATCTAACATACATCCTTTATAAAAAGAGTTCATATGACATGATGCTAACCTTTGAGCATCTGATAGGTTTGGAAAGCACTTGATAATGAAGGAGGTCATGTGGGGCTGGAACAGAAAGGCTCAAGAAGCTTTTGAACAGGCTAAGATCTCTGTAGGACGGGCTCAAAGGCTGTACATCCTTCTGTCCTAGTGTCCCTTTCACTGTGGTTGTTAACCTACGGGTCACAACCCCTTTGGGGATCTCATATCAGATGTCCTTCATATCATATATTTATATTACAATTTATAACAGTAGCAAAAATGCAGTTAGGAAGTAGCAACAAGATAATTTTGTGGTTTGGGGTCACCACATGAGGAGCTGTGTTAGTGTCGCAGCACTAGGGGTGAGAACTGCTGTGTTAGAAGTTACTAGAAGCTCAGTAGGCTACAGCTGGGCTCTAGCAAAAGCACCCAAGTGAATGATTCCAACAGCGTTTGAGTCTGTCATGAAAAGGGGCAGACGCTCCATACACAGTGCTAGAACAGCAACTGCCAGCTGCACAGAAAGCATTTCAGAGAAGAGAAAACACAAAGAGCCACTGCCACAACCTCAGTTCAGCTGCAGCAGAGCCCCACGGAGACTCACCAGCCCCAGAATCCTTGAACTTGTTACAATGACCTGCCAGGAGTCCTGGGTGTGCAGAGATGATTTACCTGAGGACATAAGAAAAGGTGACTCTTTTCCCAGCTCCGATGCTATATTCACAAGGGATGTACAGTTCTGTTTTTCCCTTCACTAGGCCCTCGTTCTTGTCCTAGCCATATTACATTCCTCTCTCATCCAGACACTTGTAACTGACTTCTATAAAGAAACAGTCCCCTCCATTCTGCTCCACACACAAACATCCCAATGGCCTGTGTATAACTTTTCAAAGCCTTTAGAATCACTGTTAAAGTTTAAAAGACAAATTATCTATAGGCTGAAAAAGTTTTTTTAAAAAGGATAGTTTCCTTTCCTCATAGGCAACCACTATTAGAAAAAGTTTCTTCTTTCAAGAAAGATCCTATGCATCTATACATACAGTAGACATATACGATTCATTTTTAGTTTTAAATCACATGATTGATAACTTTCTGTATTATCTACCATCCAATAAGGCAGCAGGCACCCACATATGGGTTGGCCAGACCGATATGTGGCCAGTGTGACTGGGCTGTCAATAGTTTACTTTTTAAAGATTATAATTGTGTGTCTGGGTTTGTGAGTGTAAGTGTCCTTGAAGGACAGAGATCCTGGAACCTAGAATTACAGGTGATTATGCTGCCTGAAACGGGTGCTGAGAGCTAAACTCAGGACCTCTGGAAGATCTGCCAACACTCTTAACCACTGAATCCTCTCTCAAGTACCAAAAAATGCAATGCTTTAAATGTATATTTATTATGTTGAATTGAGACTTTGAAAAAAATCAGTGAATTTATATGGACAGGTAATTTTCAAACTGGCAGCCTTTGCATCAAGGTCAAATCACTTCTAGCTAGGAGAACAGAGAGAACAGGCATCTATGCACTAGGAGAACTGGAGGGAATGTTGTATAGTCATTACCCACAGTCATAACAGATGCTTCACCATCCATTCCTGTTGTAGGGAGGCTGTTTGTTTGTTCCTGGCTGCTCAGTCCCAACATAATCACACAGAAACCATTATTTGCAATACTATTTGGCCAGTAGCTTAAGCGTATTTCTGGGTAACTCATATCTTAAATTAATCCATCTCCATTAATCTGTGTATCACCGTGAGGCTGTGGCTTACCGGGTAAAGTTCCAGAATCTATCTCCAGTGGGGCTACATGGCTTCTCTAATATAGGTTAATAGCAAATCATCGATAATGGTCAAGCTTGCAGTCATGTTAGTTAGGTTTTCTAGATATAGAGAGATATATTTCAATTAGATAGGTATTCTTCAAATCTTTCAGAGACCTTCAGAATGTGGCATTTAAAATGTTTTAAGAACTTAGGGCATTCCATGACTGTGAGACACATCTGCTCCTGGCTGCGCCAAGCTATTTCAAGAGGATGATGGGCACCAAAGAGGTTCCTTATGGAGTTTATTAGCCATTTGGGCAAGGAACTGCTGCTCTTGCCTAGGCTGCTTGATGTTATGCTGTATGAATTGGACATGCAGGACCCACAGAGAAATGACTGTGGAAGCTGCATAAAGAAGGTGAGATGGTCCTTCAGGGTTCCTGCTTCATGAAAGAGTCTGCCAGACATTCTGCAGGACACAGAAGAA
>LOEQ01001096.1:175332-186115 GCA_001685075.1 Bramus lutescens | reverse complement strand
TTTTTTTTGTTTGTTTGCTTTTTGTTTTTTTGAGACAGGGTTTCGATGTAGCTTTGAAGCCTGTCCTGGAACTAGCTCTTGTAGATCAGGCTGGCCTCAAACTCACAGAGATCCGACTACCTCTGCCTCTGCCTCCTGAATGCTGGGATTAAAAGCGTACACCACCACTGCCCAGCTAGATGTTTTCTTTTATGTGAGTGGCCTTGGTCATGGTGTCTCTTCGCAGCAACAGAGCAGTGACTAAAACAATGTCCATGTAGCCAAACAACAGGAGTGGGTTCCCCTTACAGTTCATGACCTAGGTAGCATGGGTGTTGAGCCCGGTTAACAGGACCAGGCATGAACTCCCTCCTAAGGAACAGGCCTCACATCCAATCAGAAAGCAGCTTTGATTACCTCCATAACCGTTGTGCCATTATTTAACCAGTTGCCACACTCTGTAGGAGTTTCTTTTTTAAAAGTAAAATTTTCTTTTTGTACTATAATTATTTGTAAATGGGATATGTGTGCTCATGTTAGTCCAGGTTCAAACTCAAGTCTTCAGCTTGGCAGCAAACCCCTTTACCCACCGAGCCACCTCACTAGCCCATGCAGGATTTGGAGGTTCTGTGCCCGCTTAGTCTTTCCTGTCTCGGGCCTTCTTTCCTCTACAGTTAGAGAGTACTTCAAAAGAGTTGCAAATCCTGCCTAAGTAGAGTTGTGAACAGCAAAAAGAAACGTCAGTCACTTTCTGTGGATCATCTCCATAGGGAAGAGTAGAGGCTTCCAGCTTAACAAAGCAGAAGTTGAGGATGGAGTAACAGCCCATTAATATTCTACCAGCTGGTCATGGCCACTCAGACCTCTGACTGGACATTATCTTATAGCCCTGATAGACTATGCTCCCTAGCCAAACTGGGTATCTTTATTAAGCTGCAGAGAGAGGACTGTCCCTGCCTTATTTTCATGTGGTGGAGGAGACAGCTCCATTGGTTGCCACGTGCATAGTCATGTGGACTTCCCTTTTAGTTATATAACTGTAGCTACCATCTGTCCAGTCAGCTCCTCTATGGCCCAGGAGACTTGCTAGCTGGTATTGATGCTGAGCCACCCATCCTGAAATCAAAGTAGTAATAAGAAACAAAAAAACCCAAAGTCAAACTCAAGAAACGAGACCACTCCCGGTGAAGATCACTGGAGTTTCGAGCTCTAAATCTTTTTCCAACCAGTAACCCCCCAAAGCAACCTGGACAGCTGCCCAAGCCTCTGGGGTGGAGACTGCTCCCTCACACCAGATGGTACAGCAAGAGTAGCCAAGAGGCCTCAGGCATATCTTCTGGGAGTGGTGGGGATGTCCTAATTTGCTGGCCAGCAGCTTGGCCCACAGACACCTGAATCCCCGCCTCCTTAGTGACTGCTTGTGGAAGCCACAGTCCTGCACTGCTCAGGTTCAGGACTCTTCCCCCTTGCTGACTTTGCTAACCCTGGCACTGGGGGGGAGGGGCTCAGGGTACAAAGGGCTTCTTCAGGACACTTGGGGGCTATGATGAGACAATGAGCAGAATCCCCCAAGCAGCAGAGTCCTCTCAGAGAGCCTTCTCTTCTCCAAAGGCCTCTGCATCTTGAGGTCCTGGGCCAGCACCTGTATCACAGACCTCTCTCTTGAATTTAGAATACCTCATGAGACAGCTGCGGCTTTAAATCATCAGGGTAAGGATTAGGGAGCGAAAGAGCCCTGCGCCTTCTGCTTGCTCTGTGACAACAGGAACACCTAGAAATAGTGCGGGGCGGGTGTCATTAGAGGCCTAGAAAAGGAAAGTGTGTTGCTAGAGAACTAGGTCTGGACCTTAAGAAAGCTATGGGTTTATCAAAAAATCCTGGAGCTGGCATGTGTAAGTGGCAAGCAGCCAAGAAGAGCTATGGGTGAGCATAACAGAGGACACACATGGTGTGTTGGAGTCCGCCAGACTCTGTCTACTGAGGTACTAGATTCTGCCCTTCACTGAGAGAATGGATGACAGAGGAGCTGTCAGGTGTTAGCTTACATCCCTTGATTATAAAAGATATTTACCTTTTTTATACTTCTTTGTGAATCACCTTTTTATGTCTTTTGCCCATTTATCATTATGAGCTTTTTGCCTTGTAGCATATTTGAAATGTTTTCCTTTTGAGATGCGCTCTCAGTAGATTGTCCAGACTGATGTGAAAGTTGCAATCTTCTCCCCTCAGTGTCTGCACTGCTGGCACTGCAGGTGTGTGATACTTACCACACCTATAAATTATAATCAGTGATTCAACTTAATCTCCATAGCTTCTGGATTTTCCCTGCTCTGACTTTCCCTTAGATACTTCTAAACTACATGACAATATTTTTAAAATTCTCTCGTTTCCTTTTAGTACATCTAAAGGTTCATTTAATCCTTAAATCTCATGATTGGCTGGCGCTGATCTGACTCTGGGGTTCAGACATTGCTGATAGTGTCACCTCCTTTTCCTTGTGGGCTTGATTTGCTAGTTCACGTGTTCTCTAGTTTCTATTATTTCTGAACTGTTTTTTTTTCCATTATACTAATCTATTGAGTTCTTGGACTGTTATATGCAAAAACCAAGCCTTGAAAAGTATAAATTTATCATACTTTTTTTTTTTTGCCTTTTGTGTTTTGAAACAGAGTCTCAAAGTATTGCCCTGACTCTCTTGGAACTTTCTATATAGACTAACTAGGCTGGCCTTTGACTTGCAGCAATCTTCCTGCCTCTGTGTCCTGAGTGCCACAATTGCAAGCATGCAGCAGTGTTGATGTATACCTTTAATCCCAGCACTCGGGGGCGATTCCAGGTCAGCCTGGTCTGCA
Organism: Bramus lutescens; assembly: GCA_001685075.1. Classification (NCBI taxonomy): domain Eukaryota; kingdom Metazoa; phylum Chordata; class Mammalia; order Rodentia; family Cricetidae; genus Bramus; species Bramus lutescens. The sequence continues at coordinate 183,284 of LOEQ01001096.1, read as the reverse complement.
GAGAAAGTTTCAGGACAAGGCTGCAGACAGGATTCATGTCTTGTACTCCAAGATATAGCCCAGGCTGGTCTGGAATTGATTGTCCTCCTGCATCAGCTTCCTACATGCTGGAACTAAATACAGGAACACAACACCACATCCATCTTCAATACTTCTAATAACTGGAAGTATTGACGTCTCAGTAGCCCACCTCATAGATACCTAGGCGCTACTGAATCATTACCCAGCATCATTATTAAACATCCTTAAAGGATGTTTCATGCAGGTGTGGTGTAGACTGAAGAACCATCATTGCTCCTGCCCAAAGCCATTGCTAAGGCCATAATCATTATATCAGCAGCTCCACCAAGTATTGCATAAACTGGACTGTCTTTCTGGAGACTTATGGCCTGCACATTCTGCCCTCTGCTGGCTATGTGCAGGCTGTGTGCTTCAGTTTGCTCTGGCTGTCTCTACCGGTCTCAGTGGACTTGTTCCTGGGTGGGATGGTCTCCACTCTGACTTCCCATTTTGGCCCTCACCATGACTCAGGAATATCGTATCCTACATGCCAGTGCCCCTTTGTAAATATCTCTGCTTCAGGGACATTCTGTGGGCCTCTGTGCTGGCCACTACTGGTTTGCCTCCCCCTGAGGGGGGAGGTAGAGGTCCTGTTTGAAAAGAACTATGAAAGTTGCCTTGACACAGAATGGCCAACCTGCACCCAGAAACAGGAGCAACCTTAGCAAGACTCCCCATCTCCATCTCTGAAGCCCAAGGCCACTCCTTTGGAATGTCCTGTCCTCAGGCCTGAGAGGACCTGGTTCTCTCTGTTTCCCTCCTCCCCTCAGGCAGAGTGCTGGATAGGGAGCTCTCAGACTCAGGTATTTAGCTCTGAGGAAGGCTAGACTCTGGACATGGAGCGTGCTTTTCTGCACAAACCAGAAGACATGAATTTTTTTCATCTAGGGCGGAATCAATGTGGTCAAAGTCCATGTGAACAAGCCCTAATCCTATTCTCGTGCTGGGCTTCTGTGTCTCTGACACTCCCAGCCACCCCAGCACTTACCAAAAGCAGCTCACAGCAGCCTGACCCTCCTCTGTTTTCAAGATGTCCCTGTGTGCTTCTTCAGCGAGCCAGGACTGTCACTTGCGAGGACCTGAATACCATTCAGCTGTAAAGCCCTCATCAGGGAGGACATGGTCTCTCCCAACTCTCATCATGGACCACCTGCAACACAGCCTCATTTCATCACACATTTGTGTGTGTGGAGCTGGGCATAAAACCCAGGTTTGTGCACACTTGGCAAGCATTCTGCCATGGAAGGCATCCCCAGACCTTGTTCTGTGAGACAGGGTCTCAGTGTGTATCCAGACTGGCCGCTTTTGTCCTTCTGACTCCCGATTGCTGGGATTATCTGCATGTATGACCACACCTGACTTAACCAACTGCTTATAATCCTGAATTTCCCTTATCCTAATTTAACTTGAGGCCCTGATCACACCCCTCTTGACTCCCTTATTCTATTTCTCTGGAATGTTCTGTCCCACTGCAAAGGTCTGATTGGAGTTCAGAGTCTTCTCTAGGGAAGTTGTCAAATGAAATATATTTTCTAGCTTTAATGTCCAGTTTTGTATATCTTTTTAGATTATATGTGTGCGTGTGTGCCATAGTGAGGATCAGAGGACAACTCACAGGACTTGGTCCTCCTTCCATTGTGTAGGTTCGGGGGTCAAATTCAGGTCGTCAGACTTGACAGCAAGCACAGTCACTTATTAAGCCATCTCACAGGCCAGGTTTTGTGTGGCTTTGATGAAGACCCACTAGCCCTGCATATTCCCACCTTGAGCACGAAGGGAGAGCCCTGCTAGAACATAGTTCATGGCAAAGGGATGGGAGACCTAATCTTACCAGAGGGTGAGGAGACATGTACTCTCCGTCCTCCCCTCTCCTTGCCCTACTATGCTAGAGTCTATGGCTAATATGGGGCCTGGATTCCCTTTAGTGTGTAGCTATCTAGCTTAGATAAATTCTCTGCTTGAAGCCTCGTGGCTAGAGGGATCCCATGATAACCCATCCTCTGAGGAAATGGCTTTGAGAAGAAATGGCTTTCCATAGCCACTTGCTTTAAACAGGTTGCCCCGTGCCTGACCCTTGTGTTAAGCGCCTGGGTCCAGACCTCCATCTCCACAGCTCGCTGACTTCTGTGTGCACGGTTTGGGTGTGCTCTTCACTGTGTGGACCAATAGTAGCAACATCCTTTTCCATGGCTGTCCTCTAGGCACAACAGGGCACTCTCCGTCTCTGCAGTTCTAAACGAAACTAATGGCTGCACAGAAGAAAGGAAACCAGACAGGATAAAGCCACAGGCTCGAGGAGCTGCCAGGCCCAAGCAGGTGAAAAGTTGCCCAGGGAGCATCTCCACCTCTAGGAACAGAGGCTGCTGCCAGGAAGCCCAGCGACTTTCAGTCACAGGCACATCTGGCAGCATCCAAAGGAGTGCCATCAAACCAGCACCAATAAGCTCAGAGTCCAGGCAACAACCGGGAGGAGGAAGCTGCTGTTTGCAGGGGAGCCCTCTCTTGTCCCCACCCCGGGCCAGAGAGGATCTCAGGCACCCAGACCTGAAGCCCTGGCAACAGGAATGCAGCAGGCTAGGCCTGGCTGGGTCCCAGTAGCAGGAGCTGAAGGAATGGTCCCCTACACCTAGGGCTCATATGCAAGTGCCTGGCGTGTTTACCCAGAGGTTCTTTCCTTCCGTGGTTCCCCCTTTTATTGCTCTACTCCCAGCCCTTCCCTGCCAGTTTTCTCTCACCTACCCACCCACTCTCAGCCCCCAGCAGCCTGACCTTGCCTACAAGCAAAGCTCCTAGCTGGCTTGGTTTTCTTGGCGTGGAGGGCAATGGGGACATGTGATACCCTGAGCTGTTCTCTCCCCTTCAGCCCTCTTCTTCTGGATTCTTTGGCACCCCAGTCAATTGGTTCCCCTCTTGTCTCTGGACACTCCAACCACTCACCCACCCGCTAAGCTCTTGGAGTTCTGTTGGGGGGTGTGTTTCTTACTTTGACTACCCCCAGCCCTGGCCACTCGGGAACATCTTTTTCCTGACCCTTTCAGCCCAAATACTATGCCAGCTCAACAATAAACAAAGGAAAACCCCAGCATGACAAGTCCCTCTCACTGCTGATCCTGCCCTGTGGTTAGCACTGAACTGTCCCAGGTGGCTAGGGACTCAGCATACCCCTCCACCCCCTGGTTTCCGGTGCAGCATAGGTATGCCAGTGCTGGGGGTCCTGATGATGGCTGCCTTTGCCTAAGGTTCTTCTTTACGGTCACCACTTCCGCCTGGTCTCTACCACTGGGTCATTGCCCAGTTTCTTCTTCATGGTAAATCCTGCACAGAGATCAAGTAGGGGTCACATGCTTGTGACCTTTCTTAAATCCTTTCTGATTCCTCATGATGCCTGGTTAATTGTCAATTTGACAAGATTTAAAATTAGCCTAGGAGATGTGTCCCTAGATCTGTCTGTGAAGGTATGTATAAAGAGAATTAACTGAAGGGAAAGACTCTTCAAAATAGATGGCCGCTTCCAACTGGCTATCAAGTAAAAGCAGTGTCCCCTGGCTGTCCGTCCTTCTTCTTGAATGTGGATCTACAGCTGCCGCCACCATCTGACCTTTGTTTCTTTGGCCTAAACATCAGTGGCTCTCCAGGCCTCCAGCACTAGGTTGGGACTGCTTAGGCATCCGGCTTTGTGGACTCTCTGTCACTCCAACATGTGGACTGCCTTTGTGACTACCCAGCCCACTGTGTATGGCAGTCTAAGAAACCCCTTTACACACACACACACACAGATCCTGTTCTCTAGAGAATCCTGCTGAGCTTACTCCTCTAGACACACACACACACACACAGAGAGAGAGAAAGAGAGAGAGAGAGAGAGAGAGAGNGGAAGCAGAGGCAGGCGGATCTCAGTGAGTTTGAGGCCAGCCTGGTCTACAAAGTCAGTTCCAGGACTAGAGCACAGAGAAACCTGTCTCAAAAAACAAACAAACCAAAAAAGAATCAGTCCAAACCCCTCCACTGGCTCCAGGATCCCAAAGGTGAGTTTACCAGTTATTATTGACTTAGTATTCCCCAGTTCTTCCCCCTCCCCCGACCTCCACAGAATAGACTTTAGCCCTTCCCTAAGCTACAGGCCCTGTCCTTGGAGTACCTGCTTCTATCTGCTGCCCTCCTCACCCCAGGCAGGCAACCCAACAAACAGATCCCAAGCTCAGATATTCAGGAAAAGGGAAAGTTCTGCTCAGCAATGGAGCCTGCTTTATGCACAGACACTGTGCTCTCTGTTTTCAGGGGGCAAAATTCAGTGGTTGAAGAGCCACTAGACTAAGCCTTGGTCTTTGTCCTACTGGGCAGATACTGGGCTAAGCGTAGGACAATCAGTAGAACCAGCCTCTCCTCTAGATCTCAAAAACGTGTGAGGGTCCTCTGCATCCAAGTCCCAGAAGTGCTGTCCCTTTTCCTGTCCCCAGAACCACTGGTAAACAAACAGAAAACATCTTAGTAGAAGGGACAAAAAGAGACAAACATAAAATACATGGCAGCTGGCAAAGCGAGCAGAGGCCAGGATTTGGCTACTAAGTCACAGTCTTGCATCACCACTGTTTATTAGACAGGAATCAGAGCTTTTCAACACACGTCATGCTCACCAGGCCCCACCCCACAGGAAGGCTTCGGGGGTTAGGGTAGGAAGGGAGAAGTTGCAACCAGCAAGCCCAGTGCCCAGGAATCTGAGCTACAGAGTATTCTACTGCCACTCCCAAAATGACCCCTTCAAGGGGAGGAAGCCCAAATCAATCGTCAATAAATAATCAAGGCTTCTTTTTCTTCACCCTGGGAACTCAGACAGCCACTGGTTGGGAAGCAGGGACTGTGCCTAGCTCTGGGAACTCAGGCAAGTATGTAAAATCCAAACTCACCCTTTCAGAGGGGTGAGAGGTCCCCTGGGGTGACCCCCCACCGTGGTCTGTATTCTCTGTCTTTCACTGTGCCTGGCACAGAGCCATATGAGCTTGGGGACAGAGGATCTCAGAAGCCAGGGAAGCACAGTGCCAATAGTAGCCCATAAACATTACCTTCTTGTCTGTCCTCCAATCCTAACTCCAGATCTTTCCAATGCTACTGGGACCAGCACTGGGATCTGCTCCACCACAACCCAATGAAGTGTAGCCTCCTGGAATGGCTGCACCCCAACTGAGAGGTTCTGGGGAGTGGGTGAGCTTATCTATAGATAGAGAGGAAAGTGACTAGAACATTCCAAAGACACCATCTCCCTCCCATGCCGAGTACTTCACTACTACAAGAGACTAAATTTTCTATCTTGACCCAAAGTGCAGGATGGGGTTTTGGTGTGACTGTTTCTTTAAAATACCAACACCTCCATGTTGTCACACCTAGAAGTGTTTGAAACCTAAAGAATAACCCACACCAGAGCTGGAGAAGGCCTGTGATGCCGATCCTGTATTTTACAAAGTGGCAAGCTTGGAGTATCCTGGGCCACAAGTCTCTTCTCCACAAAGACGTATGTCCTTTCTGGGACTGGGCTGAGACCTGGCTTCTGCTCTCAGGGTGAAAACAGACCCCAGCATGTTCAGACTCTTAGCCAGGATCTGCTTGGAAGAGAGAGAAAACTGCCAAGTGTGGGGATTTAAGAACAGGTTGGCCACTGCTGTGGCCCAACTGAGCCAAGGCTTTCCCAAACAGAGGCCCCCTAATGGCTGGGAAGTTGAAACCAGGCTGTTTCTGGGAGTGTGGATCCCACAGCATTGGCACGGAGTGCAGGGAAGGGATGGGTGATGGGTGGGGCTAGTCAGAATGCAGGGTCTTCAGGGGTATCAAGGCTGGGCCATCCACAGCAGCGCACCTGAAAAGCACATCACATTAAGGATCACCACCATCATCCCTTAATCTGCCCCTCCGGCTGGAAATCTCCCTCAAGCCAACTCCTTTCCCTACCTGGACCAGTTCACCCTCACCTCCCTCTGTCCAAGCTGGTCTCTTATGACCCACGGCCAGCCTCACCTGACCAACTTACAGATGGGTCTCATCCACACCCCTCTCCCCACCTGTGGTCTGGCAGTCTACAGCTGAGGCTGTATGCACCTCAGGAAGAAGCTTACTGAGGACAGGGACTGGGAACCCCAGCCTCCACCCCTCTTAGCAAGCTAGCATAGCCTTTCATTTCCCTTGCTAAACAAACTAGTTCCTGAGTCCAGAGGAAGCCCCTGTGAGGGTCCTGATTCCCTTCCTTCCCACCACAGGCCCCTCAGTTCACCCTCAAGTGAGTCCCCTCAGTACCTGGGGACAGAAGCCAGCTGGTCACTCCCATGGTCACTCCCACAGGAAGCGCACGTACCAGATGGTCTCATTCTTCAGCTGTGGCCCAAACAGGGGGTTCAGCTGGGCCAAGATGGCAATGAGCCAGCTGCCGAGGACAGCAGAGTGAGGGGACTGGGCACAGATGGGACCCATCTCACAGACCAAAGGAGAACTTGGCTCCTCTCTTTTTCAAAGAGCATGCAGCTAAACCAGCAGGTGGCAGGGCCTGTGTCCTGGCTGGCACAGGGAATTGGGCTTATAATTTGCGAGTTTCGATGTGAGATGATTTGATTTTCTGTAAGTATGTAAGGTCCTGAGCTGGTCCCAAGGTGAGGGTTCCTTGAGGGCCTTAGGGAGCCACCCTAGCATTGACACACACACACACACACACACACACACACACACACCCCTCTTCTGCCCCCTAGTGGTTCTACATTGGCTCTAGTCCAATCACCCAAGCATTCCTTAGTGTGATGCCCTGATTTCTATGTCGCTTGCCGAGTCCAGAGCGGAACACAAAAGCTGTGTTTGAACAACCAGTCTGGAGGATTCTGATGCCCAGATAGGAGCAGACACTACTGAGCTGGCCCAAATCATGTATCTCACAGCTCAGCTGGGGCAACACAAAGCTCATGCAACTGTCACCTGGGAAACAGAGCCAGACGGCACTGGTGGTCACCACAGCCGCCAGCTCTTTGGGAAGGCAGTACTCACAAGAGGTAACAGCAGACAGCAGTGGCTACCAGCATGGTGATGATCACCCTGTAACAGCAGACAGGAAAAGGCAGCCTTGATACACAGGGCCAGAGAAAGAGCTCCCTGTGACAGCCTTCCTGGGGCTGAGATCCGTTCCGAATAAGAATTACAAGATGAAGCATGAGAACATCAAAGGTCATCTACATCCAAGGTGTGTTGTAAATCACTCTCTTCCCCTCTCTTCTCTGTCAGCAAACACATCTCCATCTTAATGCTGAAGAAGGCTCCACTTGTGGCAACCCACCATAGAATGGCCTCAGAATTCATCCAGCAACGTCAAAGAAAAGAACAGATCAGAAGATAGGCAAGCAGCAAGGAGGCTGAGCTAAGCTATTATATTATAAAACAGCGTTTTGTACCCACTCAGAGAAGACCAAAGATAGAGGCCTCCAACACAGCTGGAGACAGATGTGCTGGACAAGAAGGAGTTCACCAAGACTTTAGGAAGAGGTGACACTGGAGTGCCTAGAGTAAAGTTGTGCAGCCCAGTTTAAATCTTTTTTAAGATGTATTTTTATTTTTATTTACATATGTATGTGTTGGTATGTGAATATGTGAACATGTGTGCTAGTGCTCCAAAGGCCAGAGAGGGCGTCAGAGCTCCTGGAGCTGTAGTTAAGACAGTTTTGAGTCTCCCAATGCGGGTGCCAAACTTTGGTCCTCTGGAAGAGGAGGGTCTCTCCAGCTGCCTTCAGATGTGCAGGAATAAAGGCAATGCCCGTCTATGCCTCCAGCTTAGGCTAAACCTAATCCGCGGCAGAGCCCAAGGACTTCAAGGTGGTGCTGAAGAGATTAGTACCCAATCCTTCCTTTAGCATTAGCAGACAGCTCTG
>LOEQ01001096.1:143911-156013 GCA_001685075.1 Bramus lutescens | reverse complement strand
TGAATACAATTTGTGTGTTGTTATTTCGGGGTATAAGCTAGCCATGCGGGAGCCTGGCGGGACGAAATGCAGGCCTGCTCCCCGATCACTACACTTTAGGAAAATAAAGATTTCTTTATCCTTCTTGGCTACTCTCATCCCTAGGGTGGTAGGGTCCAACCCAAAAAACAGATCTAAAAGAATTTTTGTGGCTTGTTCTTCAACCCCTAGCTCCAGGCTGCCCTAAACTGAAGGCACAGGCCTGTGACTAGCTCTGGAGAAGCTGGCCCTCTGACTTCCCCTTGGCCATTCTAACACCCCTGCTTATCTCCTAGAGAGATCTGCCCTCTGTTCTGGTTTCCACTTAGTGATACAATTTCTCCCCAACTACCCAGGTCTGACTGTATTTAAGAATCTCTTTCAGAGGCAGGCACTGCTCATCTGATGTAAAGGACCCAACTGCTCAGCACACGATGCCTTCTTTACTTAACCCTAGGTTAAGGGGCTGTGGAAGCTGGTAGAGAGCTTGCCCTGTATGCACATAGCATCCCTAGCACAATATAAACCTGGTGTGGTGCACGCTACAGTCTTAGCACCTGGGAGGTTAGGCAGGAAGATTAGAAAGAAGTTCAATGTCATCTTCAACTATACAATGTGTCGAAGGGGCCAGCCTGAAATACATGAGACCTGTCTCAAACAACCAAAGCAAGAAACCAACCAAACAAAAAAACCCCAAAGACTTAGGTCAGCCTGGGTGTTTCTATTACTGACAAATAATCATCTCCTCTCTCTTCCCTTCCCTTCCCTCCCCTTCCCTTCCCCTCTCCTCCCTTCCCTCCCCTCTCCTCCCCTCCCCTCCCCTCCTTTTCTTTCCTTCAGAGAGTCTCAGGCTGGCCTTTCAAATCCTTGATCCTTCTGCCTCAGCCTCCTGAGTCCTGGGATTACAGGCATGCACCACCACGCCCAACGACAAATTTTAGTTGCTTAACAGTTAAATGTAAATTAGATTTCTAGATGATTTTTGGCAGGAAGCAAGAGACCTCATCAAACATGATCAAAGTGTGAAAACAGAATGTAAAACATGGAAATAATAGAACAGTTGGATAATCTGCAGAGTGACAAACAACATAGTTCTAAATGAGTGAACCCAAAAATGAAAGACTAACAGGACACACTGAAAGCCAAACAGGCTGAAGACAGAACTCAAAGGCAGAGCATGTGCCTAATGTGCAAGGGTGCTGGGTTCTGCCCCCAAAGCCATGAAAAATCAAAACAGGATCAAGCCCTCTTCTCTGTAAGAAGATGACTATCGTCTGTAGGTTTAGGACTGTTGGAACAGCCAGGTACTTGTGACAGGTGAGTGGCTAAAACTAGAAGTCTATGTCTGCTGAGAAGCTCTGAGCCACCCAACTGCTAAATAGATGGATATTGATATTAAACTTGATAGCATCAAACTGAGATTTCTGTTTGAAACCTGGTCAAGGGCTGGGGTTGAAGCTCAGCAGTTGTACTGAATGGTTTTATGTTAACTTGGCACAAGCTATAGTCATCAGAGAGGAGGAGCCACACTTGAGAAACCACCTCCATAAGATAGGGCTATAGGCAAGCTTGTATGGCATTTTCTTAATTAGTGATTGATGGGGAGGGCCCAGTCCACTGTGGTTGGTGCCATCCATGGGTTGGAGGTCCTGAGTTCTATAAGAATGCAGGCAGAATAAGACAGGAGGTACAAGCCATTAAGAAGCACCCCTCCTTGGCCTGTGCATCAGCTCCTGCCTCTAGGTTCCTGCCCTACTTGAGTTCCTGTCTTGATTACCTTTGATGGTGAACTGTGATGTGGAAGCATAAGTCGAATAAACCCCTTCCTCCCCAAGGTGCTTTGGTCATAGTGTTTCATAACAGTAACAGTAACCCTAAGACAGTGGTTGTCTCAGTTAGGGTTTTATTGCTGTGAGAACCCATGATCACAGAAACTCTTATAAAGGAAAGGATTTAGCTGGGGCTGGCTTACAGTTAAGACCTTTAGACCATTATCATCATGAATGGAAGCGCAGACATGGTGCTGGAGAGGAGCTGCGAGTTCTACATCTGGATCTGCAGGCAGCAGGAAGAGAGCAACACTGGCTCTGGCTTGAGCATCTGAAACCTCGAAGCCCACCCCCAGTGACACAATGCTTCTAACAAGGACACACCTCCTAATAGTGCCGCTCCCTGTGAGTCATAGGGGCCATTTCCTTTCAGGCCACCACAGTGGTGAAGCAACTGCCTAGAATGAGCAAGGCCCTCAGTTCCATCCTTAGCATTGCAGAGCAAATAAAAGTCAGACTCAAGAATAACAAACTCAGAAACAATCCCATTTTAACACTGTAATTATCTTTCCCATTATAAACCCTGAGAAGACACTTGGGGGGGGGGATAAACTAAAGTAAGAACAAGAGGAAGTGTGTGGCCCAAATGTGTCACAATAGGACTTCATCCACTTTTCCCTAAGGTGACAAAACTAACAGTGATCCTACAGGGACAGTGTGAAAGACCAACTGTTAGCTACAGCAACCTAAAAGACTGGCTGGCATCGTCTGCTGCTTGACCCTTTAAATGACTTTACCTTATGCATGGCCATCATTTTAGTACCAACATGATGAATAAAAATGTTTCAACTCAAAGAAAGGGAGTCCAACTAGTAATAGACATAAAAAATAAGGGTTTTATCCAAGTCAAAAGTACATTCAGTAGATAGGGCAGTAGGATTCACTTTGGACATTTACCAGACAAATGACTGTGGTCTGGGAGCTATTCTCTCATATGGAAAGTATTACTGCCTACTTGTAGAATTGGTTTAAATATCACATCAAATACACAGAAGGCTTTCAACATAGGACCAGCCATTGGCAGACATTCAGGTCACAGCAAAAGCCACTACTGCCGCTTCCAGACATAAGAATAAAAAAAAAATTACCAAAAGAAAACTATGAAGCAAGGCTAAGTATGCAGATCATAATATTTTGAATAATATACAAGAAACATATCTCAAAACTTAAAAAATGCAAAATTATCTGGAAGCAAATTGCCTTCCTATTAAAGGCTACTTTAAAAAAAAAGAAAACCCAACTTTTAAAGTGGGTATGTAAATATTTTATTTATTTGTCTGATTTAAGGTCTTACTCTGTAACCCTGGTTGATCTGAAACTCTCTGACCTTGCATGGCCTCAAACTCACAGTGAACCACCTGCCTCCATTCCCTGCCCAGCTTGCATGCAATTTTTGCAAATGAATTTCCCCCTGCATCTTGCTTCCTAGCTGTACAGTAGTGGTGTTGATGTTCCGAAAGCACACCACATTCACAGGCACCCAGATCTTGGGGACACACACATATCATCCTCCGTCACCATAAAATAGTGATTACTGAAGTAACTTCTGGAATATCTGGGGAGCCATTTAAGTACTGAAAACAACTGGATTGGTGTACTACAGAGGTAGAACATTTACCTAGCACATACAAAGCCCTGGATTCAAACTTCTGCACCACACACATGTAAGAATAATTATGGAATTATGAATAATAATAAAAAATAAGTATATAGAAGTATGTTAGAAAGTGGAGCTAGAGAGATGGCCCAGTGGTTAAGAGCACTGTCTACTCTTCCAGAGAACCCAGGTTCAATTCCCAGCACTCACAAGGCAGCTCACAACCATTTGTTACTCCAGTTCCATGCGATCTGATGCTCTCCTCTGGTCTCAACACTGCACACACACGGTGCACAGATACACATGCAGACAAAACACTCATACACACTAAAAATAAAACAAAAAGAGTATGTTAGAAAGTAATCAGATTATAGCCAAGTGTAAAAAAGGGATACGTCACTCACCAGAGCCATAAGGGTCTGGATTTCCCATTCTAGCAAAGTCATCCCCAAGCAGAAGTTATGAGAGCTGCTGTTGCAGTTCCTGCGCCTGCAGATCAGCTTGCCCTGCAACTCCTGCTGCAGTGCACACTAGTGTGACCAAGAAACACCAGGTCTAGAACAGCTGTCTCCACATCTGGGGCTGCAGGGCAAGCTGGGGTGTCTGCCACTAAGATGCCAAGTGAAGAGTGAGAAACAAATGCGGAAGAGGTCAGAACATACTCTGCTACCCTCCTAACTCTCCCAGGCCCAGGCCTAATGACATTAATGCCTGGGCAGGTGCTGCACCTGGAAAAGATGGAAGAGCCTCAGGCTGTTCAGATGGAGTGGGAACCTGAGGAGCCCATTTGTCTCCAGGCTTGGCTCATGTTGCTCTCCTTCTCCATCCTGTCTGGGTACCCTTCCTCCATCTAGGGGACCTGGATTTGTGGCCCTCATAATACTTCTCTGAAGACTTCTTGACCTCTCCCTCCTACACCCATATTTCTCTGTCCCACTTCAGTAGCCCCAGGGTACTCTTCCAGAATTCTCCTATGGAACTCAGATGTTTCACAGTTTCGCTCAAAGGCCTGCTGATGCCACAAGGCTACAAGTCCCTAAAGACCCCATAGTATGCAGCATGTATCGGATATCAGACAAGTGTAAGTGAAGGACGGGTGGAGAGACGGACAGGAAGACAGATGAAGAGGTGATACAGGGCAGTGACCCAAAGCTGGCAATGTTCTGAGAGAAGATAGGCTCACTCTCTGCCCATGAAGAGCAGGTGAAACTGGAAGAAGGCCACAGCTGCGCCGAGGCCCGAGTAATGACAGTGGTGTATAAAGCTGACGGAGAGCTTTACCCCGAGAAGCCAGCAGCTCGTAGTTCATCTGCATCACATCTCTGTAGAGCTCCTTCTGCTGTTTGTCCAGCAGGCTCCACTCCTCCCGAGTGAAGTACACCGCCACATCCTCAAACACTGCAAGGGGCTCCCAAGCGCCCTGGACGCCTTCAGCTGCTCACTGTCAGGAGGCTCCTGCAACACAGAGCAGCACTCAGCCCCCTGCTGGAATGAGAGAGGCACGAGGCAGTCTTCTGAGGACACCTTCCTTCTGGGAATCCTACCACGCCGCCCAGGAATGAATTCCCTGATGAAATTCATCAAATCCATGAGCCCCAGGTAGAACATAAACCAAACTGGCTCAGTCAGATCCAAGGATCTTCAGGAAAGAGAAACTCACAGAACAGCACCTCTGACTGCATGCTGTCACTTGGAGACCCATGGTCACCCGATACCAACTGTGGTTATAGAGAGGACCGTCTGCTTCCAAGGACTACCAATACGATGTGAAGGAAGCGGAGTTAACGAGAACTAATGGTGCTTCTAACTAAAGAAGGTTTTACGCACACCACGCTGCTAAAATCCCGAGAGTAACTTCCAACTAAAGAGGGCTTTATGCACACCGCACTGCTAGAATCCCGAGACTCTAAAGGTCAGACCTGTTATTACCTCCTAACACTAAAAAACAAGAAGAGAAGTTTTGCTCTTTCTCTGGATTCTGAAAAAAATTCGGCTACCCAGTAGAAGACTCCTGTGATGCTATCTGTGAGGAATATCTGAGCTACCAACTGACTCCTGACCACCAGTGGTTTACTATGAAATCCTACTTGTTTGCGACAGTTGAGAGCTAGAGAAAATTGAAGCCACTCAAATTGGGAAATTGTGAAATAAATACAAGTTGAACATTATCATCTACTGGGGTTCAGCAGAGCTGTACCAAATGGAAGGAAAGTACCAGGCTGGTCACCAGAGCTCTGGGGAAAGGCCAATGCTGGCCACAACAGCTTGTGGATTCTGGACTCCATGAGGTTACTCCTTCCCGAGTCTCAGTTTTCTCTCAATGTGGTGAATTTAGCAACACTTGCTCTACCAGCTCAGGGCAACCTTAGACACAGCTCATCCCACAGCACCTGTGAAAACTCTGTGACATTAAAAGATACTGAACATCACAACACAGTCTATGCTCAGTTTGTGATAGTGGCCGTTGCTTGCATTCTGAAGCTGTTCTGAATGCTGGATAAAGATTACCATCCCTTGTATGAAAAGTTAGGACGCTCTCTCTGTACCATAAATTAGGCTTTGCTGTCCATAAAACAGAAGATAGCCTAGCAGCTGTCCCAGTTAAATGAGTTAATATGTGTAAAGCATTTAAAGCAATACCTAGCACACTAAAATAATGCAAGTTGGGGCTGGAGAGATGGCTGATGGTTAAGAGCACTTGCTGTTCTTCCAGAGGACCTGGGTTCAATTCCCAGCACCCACATGGCGGCTCCCAACATGACTCCAGTTCCTCTGGCTTCCACAAGTACTGCACACATGTGATGTATAAATACGGTCAGACAGACATTCATATATATAAAATAAATAAAATACCAAAAACCAGAAAAGTATGTGTGCTCTGGTGACCCTATGATGTCAGTTCTAAATATCACTACTGTTCTTTTTTCTACCATCATTTTGCAATTTATGTCACTTTCAGCATGAAATCTTCTCTAAGGCACAGCAATCTATTACCTGGCTGCAGAATTCAAGAGTGTCTTTACACAAAGTGTTGCTCTTTGGGGGACTAAGGATGTCACTGCCAGTTTCGTTTTGCCTCAAATCTCATATGCAGTCTAGATGCAAAGCAGGGATGGCTCCACTCCCTGGAGGGTCCTCTAGTTCAGTTCCTGGGCTTGACTGGAGCTCAGCTAGGCCATCAAAGTCTCCCAGGGGCCCTGGAGGGTGGAACGTGGGATAGTCTGCAGTGAACAGGTATTCAGGGCTGACCCTGAGACTCTCCCTGAGACTCTGAAGGTGGGCTGCCCAGATGGGGTCCTAGGCGGCCAAAGCATTGACACAGAACAAATGGTCCTTGCTCCTGGCATGGTATTTGAGAGTTTCCACCTTGAATGGTCCTGTGTAGCCTTCTAGTAATCTTGACCTTCTATCCCTGACTGATGGGTATTCTCGGCAGACAGCACAGAACAGAGCCGTTTGTTCCTCATTCATGACCAACCATGGAAACTGTGTGAACCACAACTTCTGGATAGAACAGGGCTTTGGGAGGTTCTTGTTTCTTCCCGTCCAGTCTTCCTTGATAGTGCTATTCTCCGAGCCGAAGTGGGCAAGGCAGGCTTTCTTTTGAGGTGGTAGGTACAGTTCTTTCTCTCAGGTGGAATCCTGCACATCCATGCAGTTCACGTGGGTTTTTCCTTTCAAGGAAAAGATAAATGAAATTTGAAATGCTATGGTCTGAGAGACATCAAGCATACATATGGTAGAAGGACACACTCAGTCTAACACGATGATACTTCTTCTTTCACACTTACTCTTAAGAATTATCATAACTGGATTTTTGACGTTCACTCACCTGACTCCTCATACCCACCTTGCTTCACCAGCAGGGAATCAAACAGGCGTGTTTTAAGCCGACGTCTCCTTTCAAAAAAATTAAAGGGTAGATAGAGACACTGGATCAAATGGCCATCACTCCACTCTGATCAAGGCCACCTCAGACAGTGGCCCTTTCCTAGGTTCAGAGCTCACTTAGTATAAAACTGAGGACATGGCAACAAAGGGTTAAAGAGATGGAGGAACCAGACTGCAGCGCTCACTCCGGAGGAACTTCTTTCTGGGGTGGGCCTGACAGAGAGGCCCTTGCAGTCTGCTGAAGTACCTAAGGCTAGACAGCCGCCTATCCCCCGGGCATAGCTGTAGTTCCAAAATCTGGTAAACTGTAAGCCACATCTGAGTAGAACAGTCCCCTCATCTGCAGGGACTGTGCGCCAGGCCCCTGGCAGATAGATGTCTGGGCCGTGGAGGGTCCCAGCCTATGTACTGTATTTTTTTCATCTATACATGAAAGTGATAACGTTTCATTCATAAATTAGGCACAGTAAACAAATAGCAAGAACAAACTAGAATGTGATAATATTGTAATTCAAGTTATGGACATGTGGTCTCTCTTCTTTAAAATACCTTGCTGTATTCCATTAACTGTAGTTGACAGTGGTTATCTAAAACCATGGAGAGATCAGCAATAAAGGGGGTGCACACTGCAGATAAATGGGGCTACTGCAGTTCTATCTGGTGACGTAGATACTGAGTTCAGGGCTCAGTGTCCCTCTATTATACCACAACCTTTCAGGGTTCAAAACTCTCATGGCCTCATGAAGATTTTTCTTCTTCAAACTGAACTAGAAGTTTCTCTTTACAGAAATAAAACCAATTAACTAATTCCCTGGAGCCGCTCCTTAGCCATCAACCTAAGCTTCAGTGGTCAGTGGCCAAGGGCTCTTTTTTGTTCAGTCTAAAACACTGAGCAGGAAGTCACTAACCATCGGGAGCCCCAAATAAAGAGCCATGTGGGGAGACACAAGAAATCACATGGGCCCTGTGTTTCTTTGCAATCACAGCAGTCCAGAGGTGCCTGTGGTCTATTTGAGGAAACCACAAGGAGAGAGAACTCTGTGGCTCTGACTCCCACAGGAGTGAGCTCGGCTCCCTGGGTTCTCACAGGGGGGAACTGGGTTAACTCTGTCATCTCCTGAAACACAGAAGCCACCCTCAGGACTCAGCACACAGCCGCTCACTCGCTGTTTCATTCACTCGGTGACAACTTCAGAACTACTGTGTGCCAGGCACTGCTCTGGACACTGAAAAGAGTGGGAAGTAAAACAGTCACACCTCCTTGGAGTCTGCAGGATGAACAAACATTTGCTGTGTGGCAGAAATCAAGGGAGGGGTTGAGAGGGCAAAGTACAAGGGTCGGGCAGGGGTGTGCATTCAGACAAGGTGACACCTGTGGAGGACACAGGCCTGGTGGGACCAGGCAGACACAGGGTGAGGTTGGCTCCTCGCATCCCCACTCTGCTCCTTGTCAGTAGCCTTCATGCACAGACCACACTCACCAGGATGATGGTTCAGGGAGTACCTCTGGTCCTGGGTGTTGCCCAGCCATGGCTCAGTCCCTTGTCTAAACTCATGCAACAGCTTAGGATTGGCCGCAGTCAGTCCTGAGGTGGGAACAGGGAAAAGCCACAAGGGCCTGGCTCCAGGTCCTAACACTAAGGGGGCACTCCATGTTGTGAGATTGTGGTTAGTATAGGAAAGTGAGAATTAGATGGGCTGGCTTAGGGGTTTAAAAATTCTGTGAGACCCCCTAAGAGAACGGGGGAGCAGGCAAAATCAAGGAAGGGCACAGACAAAGCTAAAATGGCATCAAATTATCAGTTCACAGGCCTGAAGAGACGGCTCAGGGCTGAAGATCACTGGTGAGCCAGAGGACCTGGTTCAGTTCCTAGCACCCACATGGCAGTTCACAACCATCTATAACTCTAGTTCCAGAGGATCTAACACTGTCTTCCAGCCTGCATGGACACCTGGCACACACATGGTATACAGACACACATGCAGGCAAAGCCCTCCTCCCCATAATAAAAGTAAATAGAAGGCAGCCATGTTGGACACAGACCCAGCACTGGCACATGGTCCCACTTGTCAAGAGATGCCAGAAAGCTATACTTGTACATGAAAACTCCCTGTGGCTCAGTGTTGGCAACTTAAACACTTTGTAGACACCCCAAACTAAAATAGCAAAAGCCAAAATGGCAAAGCAAAGTGCAACAGAGCTCCCACTGTGAGCCAACACTGGCCTGTGAGCTACTGCTTTGCAACCTGAAGCTTCAGAGTCTTGGTGGCTTTCAACTTTATACAACAGGCATAGCAATTGGACCCAACCTAGCTACAATTCCACCACCACCCACAGAACATTGAGGTCACATCTGCCATGCCTTCATCCAGCAAACACAAGTTAATTACCCTCCCCCAAAAGGCTCAGGGCCACGGGGACTAGGAGGCGATGCTCACATAGAAAGCTCAAGGCTCTGAGTTCAGTCCCAGTACTTGGGGAGGCATAGGCAGGAAGATCGGAAATTCAAGGTCATTCGAAGCTTTTTAGGAATTTGAGGCTAGCCTGAGCTACATGAGACTATCAGACTTTGACATTTTCCAGACATCTTAGCATTTACACTGTGCCAGGAGAATGCACTAACCTAAAATACTCCAAAGACTGAGACTCTGCGAGTGCAGGTGGCTCTCTAAGAGTGTCAGAGTTTGCAGTATTGCAGGTTACAGGCTTCTGGGCTACGGATACTCGATCTAAAATAGAACATATGGATGCACAAACATTTTGAGCACAATCACTTCCATCCTTGATACAGAAGGTAAGACAAAAGCAGAGAAAAGTATATTTAAAAACAAAAACAGAAGAGATGAAAACCACCTACATTTGTACAAAGTTTCTCCATTTGTTTCGTCTCATTAAACTGCCTTAAGGAGGGCTGGAGAGATGGCTCCGTGGTTAAGAGCATTGCCTGCTCTTCCAAAGGTCCTAAGTTCAATTCCCAGCAACCACATGGTGGCTCACACTGTCTATAATGAGATCTGGTGCCCTCTTCTGGCCTGCAGGCATGCATGTAGGCAGGATATTGTATACATAATAAATAAATAAATATTTTTTTTAAAAACTGCCATAAGGAGAAAAATCAAGGCCTACAAGGTTGAAAGCAACCGAGCATTGAGGTGTGGAACTGGAGAGAGAGAAGATTTGCAAAACCAGTGCTCTGACCACCACTATGGACTCCCTCCAGGGCCCCGGGGACTCCACAGATCCACAGGCTGTGGCTCACTCTGCACTGCGGAAACAGCCCAAAGCCTCAGGTTGCCTGGCATTATCTATTTGTCCTGGACAACCTAAAAAGAGGAGAAAAGGACTGGGACAAAGGCTTCTAGAGATACCTAGAGAAAGCACAGAATTGCAGAGAATTCCCCAGTACATCCTGACCCAGGTGAAGCTGGGGATACTGATCGAGACTGGCAGTGGTAGATGCAGGAATCCATACCTAGAGGTACCGTCAGCTTGTTGGAAGCAGAAAAGTCCTTCAGGGGCTGACTCAGCTGCATCCATTCCTCTTGCAGCAGGTTCAGCGTTATGTCATCATCAAAGGTCACAGGAACCTGAAAGGCATATGAGCCCCGCTAAGTATCTAGTTCCTGAGACATGTCTTCCACATTGGCAGGCAGAGCTCCTATACCATGAGTTTATGAGTATGTGGGTCACAGTGGGAAGCACTGATGATGTACACACACAACCTACCACCAATCTGTCCTGCCATGTGAGTGCAAGTGACCGTGGGATAAAATTAGGAAGTTGCAGCCACTGAACAATCAGGGCCTTCTTTATGAGGCTGACACAAGAAGTCTATACTTTCACATTGTGTGTGTGTGTATGCGTGTGTGTTTGTGTGTGTACGTGTGTATGTGTGTGTTTGTGTGTGTATGTGAGTGTGTATGTGTATGTGTGTGTACGTGAATGTGTAGTGTAGTGATTGATGTCAGGTGTCTTTCTCAATTGCTTCCCCTCATTTAAAAAATTAAAAAAACTTTAAAAATATTTATGCATATGAGCGTTTTGCCTGCATGTATGTACATGTAACATACTCATGCCTAGTGCCTGGGAAAGTCCAAAGAGGGTGTCAGATCCCCTGGAACTGGAGTTATGGATAGTTGTGATCTACCATATGGGTGAATTCTCTTCAAGAACAACAAGTGTCCTGAAAAGCACAGCCATCTCTCCAGGCCCCAGGAGGGAGGGGATGTTTTATGATCATTCCCATTATTGAAACAGAATTAATATTATTTGGTATATGACCTCCCAATGTTTTATCTATGAATATATAAAAATGGAACATTTTTAAAAGCAGTTGTAGGGGCTGGAGAGATGGCTCAGCGGTTAAGAGCATTGTCTGCTCTTTCAAAGGTCCTGAGTTCAATTCCCAGCAACCACATAGTGGCTCACAAATATCTGTAATGAGGTCTGGTGCCCTCTTCTGGCCTTCAGGCATATACACAGACAGAATATTGTATATATAATAAATCAATAATTTAAAAATAAATAAATAAAAGCAGTTGTAGAAGCCAGCAAAATGGTTTAGCAGGTCAAGGCACTTGTAGTCAAGCCTAATGACCTAAGATAAGTCTCCAGGACCCAAATGGTAGAAGGAGAGTACTGACTCCTAATTCACACACACACCACAATAAAGAGAAAAGCAGTAGTGAAATGATATTATAAAACACTCATTTATCTAGCCATAAATAAAGGTCATTGAGCCTATAATTCATGATCCTAGAGAAGCT
>LOEQ01001096.1:78997-89182 GCA_001685075.1 Bramus lutescens | reverse complement strand
GGCCAAGGCAGTTTCTTTATTAACCAATGAAAGTAACACATAGGCAGATGACCTTCCTACATCATCTTCCCACAAGTTGTTTCTTGTCAGGTATTTGGTCACAGAAACAAGGAAAGTGACTAAGACATTGACTACTTGTCCAAGTAGCAGAGGGGAATCCACTGAGGTGCTCTGGAGCCTACCTCATTTGCTTCCTTAGGTAGAGACCTCATCTTTCCTTCTCTGTGACAAACTGTCTACATATCTGAGCCTCACTTTCCTCATATGCCAAGTAGGAATGGCTTTCACCCCCCACACTTTATTAGACTATAGCTAGGAAGTAAAACCAATGCAATAGGTAGTGGGCATGAAAGAGCTTCATGAAGCTGCCGGTGCCCCGGAACTGAGAAACTATCAGCACCCTACCATCCCTCCCTGGCAACCCATGGTGACCACGTAGTAACACAGCCAGCCATTCTCTCAAAAGTCCTTCTTTATGTCCAAAGGTGGTGGTTCTTACCAGTGGCTGCAGTCTTTCTTGGTGGCAGTGTTGCCAAAGGTGTAACGATGGCCTCCCAGCTGACAGGGGCACATGCTGGGAGGCACACATTGACCCTCAAGGTCCCACAGCAGTCCCAGGGGACAATTACAACCAGCCACACAGATGCCAAGCTCTTTACACTCTTCTGGCTCCCCACAATGATGACCGCACACTGGGGCACACTCCTGGTATTCCTGGCCACTAGGACACAGGACAGCTGGACACAGGGATACATGCAAATCAGAAGCTTAGCCACCCCTATCTAGACCTCAAGTCCTTGTATCCCTACAGGAGAAAGGTGTCTAACAACAGTCTGGTAAGAAAGGCGTTCCTGCCCCATCCAACTTTCCCCAGTTGGGAGTGGCTCTGGGAGAAGGAGATGAGAAGCCCAGAGTAGGGCTGGCTGGGCTGAGATACTCACGGCACAGCGTCTCATTTCTCCAATGCAGCAAGACACCCTCCTGGGCACAGCAGCGTGCATAGGCAGAGAGCACAGAGCACAGACAGTTTCTGCCAGGGGCACAGCCACACACAGCCTCCAAGCACCGCAATCGAAATGGTTCTCTGTCTACTAACCCATGGCACTCCTTTGGGCAAAAAGAAAAGAGGCAATTCTTTCTTCATGGATTCCACTCCCTTGGGAGTCAATTGCTGCCCCCCTGTACCCTTGACTCCTTCTTGCAGTTTGGATCCTTGATCTTACGAGCAGAGGAGGGGGACGCCCTAGTACCTGAAAGGTGGGGCCATGCAAGATGGCACAGGTTGCCTCTGCGAAAGTGAGGCGCTGGGAGTAAGTGCTGCAGGAGAACTGTGGTGTATTATCCATTGAGGGGCACCTTTCATCACCTGACACTTGGAACTTGCTAGCAAAGGCGGTAACACTGGTCTCTATGTCTCCAGTTGGTGTCAGGAAGTCATCCTGCTGTTTCCAGGTAAAGGTGCCACAGAGACCCTGTACCTGAGCCATGAAAGACATAAAAGTGAAACCCAGTCTTACTTAGCCTAACCCAGACACTCATTGGTCTTCTTGCATACCTGGTAGGCATAATGGGGTTCCAGGGTGATGTAGGCTGCAGGATCATCCACTCCCCAGAGAACCCAGGCCCCAGGCCAGCGCAGTAGCAAGATAGTAGAGGAGGCACGGGAAACGTTGAAGCCCTCAGCACCAATCCAGGGTAAGCCTACATCCTGCCCATCCACCAGCACAGCTCCTAGAAGAGAAGCCTGACCATGTGAAAGGGAGCCTGGGGGAGGATGGGGCTGCAAGAGGGGAAAGATTTGGCAAGATGGGAGAGCATGCATTGGGGTGGAGGGATGTGGGAACGACTCCAGTGACCCCTGGAGGCCACTTGTTCTGCCACCACCCTTCCATAGTCAAGAACACACATCATGATGCAGTTTTGCATATCCCTCTGTTTGTGCGGTCAGTATGTGGGAGGAGCTGGGTAAAGAGAGTCAGCAGCAGGCCGGGGCATGGCAGAGTTGGAGGGACAGTTGCTGAGAGGGGCCAACCTCAGCAGCTCATTGCAAGGCCTTTTCAACTCTTATAACCGTGTGACTTGTGTTTACTTCTGAAGACCAGCAGAAGCTGCTTGGAAAATGCCTTTGAGACAGTGTGTCTGCCCCTGAGATAGGAGCACGAGGCACTGTAGAAATTTGTGGAAATCTAGAAGGGATGGTTACTGAAATCCAAGGGGAGTGTGTGGAAGGCATACAGGGTTTGCAGAGTAAGGACAGTGGGCAACAGGCCCATCCGGCACCCTAAGGAAGAAGACTGCAGAGACTCCCCAGGGAACAAAGGCCCTGCACAGCCCAGGCGGCAGAGTTGACGCTACCTGAGTATCTGAGCTAAATATGGGTATTCCCCAGGAAGACAGAGAGGGCGTGGAGGCAGCTCCCAGTGTCACAGGCCCCATGCTCCAATGCGACCAGCAGCTGGTCTTTTACAGAGTCCTGGGTAGACAAGGTGGTAGAGGTGTGTAGAGAAGCCATGAGGAAGCCTCAGCAGTGTGATAACCGCAGCTCCCACCCCACACAGGGCTGACAAGGGCAGATGGATGTGAGGGCATGTGAGGAGGTTTGTGTGATTGCATGTTTGCCTGTGCATGTATGTGTGTGCATGTGCGCGCGTGCGTCTGTGTGTATACATAGGAAAGGGAAGATCTCCATCTTTCCTCCCTATGGCTGTTCTCTATTTGTATACATATAGATATATGTGTACACATTTGTTGAAATTACATACACATACATGGCTGTGTGTCTGTGTGTGTGTGTGTGGTCTGTGTGCTGGCATGTAGCCTCCGTCTCTGTGCATATACCTCATGTATCTTTGGCCAAGTGAGTGGGGAGACAGCTGCCCTGGATAATACACCAGCTTGTTGACCTTGAACTCACCTAACTTCTTCACCCCACTGTTACCCAGGCAAGGAGGGGACAAGGACAAGTAAAGGAATTACAGTGGTCCAACACTAAAATTGAGAGATCACCGATGAACCCTTGGAAGGACTGAAAAAACATGGTGTGTGCTGAATTCCCCAGGTGTAGTGGAGAGGGTCCCTTCTTTCTCTGCCTGTGATAAGCCCAGTGTTTTACATTTGTAAGAGGAACTATGAATATGGGTTTGGTTCTGTGGTCTTAGATGATTGGGGTGGCCAGTTAGGAGAGGTGGGGACTAGAGGGGATGGTGTGTGTGTGTGTGTGTGTGTGTGTGTGTGCACACGTGTGTGCGTGTGTGTGGGGGGGTTCTAAGGAGGCAAGGCGGGGGAGGTATGCAGGCCGTCATTCTCCTGCCAGCACTGCTGCCCATACTTCCTTGCTAGGGACTGTATGTTTCACATATTGCTTTAATGATTTGTTTACAGTCCTCTCCCCTCAGAACTCCCCTGTGAGGGCCCCCACTCTGACAAGATCCTCTTCCTGAAATAGGCTCTCTGCTCACCTGAACCAAGCTGTAGAGGCAGCCTGGATTGCCCCGGAAGGAGAAGCTCCGCCCATCAAAAGTGAAGTAATGCCCGTCACCGCCCACTGCACACTCAGCAGGGCACAGGGCCTGGGCACAGTGCCAGCGGCCATCCTGGCATACGCTAAGAGCATAGAGGGTGGGACGGTGCACTGTGGCATCGGATTCATCCCAGAGTGTGGAGCTGGGCATGACCTACTCCCAGCTCAGTGGTTTTTTTTTTCTTCCCGGCACACCCACCACCATTGGAACTGGACTATTAATCATGCCAGAAAATGTCACAGGTCATCGGGTGGGAAGCCCCATGTACTGGTTATTTGGAGAAGCAAATCTCAGAAACAGCATAAATAAAAGCATCAGAGAAAACTACATGGCCCACCAGAGCCCAAAGACCCACCAAGGGTTGCACTGCTGGTTCACAGTGTCACCAGGGGCGTAGCGCTGGCGCCGGTGATAGCAGGGGCAGTGGGCAGCAGGCACACAGTGGGCACCATCCCAAAAGAGGCCGGCTGGGCACTCACAGCCACTCACACACTCTTTCCCACAAGACCCCTCCTCTCCTTGGGTTACTGCTGAGCAGCTGGGTGGGCAGGATGAGACACAATCAGAATAGAGCTGCCCTCCTGGACACAGGCGTTCTGTGGGAACAAAAGTGTTTTGTGAAGGGCTGGCTGTGGAAATCCTATAGGCCATGGGAGACAGCCAGGGGGCCCTCAGAAAACGGGTCACTCTAGGACCTTGGTTAGCTTCAGGTGGGCAGACCCAGCATACCACAGAAGCCAGGCTTCCTCCAGTGCACATGGATGCACTGTCTAGCACAGGCCTGGGCATAGTTGGCAAAGGTGGCACAAACAGCTTCCTGCTGTTCCTCTGGGTCACTGCCTACTCTGGCTCCAACACAGTAGGCAAAGAGGCAGGTCTCATGGTACTCATCTGGGGGAACCTGTAGGGAAGGGAAATCTTCAGACAGTAAATGACTTTCCTCGCCAACATCTCCTGCCCCCTCTTCCTTTACATTCCAACTTGAAACCAAACATGGTAAGTGCTGGAAGTGGCCTCAATGGTGACAAGAACAGCCATCTTGTTCTCAGAGGTAAAACCAAAGACAAAGAAGGAGTGTCGTGACTGATGACCCAATGCTACTGATGGCAGGACCAGATCACCCAGATGGCACCTCTCTATCATCCATTAGCGCCTACAGAACCCTCCCCTCCAGAGCTGGTCACCATCTCCATCCCACCCATACCTGGACATGACATTGCCAGAATGGATCCTCCAGCAATTGGTGGCATATATCCTGGGCTTGAGCTTGAAGCTTGCCCGTTTCTAAGTCTGTTTGTGTACCTTGTAGGATGCCCTCACAGCCCTTGGTCACCTCCACTGCATCCAGACACTCGGGCTGAGGACAGAACCAGGCCAGGAAGCAATGATGAGAGATATTAGTCAGGAAAACAGGAACGTGATTGCTGCCCTCACAGTTACCTCCACCGGTCTGCCCACCAGACCTCCTTCTGGGCTGCAGATGGTAGCAAAGTGACAAGCCCAGCCCAGAGAAAGAGTAGCCAGGGTCAGTCAGTCCAGACAGAGCTGGTCAGTGGCCACATTAGGGAGACCCCCAGGGTGGTCATCACACAGCAATTGCCAGGCTCTCTATGGGACCTGGAACCTGTGTGTACTTCCTGAGGACCCCAGGAAAACAGTGGGCAGGCAGGAAGCAGTCTCACCTCATAGCCAGGGAGCCTCCATGAATTCCCAAAGGTAGCAGTTAGCATAGCCAGTCCCCCTTCTGGCTCCACAAAGTCATCTGAGGAAGTTTGAGGCCAGTGCTAGACCTGGAATCCTTTATGTACTCCTCTGACCCCGTCCACCAGCCATACCAAGCCACACCTTACATACCCTCTGGCTGGCCATTGTAAAGCCCACAGAGGCCCTGTGTCCGTCCCCAGAACTCATGGTCCACAGAAATGGAGATGGAACTGGACCTGTCCAGTCTTACAACAACCCCCAGGCCCCCAGACAGCATCAGCCAGTCTCCCTGCCACTGCAGGCTCATCCCTGGGAAGAGGACAGGGTCATTCAGTTATAAGGGCCACACTCCCATCTCATCACAGCAGGGTCTAAGCTGACTAGGGAAAGAATTTGCACAAATTTACAAGCTCTGCACTGTGGTTTTTCTGCTGTGGCTGCTCTCTTGAGAGAGTAAATTATAGATAACACACACACACTATATCCACATCACACATAAACTATATACACATTCCACTTACAATACATACACACAATACAATAGTCCATGCACCACAACATACAACATATACCACATACCTCACATACACACAAACGGCACTTCTGCACAAACAAAACATGCACATTACACATACACTCTGCCCGCCCACCCATAACATACAGACACATGCATACTTCACCCCAACCTCCTTTCTCAGCCATGATGACACTCTCACGAGGCAGGTGGGGGAATTGAGGCTCCAGACAGTTAAACAGAGTGATTTGCCCAAGTCACAGCTGAAGGCAGACGGGAGTGAGTGAGCCAGGCTTATGCCTTCCTGACCCTTAATTTTCCTGACAGCCTGACCTCAGAAGTGGGCAGACTACCCCAGAAGAGGGAAGGAGCCCTCACCATGAAGAAGTCGAGGGTCCCCGTCAGGCACTGGCTGCTCCTTCACAGAGACCTCTCCATCTTGGATCAACACCTCCTCAGAATCCATCATCACTCGAACCTGAGAGTAAGCGGTGGATCAGAAGTGTGACTCCTCTCCCCACCACATCTAGACCTTCCCTGGGGTCATCTCTCTCCCTTCCTCACCAGCCAACAGGGCCTAGGCTGAGGACAGTGGACCCTAGGCCTGAGGTGCACAGCCCAGGTGGAATCCACAGCACCAGCTAGCAAGTAGGTACATTGGCCCAGGAAGTGGTAGTGACGCCCGTCAAAGGTATGGTAGTGGAAGCCAGACCAGGTGGAACAGAGAGCTGAAAGATGCTGTCGCTGGCTCCAGAGCTGGGCTACAGCTGCTGTCAGGGGCTGCAGGGGGGCTTCAGAGGAAGCATTGCCTAAACAACATACATCATGTGTGAGTCTCTCAATGTAGGGACAGAAGTTGAGAGCACACAGTTCCAGGCACACCAGGAGATATAACAGCCGGGTATGGTCCCTCTGGAGGGACCACAGGAGTAGCCAGGGATCGGTGGAACAGCCCAGAACTCTTAAGGGTGACAGTCTGTATATGCCTGTCTCCAAGATTGGAGGCTACAGACCCACCTGGGCGGTACTGACCAGAACAGCTGAGGCACATCTGGGAGCTGCTGTCCCACCAGCTGTGTCCCCAGAGTTGGGCACAGCATTCTTCCAAGCTTCCTGCTGAAGAATTAGCTGAGCCCGCTAGAGGTTGGCACTGCCATGTGACAAAGCAGAGGTCTTTAGGGCTGGCTTCAGCAAGGGCTGTGGTAGAGAATAGGGCATACCCAGCCTGTCATACAGATGGCCTGGAGAGCCCCCACCAGATCTGCTGTGTCCTCAGGCAGTCTGTCACCTCTGATGCATCACAGACGCAGCTCCCCTTCNCAGGCAGTCTGTCACCTCTGATGCATCACAGATGCAGCTCCCCTTCACAGCCACTACCCCAGAGGGTACACCATTCACCCATCCAGTTCGGGTACTTACCATCAGTACAGTGAGGACCACCCCATCCTGGACAGCAAGCCCTCACTGTCTGGTTCCAAGTAGCAGGCCGGGTTTCTGGGGGTCTACCCCCACCATACAGAGGGAAGCATGGAGAGATGTTAATATTTAGCCAGGTCCCACAAGGCAAGACCTAAGTAAGATCTTAGGTCTGGCCAACTACTCTGAGGGGTCCTTGCAGGTAATCCTCACCTCCTGACCTTATTTTCTTCAAGTGTAAAGCAAGAATGAATGCTGGTAATCAGCCTGGGGCAGAAGGAATAAGTGTCCTACCTCTCCTTGCCATACAGTGCCCACCATGGGGCCCTCTCATCAAACCATACCATCTCTCTCCACCCTTCCTAGAACCCATTTTCCCAAATGCCTGCCACACCAGTTCCTCACAGGTCCTCCCCCACTCTCAGGATATCCTGTCGTCACTTTTTCCTTTCCTGCCCGGCAGATGGCCCAGGTTCTGAGCCTCACTCACTTGTAGATAGCACAGAGCCCAAGTGCTGGGGGCCTGGTAAGCCCCACATGGCCCCTCCAGGGCAGGTCCAGAAGCCAGCCTAGGCAGATATAATGGTACAAACTGGTGCAGGGTACCAGGTCTTCCTGACGAGGAGTTACTTCCTCTTCCACATGGATGGTCTCTGTCTGCTCACACCACTGCCTGTCCAGGGATAGGGGTGCACAACTACCAGCATTGTCCCCTCTGTCACCAAGTTCTATACTATGGATCCAAGACCCCAAGGACTGCTGGGAGAGATACTTGAAGCAAGGGGGAGGCTAAGGTGGGTTGAAGTGGTGAAAGAAGAGCCCGGCATCCCGAAGGGTACCTAGGCATGGACGGGGGGGGGATCTTATTGGGGGAGCCCCATGAGCTGCTTACCCATTACTCAGAGCCCATAGCATCCCGAAGAGAAGGGCAGGGAGGAGCATGGTGCCCCACCCCTGGTCACCTTTGGGAGGACCTGAGGCTTGGACTTAGGTGGTACTGCTGCAGGAGACAGGAGAGGATAGCACTGGTCTCCCCTGCCACACACTGAGGTTTGATGCAACCTGAAGGTCAGTCTGTCCAGGACTCTTCATAAAGGGAGATTTGATTCCAGCTTCTTGCTGCTGGGTACCAGCTGCCCAGAACCAGATTGGGTCTACCTTCAGCATCCCTTCAGATGCCAACTCTCCCTGGAAACAGGCCCCATAACACCCCTTCCAGTTTGTATGTGTATGTGTGTGTGTGTGTGTGTGTGTGTGTGTGATGGGACTACAGCCAGACATTTTGAGCCCCTGGTTTTCTACACTTTCAAGCACTACCACAAATTAATGTATGAGTGTGGTCAAACATGTTCCCTTTCTGGGCATCTGCTTCCTTACCAATAAAAACTTCAGGGACTTCCCAGGGGTACGGAGACAGAACTCGATAAGCTCTTTGAACTTACAGGTGTGAAGATTTTTTTCTGAGGGAGGGTCTTCCCAGCCTTCAAATACTGCAGGCAGGGCTGGAGCAATGGCTTGGTGGTTTAGAACACTTGCTATTCTTGCAGAGGACCAGGGTTTGGTTCCCAAGTCCCACACAATGGCTCACAACCATGCATAGTTCCAGTTCCAGGGGATCCAATGCCTCTCCTGACCTCAGCAGTAACAGACACACATGCAACAAACACACATATATAGAGGCAAAACACACATAGAATAAACCACTGCCTTTGTAATGGTGTTCTCCGTGCTCTTTCCTTTCCCCTCTCAGGCCAAGTGCACAGAAGAGAGAACAGAATGGCTGGAGCACCCAAGTATGTGGAGACAACCTGACAAAGTAAACCTTTTCCTCAATGGGGTCGGGTTTTCTTATTAGGATGTTTGTACAAGGTGGTTGGGGCCATTTGGCCACCTGAGGGGTTTCTGAGGGTCCCAAGGCAGTCAGAAGACTGAAAGGATCTAGGAAGATGGGAAGGGGAGAGGGGTGGAATAGGTCTGGGAGCTTGCTCCCCCTGCCTCAGATTGGAGCTGAGTTGAGCAGGATGGAATAATCCCAGTGTCCGGTTCGGTTCAGAGGAGGCAGCTGCAGGCTCCACAGGCAAATCCTGGTTACATCCTGGTTACCAGAAGACTTCCAAGGCCACTGGGGCTGGAATGCAGCTGCATCTGAAACTCTGAACCCTTTCATTTCATAATGAAATGAGGTCCCACTGGGTATCCCGCACGGTCACCCCACCTAGTACATCACAGCTAGTCTGGGTATTCCTTCTTCCAGGTCTACTATTGGGTTTGGAACCAAAAGATGCCCCAGTACAATCAGTCCCTCCAGTTGCTTCCAGATAGATAGTGTTGGTGCCTGGGAGCTGAGCTGAGTCCTGGGAAAGGGTCAGGGTCTGCATGGGCACAATGTCCCTCCAACTTCTCTCACACTCTCACCTGGCCACTGCTCCTTCATATCCTATACACACGGATTGCCCATTCTTGCACACACTCTGCTCCCAAGCAACCTGCAGTCAGTGAGCATCCAGGTATTAGAAAAGCCTTTAGCATCTTGAGTCCCAGGACCTCCCGATCCTTCCTGTCTCCATTGCTCCAGACCTCCTCACTCTAATCAGCTGCAATAGTCCTGCTTCATTCCTGTTAAGGTCAGCCTTGGGTCGCTGGTTGTGTCCTGATTCCACAGGTGTCACCAATCCTTGTGACAGGGTGCCATAGCCGGGGACCTTGTCTTGTCCACAAGGGCCATTCATTGACCTCCTCTTCTCAGATTCTCTCCCAGCTCTGTTCTGCAACTTGGCTGACAAGGGAAGCTTGGACTAGGGAGAAATATAACTTGGGCAGGCAGGCGGAAGTGGGAGCCCATGGGAATTTGCAGAAAGATCACGGGGCATGGAATGGCCTCTTGAATTTTAGTTTCAGGACCGGAGAGGGGTGATCTCAGGAGCAGAGGTGGGTGGGTAAGGCCCAGGCGTACGTGCACCCATGAGCAAAGACGGAAGGTGTTAGAGGTCTGGGAAGAGGGAGCCAAACCTCCCTTGGACCCCTCCCGAG
>LOEQ01001096.1:49452-71363 GCA_001685075.1 Bramus lutescens | reverse complement strand
AGTGCACACAGGCAGTCGCCCCCATGCTTGTGCTGTCTGTGCCCGCTGCTTCAGCTCCAAAACCAACTTGGTCCGCCACCAGGCAATCCATACTGGCTCCCGCCCCTTCTCCTGCCCGCAGTGCTCCAAGAGTTTCAGCCGCAAGACCCATCTTGTGCGGCACCAACGTATCCATGGCGAAGTGACCCTCCCAACCTCAACCTCCAACCTCTCGGCTCCTGCCTGGCCCAGTTCCTCTGAGGTTGTACCACCTCCAATCTTCTTCTAAGCGAAGTTCAGACCCTCATCCTTCCTTTCCTAACAGATTTGGGAGACTCATTCCTAGAGACTTCGTGGGCTTCTAACACTCACACTTAGGTTTCTGCTGAAGTACAAGGAGACGTGCCATTGTCCTTTCTATAAAGTTGAGAAGTCCGAAAATCATACTTAACTCTTGACAGCCGTGACAATGAACATGCAGAGATTTCCATGCATTGGAAATCAGGAGTTTCTGGGGATCAACTAGATTAGGGGGAGACTGAGCAGGATATTTCTACCTAAAGGGAAAGAATAGTTATTTATGTACTTGAAGTTCATTAAAGTTCAAATCTGAAGTTCCGGGACTGTTAACTGAACCAGGGGTGGGAAACCTGACTGGTCCACTTACTGCCATATTCAGCCACAGGAAAAGACCTTTCCTGCCACCCCAGGGAAGTTAAGCTTAACTAGCTGGTCTTCCCAACCAATATGTAATATGCCCAGATGTCAAACAACTACCCTGGTTCCCTGTGCAGGGCGTACCTGTGTATGTGTTGTATGCACGCTGGTGCCCTCAGAAGTTTGGCAGGAAGGAGTGAGGACTAGAAGAGGTAGAGAGGGCAGGCTGCTTCGTGCCTGTTTCTGTGGGCCCAGCATTATCACTCTCCGTGCTGGGACTCTGTACTCTACCTGTTTGCAGCCCTTCAAGGGGCTTCAAATGTCCTCACCTGTGCCTGTCTATGAGGTAGGAAAAGAGGCAGTAGTTGAACAGGTCATAAAGGTTGTTTCTATATCACACTTTCAGTGCTGGTGAGGGGGGCCTGAGCCTGGAGGCCTGCAACTGGACACACCCAAGTGGGGCAGACAGAAGCACTGGGGCTGACTGGCTGGCAGTGAGGGGAGTAGCAGGGGGGTGGGGGGTAAGTTTGGGGAGAACGATTTTGGATTTGACCTCTCCTGCTTCATGGGGGACTTAGAAGGAATTGGATGCTCTCCTAGAACTTCAGTTTCTCATTAAAATAAGAGTTGGTGTTGACCAGGGCTGAGACCCCTTTCTATCCTATTAGTAGATGACTAACACCACCCCAGCAGCTGTCTCCTGGATGCTAAGTGCTGGGACTGATAGGGAGCCACTGTCCTAAGGATCCTTCCATTGCAGCTTACCTGGGCTTCAGGTCTGCATTGCTGTTGCTGTGATAGAACACTGACCAAAAAGCACCCTGGGCAGGAAAGGGTTACCTGTCTTATATGTTCACATCACAGTTCATCCTTCAGGGAGGTCAAGGCAGGAACTGAAGCAGAGACCAAGGAGGAACACTGTGTTGGCCTGCTCTCATTGACTTGTTGAGTTTGCTTTCTGAAAATGCCACCTAGGGGTGGCCCTCCCCATCAATTGTTAATCAAGAAAATGCCCACAGACTTACCCTACAGGCCAGTCTGATGGAGGCATTTTCTCAATTGAGGTTCCCCCTTCCCAGATGATTCTGGCTGTGTCAAGTTGGCAACCAAACCAAATCCAAAACCTAACCAGCACAGTGGGCCACTTGAAGGCAGAGTAAGAGCCCAAAAGTCCAAGAATAGTTGAGGAGGCTAACAGAATGCCACTTCTAAAGTCATGCCTGAAGAAATGGCACAGGAAGCACGGGTGGGAGGCTGGATTGGAAGTAGAAGACTTAGATTCAGTCCAACCCAAGACCCAGAGAACCGCAGTGCTCAATAAAAGGGAAGAGGAGCTGGGGGTGACCTGAGAACCAGAAAGGTCATTAACATTCCGTGATACACGAGTTCACACTGTATCTAAGGGGATGAGGACAGCAGGTTTTAGACGGGTGAAACATGGCCATTGCACTTTAGATGTTAGCTGCAGAGGGCATGGCTACAGATTTATGGATCAGCCACCCGTTTGCCACATGATGGGGACCTTGGACCACGAATATTCAGAGGAGATGGCGAAGTGTTGAATTCAAGAAACACTAGGCCGATAGTACAGGACTTGCACAAACAATCGGGAAGAAACTGAGAGAAACCTGAAAAGACTGGGGTGGGGAGGGGTACCCAGAATGGAAAGGAAGACTCAGAGGAGGTAGCAGGGATGCATGGACAACAGTTCCAGGATAGAGGGAGCAACTAAAGGCTAGAGGAGGAGAGTACAGGAACTCGGGGTTCTAGGCAGTGGTATGCAGCGTCCCAGTGGTTGGGTGAGCTCCAGTTGCAAGGGTAAGCCACAGAAGTGAAATCTCAGAGCAGGCATTAGAGAAGAGATCTAGACACAGGTGAGGGAGGAGTGGGATTCCACAAGGAAGTCTCTTGCTGTAAGGCTGAGGGCATGAATATATGCAAGGTTTTGTTTCCTGGCTAAGAATGAGTAGGTGGCTGTTGATTAATGTGGGCTTGACTATAAAATAGCACTAGCTATTGGAATCCCCACCACTCTCCAAGTCCAAAGCCCAGCTCAGCTTCTCCCTGAAGCTGCCCACCTGGTCTCTAGAGTGCTGAGCTTGTAGGATTTTCCCAAAGGCTATTGCATGGACTGTTCGATTCACACACTGAGTGCAATGTTATCCCACTTCCCTGTTCTCCAAACATTCTGGGATTCTTGTGTAACAACAGCTTTTTGATCTTTAGGCATGTTTGATGAGCACTACCATGTGCCAGACATTTCTGGGATTTCACATTCTCTTCAAGATTCACCATCCAGCAAATCTTTGTCTTTTGAACTTGTTTGCAAATAGTTGAAAGTCATTTAGTGTCAAACCTGGTGATCAAAAGACAAGCGTTCAAAAACAAGGAAGCAAGACTGATGGTGCAGGGCTGTCAACCCAGCCACCAGGGTTGAGGGCAGGAAAATCAGAAGGGCAAGGCTTACCTGGGCTACAGAGTGACTTCAAGTTCAGCCTGGAGAACCCAGGGGAACATGGGGGTGGTAGGGGGAAGGTGGGGACTGGCAAGAAGACTCAGCAGGAAAGACGCCCACTGCCACACCTGCACTTAATCCCAGGGATCCACGTAGCAGAAGGAGGGAACTGACTCTTGCAAGTCATCCACTGACCCCCACACATGTGTTACGGCATGGGTATGTGTGTGCACACTAAGTAAAGAAAAAGAATTTTAAAAGGGAAGGTTGTGGGTTTGCAGCTTGGTGGCAGGACACTTGTCTGGATGTGCAAGGCACTGTGTTCAGTTCCCATCCCTCCTCTGCCCAAGAGCTGAGTGAAAGGCTGGGGCTTTTGGCTTTGTTGCAAGGAGGAGCTATAGACTCAGCAGTGTTCTTACTAAAATGAAGACACAGTCTTGTGTTTTTGCAGGTGGGACACCAGGTGTGAGCCATCCTTGGTACTGGTATTCAAAAACAAAAAGTAAAACACAAATTTTATATATATATATGTGTGTGTGTGTGTGTGTGTGTGTGTGTGTGTGTGTGTGTGTGCATATTTCATTTATAATGGAATGTTTCATTAACTAGCCAAAATGCATTTAATCTCCTCCAAATCTTTTTTTAAAAAGAAACTAATTCATTATTGATTCCTTGAAAACTTCTAGTCTCCTCCAAATCTTGTTGCACAGAAAGATTGTCTATTGTAAACAGGTATGAAGCAGGAAGTGTGTAGTCCCTGTACGTAATACAGACATGTATAGAGCATACCACCTGCCTGTGAGGAACTTGGAGTCTGGCTGGAGATGGAACATCAACATCCCACAAGCTCTGTGTGCTCCTGCTGTTGCCTTTTCATTTGGAGGAGGAGGAGGAGCCAAGGAAAGAGTTGGCATGTTGTTTTCAGCAAAACTGCGGCCCTCACACTGCTTTGCCTTGGCAGCTGTTCAGATGCCCGAATGCTGATTCTTACTCTCTTCTTCCCTTGTTCTCTTCAACATGTCACCGTGCTTGGGAAACCAATCAGTGATCAAGAGACTGTTTGGCCATGGCAGAACAACGCAAGTGGACTTTAGCAGTACCTACTCCAGGCTCTAGTGAAATCTGCCAATCATATGACCCCTACCATACAGGAATCTTGCTTGTGTTGGAGCCTCTGGTGTCTCCTCCCTCTGTCTGCAGGAGTGGACACAGAGAGCTGCTGGTCAGAGAGATCTGCCAAACGTGCCTGCAAATCTCAAGTCAGAGAGAGTCTAGGTGTGTCTCTGACCAGCTCAGACAAGCAGGTAGAGAGACTGGCATTTTAATCCTCTGAGCTTGTAAATCCACCCAGCCCTGTGCAAACATTGTAGGAAACAGAGCACAGCCCTCAATCTCATGAATTTGATTCTTCAGATGTAAGACAAGCTATGTCCCATGGATGGCCCTTAATGTGG
This sequence comes from Bramus lutescens, assembly GCA_001685075.1. Lineage (NCBI taxonomy): Eukaryota > Metazoa > Chordata > Mammalia > Rodentia > Cricetidae > Bramus > Bramus lutescens. The sequence goes on along the minus strand of LOEQ01001096.1, from coordinate 66,818 downwards.
AGTGCTCTGAGAGACAGTAAAGAAATAAGAGTCATGGTCCCAGACTCACGAACTTAAACCTGAGCGTGAAGAGAAAACTGAAGCTTCACAGCAAGTCCACCATGTGTGGCTGTGTAGGCACAGGTATTGCATCCTGTTCAAGACCAAAGGGCAGAGACAGGGCAGGGTGTAGGTTGGAGCAGTCAGGGTGTTTCTGGAGGGAAGTGTGCCCTGGATAGGTTAAGAAGATGTCTAGGATTGCAAGCAGGAGGCAGAGGACGTTGGATCAACCTCACAGCCCCATTGTGTAGGGGCTTGGGCCACAGGAGGCCAGCTTTATATAACTCTAGGCAGTGATAAGAACTGGTTATCCTTCTCAGGGTCAGTTCAGAGAAATTCCACCTCTGCTGCAAGGAGTGATGTCTGAGTTAATGGACATTGTCTTAGGGTTTCTGTTGTTATGATGAAACGCCATGGCCAAAACAAGTTGGGGAGGAAAAGGTTATTTGGCTTACAGTTCCAAAGCACTGTTCATCACCAAAGGAAGTCAGAACAGGAACTCAAACAAGGCAGGATCCTGGAGGCAGGAGCTGATGCAGAGGCCATGGAGGATGCTCCTTACTGGCTTGATCTTCATAGCTTACTCAGCCTACTTCTTATGGAACCCAGGACCACCAGCCCAGGGACTATACCAACCACACTGGACTGGACCCTCCTCTATTGATCACTAAGAAAATGCCTTATCACTGGGTTTTGATTCTACTGCATGTACTGGCTTTTTGGGAGCCTAGTCTGTTTGGATGCACACCTTCCTAGACGTGGATGGAGGGGGGAGGACCTTGGAATTCCCACAGGGCAGGGAACACTGACTGCTCTTAGGACTGGAGAGGGAGGGGGAGATGGAGTGGGGGGAGTGAGAGGGAAATGGGAGGAGGGGAGGAGGTAGAAATTTTTAATAAATAAATAAATTTTTTAAAAAAGAAAATGCCTTACATCCAGATCTTACAGAGGCATTGTCTCCACTAATTAAGAAAATGCCTACATAAGATCCAGCTGTAAGGCATTTTCTTAATTGAGGCCCCCCTCCTCCCTGATGACTCCAGCTTGTATCAAGTTGATGTAAAACAAGACAGCACAGATATGGTACTAATTACTAACAGTTTCTCATTATGTAAACGTCATATCATACTCACATACATGCAGTCACTAGTGTTGATTGAGAAAAATGAAACTCTGCCCATGGAGCTCCTGCTGATAACCAACATTCTACTTCCTCTCTGAATTTGACCATTAGCACTTTCCTGTAAGTTGGAGTGTATAATATTTGGTCTTATTTCTCTTAGTAAAAAATCTTCAAGGTCCGTCCATATGGTAGTAGGCACCATAATTTCTCTTTTTAATTCCTTTTCTTTAAAAAAAATTGAATGAATTGTGTGTATGCACATCTGTGCATGTGTACTTGTGTGTGCGTATGTGTGTATGTCTGTGCATGTATGTGAGTGTGTGTGCCACAACACACATGTGGAGGTGAGAAGGACAAGTTGAAGGAGTTCGTTCTTTCCTTCTACCATGCAGGTCTTGAGTGTCACACAGCAAGTACCTTAAACCATTGGGCTATCTTTCAGACACAGCGTTCTTTATTTTTGTATCTTTTGTTTTAGTCTTTTAATATGGGTTTGAATTCAGTTTTCTTTCTTTTAAAGGCTGAGTAATACTCCATTGTGTGTCTACAGTTTTTGTTTCTCTATTCATCTCAATGGTACAAGTTGCTTTTGCCTAACGGCTATTGTGAATAATGCTGTAGCCCCTTGCAGAAGAGCACCCTCACATTCCTGGACTCTGAGCTCAGACCCCTAGATGGACCTAGCAGTGAATATGTAAGACATGCATGTGCAAGGTATCTGAGGAGAAGAATAAGGAGAGATAGATTCTGTCTGGATGGTCAGGAGGCATCTCTGAGAAGACAAAACAAATTGGCAGGAATGTGCTGTGGCCTGGACTCCAGGCATCCAGGCAGCATGGGTCCACTCACCCAAGGCATTCACAGTCTGTCTCCCAGGAAAGAAGAGGAGAGCATCCTCCCCTATGACCATGACTGAAAACAGTGCCGTAGCAAGGAAAGCATAAAGCATTTCTCAGTTACAAACATTCCCTCTCCAGGAGTGACTCTCATTTTCGGAGACATGCTAAGACACAGGCCTGGAGTCGTGTGTGACAAAGTGAGAGTGACAGACACAATTTAAAACAATTAGAAATGAACAGGCTGGGTAAAGCCCAGTTTTCATGGAAACTGTATTCTGCGACATGCTGAATAAAGGCACTTGGGATGGGGAAGAAGTGTCCCAGCAGGTGATGCAAAGGGGAAGCCAGCTGTGCAGCAGGCAAGACTCAGAGAACCTACGAGGGTAGGGGGACATGAAGCTTGCAGGATCTTGAAATGTGCTCCCAGAACAGGTGGTGGAGACCTCCCAGGGAGAGACGCTTTGTATCAGACAGAGGTGATACTACAGGCCCAACACCTAGCCTGAGTAGCTGAGAATCGCCTGGGAGTTTCCCTGTCTCCTAATGCTGCCTTCCTCTGCCCCAGCATCCATGCTTGCCTTCACACACAAAAAGGGTCTGCACCTAGTACCTCTTCACCCAAGGTGCCACATTCCTTTTCTGGAGTCTTCTTAGCAAAGTACCAGAGTCTGGGAGGCTCCAAATGGCGAAAGCAGCTCCTGTCCTGCATTGGATTAGAGGTTGGAAGACTGAGGCCATATGCTGGCAGGACCTCAAGTCCTTGGCTTGGGGTGGAAAACAAGGACCCTGCTTATGCCTCTAGCCTGTCCGCGTCTCAACTGGTGGATGCTTCTCCAACTCCCCTTCTGACCGCAAACGACTTCCGGAGCCATCCTTCTGTGGCCATCTGTGTCTTCTCTTCTTAAGGACACAGGTCCTATTGGATTAGACCCAATCTAATGACTTCATCTTAATTTAATTACCTTTGCAAAGACACTATTTCCAGATGCATGGCCTCAGGGTTGTAAGAGGGGCTTGAAATGAAGGCTCCAGGTGCCTGGAGGCTGGGAGCTGACTCTGGAGGTCATATCACTCCATGCAGCTGCAAGACAGAACTATATTTTTGCCTGTACAAGTGATTTTGGTTGTTTTGTCTTTGAGAAAGGTTCTCACTATGTAGCCCTGGCTGGCCTGGAACTCACTATGTAGACCAGGCTGTCTTCCATCTCAGAAAGAGCCACCTGCCTCTGCCTCCCACAACTTGGGTGGAATTAAAGGTGTATGCCACTATACCCAGCCTTTGCTGACGTTTTTATGAATCTCAAGGGCCTCAGACAGACTCTTCCTCTGCTCACGGTTCTTTACCTACTGATCCTTGGGACTTCTGGAGACAAAGCCGGGTTGGAGAGCGCTCATGCTCACTCTTCTGTGAATGAGCGGCTTTCTGGAGCAGCCATTGTAGGGGGCCTAGAAGAGTGTCTCTGGGGAAGGGCTGTGGGACTCTGCCTGGGGAGAGGTGGCAGTGCCTAAGACAAGAGCTAGAAAGGCAGAAGACTGACCAGATGCAGGAAGTAGGGGTTCCAAGATGCTTAAGATGTGGGGTGCTAGATCCATACAAGAGATGGTGGGGAGCAGATTAAATCAACTGCCCAACTGAAGACAGCCTTCAGGTTTGGGATTAGGTCAGCCTCGGGGCAGGGACCTTCCTGGTCAACAACAGGACATCAATTTATGTAATGAGTTTATTTAATATTGTTATGTAACATCATTAAAAGCATCATCACAAATTGGATTCTACTTGAGGTTCTGCAGAAGCCAGACCAGGGATCCCTTTCAACCCTGCAAAACAGCCCCAGGGGGTCAGAGCCCCTATTTTTCTACCAGAATTTCTCTCCAAGACTCAGGGTCTCATTCTCTATGATCTTTAGGGTCTTCATACAGGATCTGGAATTTAGATAGATGAAGCCAACTCTATCCTGGGGATCCCCGGGATCTTTTCTCTCTAGACAGAGTAACCCCTGGGGCCATTCAAATGCCTCTCCTCCACCTCCACTTGTACTCCTGAGGCTGTCACCTTAGTTGGGTATGCACATGGCTTTCTAAACGTTTTGTGGACCACTAAATACTTTAAAATGTTGTGTTCACACATATCAATTGTACCTATTGTTGGTACTGCTGTGAGACTTTTCACATGAGTGCAGTGTGTTCCTTTTATCCACACACACCCATGTCCCTTCCAGGCATCATTGCTCCTTTGCTCTGCATTCAAGTCTGTCTAGCTCAGCTTCCTCACGCGAGAAAACTTGTATCTGTTCATTTCACTCAAAGATTTCCAGTTCCAAATGGGAGCCCTTTACTCCTCCCTGTGCACATAGGCTACCTTTTCCTTACCCATTATTTAGTCAGTGGGCACCTAGGCTATTGTGAATAGTGCCATGATAAGCATGGGTAACTCTCTCAAAAGAATATGTGTTTAAATAAGTTTGTATATAAATTCAAAGTCTATGATCCACTCTTAATCCTATCCATGTGCCCTCAGGGCTGTCATAGACTCTCTGATCTCATCCTACATGCGAGACAAATTGGGCCTAGAGAGGGAGAGATGATCCCTCTCCCGCAGGTGGAGGGAGGGAATGATGAGCCCACGGTGTGGTAGGGCAGGTCCTGCTTGCAGGTTTCTGGCTCCCCGTGTGGCCCTGTGCCTGTGCCTACCATAGCAGAGACTAAAAAAAATTCTAGAACAGGTGGGTGTGCACAAGAAACACTCAGGCCTCTGTATCCCCCTTCTCTTTCAGGAGGTAGGGAGGGTGGAGTAGGAAACACAGAGGTGGCTCAGGCTGACCTGAGCTCGTGGAAAGAAGCCTGCTGCAAACTCGTGAGGTGGCTTGCTGGGTAAGTGTGCTTGCTGCCAAGCCCAATGACTGGAGTTAGCTTCATGGACCCCTCATGTAGGAAGGAGAGAAGAATCTTCCATGAGTTGTCCATTGATCTGTGCACTGACACCTTTACATGAGAATGTGTGAGGGGTTACTTACAAGGAGCACATGTGACTCAAAGGCAGCTAGCTGTGTCACTGAGAAGCCCACCCACAAGGAGGGACAACTTAGGAAAGGCGCGTCCCATGAGCTCTTTACACTATCGGCAGAGAGTTGAGCTGCTCGGCCTTCTCTCCCCAGCAGCTGTTACCCTTGATAACCTTGGGAAGGGAAACCTTGTAAGTTTCAGGAGCTTCCTGCAACTTGTGAGTTTTGTTTTATTCCTGAGCCTTTTAAGTTTCATTTACTTCCTGAGTCTTAATGCACCTCCTGTCCAGAGACAACAAAACACCCTTCCCTTGGACAGCTCCAACAGTGTCCTGGGCACACTTGTGCCTTTCTTACTGTGTGTGATTTGTTTTAGGAAGGAAGCGCAGCACAGCAGAGAGCTCTTCCTCTATTCCTAGCCAAGGTCACAGTTGGGAGCTGTACAGATTCTGTGGGTGATGTCCCAAGGGGAGCACTGATGACTGGAGCAAAGTATTCTCATGGGGACAATCAGGTAGGTACTTAGGCATCAGAGAATATAGGGAGGGGTGCACCTAGACTCTATATAGCACCACCGCATTATCTGCCATTTGGTCACATAGCTAGTTCAACAAATTGTACTTAGTAGGTGGCAAGCAGGAGATCAGTATTTCTCCCATTACCACTTTCAAACGTATTCTGTTGGATCTCTTTTCCACCCGATTAGTTTTCTATAACTGAGCAATGCGCCAATCCCAAATCAAGTGGGAAACAACAAGCCTTATTTGTTTTGATTTCATGACATATTAGTTACTTTTCTACATGTTATGTGAAGGGACACTGGCCCACTTGAACATATGGTTGTGGCAGGCCTTGCCTTTCTCCCCATCCCCTCTGCCTTGCTAAAAACCATTAGATCACTTTCCTAAAGCTAGCCACCAAGTTCTGTTCCCTTATTTGGCCACTTTCTCATTCTGAGGCAATCAAAAGCCTCATTTGGGTCACCTAATTAACATGCCCAATTAAAATTAAACACCTCATCCTAACACAGGGTTTCCCCCTTTCCCTTTATAAACCGCCATTTGCCTATGTGCCACATCTGTCTCCTCTCTATCCAGAGGCAGTCCTTGCTCCCTCCATGACAAATATCCCTGCCTTCTTTGCCTTGTCACCTTCCCCTTCTCCCTCAGCCCCCATCTCCTTGACTACAGCTTCCTAATTCGAACACAGACCTCCCCTTTTCTCTTCTTCAGAATGACACCTGCAAGGTCATTTTGCTGCTGGTTTTCTGCCTGAGCCAGAAAGCAGCCACTTGAACTTTTCTTCTCCACTTAATAAAGGATCTCTCTGTGAAAAAAGGCATTTGGGTGTGGTTTGTGCCTAATCCGGGGTCTGAAAGGAAGCCCCCTGCTGTGCAAGAGTCCCCTTCACTAGACAAAAGCATTTTATGGAAGGAAGGATTACTTTGGCTCATGGTTTAAGGAGGATACAATTATCTTAGTCAGGGTTTCTATTGCTGGGACAAAACACCATGACCAAAAAGCAAGTTGGGGAGGAAAGGGTTTATTAGGCTTACACTTCAGCATATTGCTGTTCATCAGGACAGGAACTCAAACAGGGCAGGATTCTGGAGGCAAGAGCTGATACAGAGGCCATGGAGGAGTGCTGTTACTGGCTTTCTTCCCCTGGCCTACTCAGCCCTCCTTATAGGACCAAGGACCACGTGCCCAGGGATGGAACCAACAACCATGGGCTGGGCCCTCCCTCAATGATTACTAAATGAGAAAATACCTTCATTGAGGCATTTCCTCAACTGAGGCTCCTTCCTCTCTGATGACTCTAGCTTGTGTCAAGTTGACACACAAAATCAGTCAGTGTAACAGTCCATCTTGGTGGGCAAGTAACAGCAATGGGAGCACAAGGCAGCCGGTGACATTGTATCTCCAGTCAAGAAACAAAGAATTACATGCATATGTTTAGTAGGCCTTCCCTCCTCAGTTAAACATCACTCTGAAAATACAGAGGTACCCAAAGATGTGTCTCCAAGGAGACTCTAAATTCAGCCAAGTAAGTAATGAATAGCAATCCCCACACGTGGGGTGGTAGTTAGAGGTGGGCTCTGCTGAGTGGCTTTGACTGGCCTTATTTAGAATATATCAGACAGTTATAATTGTAACACCCAGCCATGACACGCTCAATAGAGGCCAGAGTCTCAGTAGTTTACCCTAAGGTAATACCTGGTTCCAACAAAGACCACAAACTGAGACCACCCGGGCACCACCCAGGAACAACCATTGTAGATAGAATCACCTACCAGTACACACCCATCGCTTTTCACCAGGACACCCCATCAGGGGTCCTGAACTTTAGAAATCCCTCACCCCCAACTTTGCTACTGTAAAAACCTAACCCTAACTGAGCTCAGGGCTTTCCAATCACTCCAATATGTTGGACACACAGAGAGTCCAATTTTGCAAACTTGTGTAAGAAGAAAGGCTCTTTGCTTTTACATACAGGACTCGGTCTCCAGATTGGTTTTGGGGGGACTCAATGATATGGACACAACAGTAATCACCTTAGTGCTCTTGGGACTCCAGACCTGAATGGTACAAGATGTCTCTACTGTCAGTCTGATGGTTAGTTCTAGCTCTTGGCTGGGTTTCTCTCTTCCTCCAGGAGTTTGGTCTGTGTCATTCTCAAAATGACAGCTCTGAATCAAAGAGAGTGGGAATAGCCTTTACCTCAGATCTCATGTAATGTCACATCTGCCATATTCTCGTTAACACATCAAGTTATCAGCCATCTTGTTGACAGTCTCCTTCATCCACTACTAGAACTTGTGTTGCGGATCCCAAAAGAGCTTGGGTGCTTGAGTAGTTCCCTGTAGAAGGAGAGAGGGGCCCCTTGTTTGTCCCGGCCACCTGGCTAGCTTACACCCAAAATAACCATACAGAAACTGTATTCAATTAAACACTGCCTGGCCCATTATCTCTAGCCTCTTATTGGCTAACTCTCATATATTAGTTTAATCCATCTCCATTAATGTGTATTACCACTTGACTGCGGCTTACCAGCATGAGTCTAACCAGCGTCTGTCTTGAGCAGGAGAACCATGGCGTCTGCTATACTGCCTTCTTCCTCCCAGAATTCAGTTCTGTCTTCCCCGCCTACCTGAATTCTGCCCTATCAACTAGGCCAAGGCAGTTTCTTTAATAACCAATGAAAGCAACACAAATACAGAAGGACCTCCTGCAGCACTTCCCCTTTCAGACATTGCAAAGTTCCATCAAATCTAACCTAAAATGTCCTCTATTTTACCAGCTTGGTGACTTTCTTCTGGTCCTACTGAGGCTACTCAATGACAGGAGAAAAGCCCCAGGTCTCTGCAATCTCTGTCTTGTTTTCTACTGGGACACTATGGACTCTCCCATAAGAAGACAGGGGTTATGAAAATAGAAAGAAATATCTCATTTGACTCATTCATTGTCACCCAGCAAGGGACCTTTGTGTGGCTGGATGCTGTTGGGATACTAACCTTCTATGTTCTAAGAGGCTTTGCTGAGTTCTGTCTGTGTCCTGGCCTGAGACCACATGAGGCTCAACTGTTCTCTGATGGATGCCTACCCTTCACTTTCTGCCAAGCTGAGGCACCACAAACAACTACTTTCTTCATTCTGAATTGCTATAACAGCATGCCTTGGTCTGAGTAATTTATAATAAATGAAAATTTATTTGGCTCATGGTTCATGATTCTATACACTGAGTATCCCTTAGCCTAGTTACCTTGATGTATGACATTGACCATTATAAACAGCTCAACTAAACTAGCAAAGATAAAAAAGAAAATGTTGATTCAATAAATGGGAAGGCTTGTTTGGCCAAGCAGTACAGAATAAGAGGTTTATGAGGTAGTTTCCATGAACAAAAAACAAAAAGAAAGGCATCTGAACCATACAGTGCAGATGGCCTCCTGAAAAGCAAGATGCAAGATGGGGGTCGGGAGTAGGCTCACATAGGCAGAGCCTCACACCTCAGTGCTCAAAGCCTCGGCAACTCAGCAGGGAGTTCTGAACTAAGGATGGGTTGTCAGATGAGTCTACTGGGGGCTGGAGAACCCAGCCTAGTGCCCTGCCGTGCTCAGGTAGAGCTGGTACTTCCCAGGGAAAGTGTGCTGCTGATGAGCTGAGGTGAATCCTGTAGACCAGTGAGTGCAGATGACAGCCATTGCTTTCTTGAACTGAGCAGCACTGGGTTTAGGTGAGACATTCAAGGGTGGCATCTCTCAGGTTCCTAGGAATGTAGGGCTCTGATTCAGTCTTGGGAATAACAAGAATCCGTGGTTCCTTTAATCCCAAGATTCCTTCCCTGTCACATCCTGCTTTCCTCCTGGGTCATGGCTCACTGGAGAGCAGCCTTCTCCACACAACAAGAAATATTGTCAATGAAAGCTCTCAGAATTTGCTGCTTTATGGCTTTTGCTAACCAAGAGAGTGATGCACACATCCCCTGATTTTAAGTTCCTGACCTTGAGAAAGGTATTCTAGCTGGTCCAGCTTGGTGGGTACCCCCTTTTGGACTAATCAGCAGGTGCCAAAAGCAAGACCACAAGGAAACATGGCAGCTATTGGCCAGGCAGGTGAAGCAGGAAGAATAAAGAGCTGCTGTAGCACAAAATCTAATTGGTCTTAATAATAAAAACCTGGAGTCAGATATTAGGGGATGAAAGCTGAAAGATCAGAGAAGTAAAGCAGCCAGCCACTAATGTTCTTCATCATTTCATCATTTATGCCCCGGCAATGCTAAGCATGCATGCACAGCCCATTTATGGCGGTTCTCCAGTTGTTCCTAACCTGGACAGTCCTAGATGCTTGTGTTATTGTCATACCCAAGGTTCCACAGTCTTCCTCTATGCTGTCTATCCAGCATTTTCTGAGCCTTCCTCTTCGCCTTATCCCGTGCACTCCTCCAAGCAGTGCTATCTTCAGGTATCTGCTGACATTCATTTTCATAACATGGTTGAAGTATCTCAAGCACCATTGGCATATCCTGTAGTTTACTTCTTTCTGCAGATGGAGATGTTTCTTCACGACATCATTGCTCAGCCTATCTCCTCATGTGATGCCTAGAATCCTCCTGAGACATGCCATCTCAAACACACTCAGCCACTGTTCTGAGGATCCTTTCATTGTCCAGGTCTTGGCGTTGTAAAGAAGGCAGCCCAAGACAAGTGTCTCATATACTTGTAATAATGTTGTTAGTGTTATGTCGCTTGCTGACCAAACTTTTCCTACTGCCTGTAATGCAGGCCTCACTATCCAGATCCTCCTCTTGACATCTGAAATAGCTCCCTCCTTTGAACTGAGGTTTCCTCCCAGATGGACAAAGCTGATTGCTTGCTTGAGGTTCTGATTCTTTATTACAATGTTAACATCCTTGTGCGCCCTTCCTGTGTGTTGTATCTCAGTCTTCTCCATGCTTGCTTTCATACTAAGGTTTTCACTGATTTCCACCACTCTGTTTACCATGGCCTGCAGCTCATTTGGACTTTCAGCAAGTAGTGCGGTATTGTTTTTTGTTTGTTTGTTTTTTGTTTGTCCTTCTTCTTGTGTATGGGAATTATGACTGAGTGCTTCCATTCTGTGGGAATCACTTCATGTTCCCATATCTCTCTGAAGAGGCTAAGTGACTCGGCCCCTGAGCCTATTGTAGCCACCTCCAGCTCCTCTGCCATGATGTCATCCATTCCTGGAGCTTTCCTGCATTTCGCTCTCTTGATAGCTTCCTCTATCTTGCTCCTGTCAATATTTAATATTTCCTCATCATCTATGGTGTTTGAGTGGCTGCCAAAGTGTTTCTTGTTGTAGTCTATGTTAGCAGCATTAGATCCATTGTATAGGGTGTCAAAGTATTGTCTCCATCTTTGCTTTACTTCCCCAGGTTCTGTTAATAAATGACATGACCTTACCCATTTTTAATCACTCGAATCTGAGGAGCATATCTGGCAGTTAGTTATCTGTCTGATAGCTTTGTAGACAAGATGTGTCTTATTATGGAGTCTAGCCTCTTTGACCACCCTGCACAGATAGTTGTGGTGTGTTGCTGCCTGCAGATTGCCTCTTCATTTGCCCTTTAGCTTCCTTCTTTCTTTTGCCAGGTTGGTCTCCTGGTAGCTACCTTCCCCATGGTGAGACTGAAACGACTATCTAAGTCCTCTGGAAACCTGGGGAATTTAGTACGTGGGTGGAAAGAAGTCCAGCCGGTTGACTAAAGGCTGCCACATGAGGAGGAAGAGACCTGGTCAGTTGTCCTCATCAACTCAGACCGTGAAACTCATTATAAACAAATTCAACAGATTCTGGGTTTAAGTCCCAGAATCTGTCAGTGCTCAAGTATCCCCATGTCCTAAGAGCAAGACAGATGATGCTTCTCTCTTAAAGTCAAAAAGGGGGAGGAAAGCTGATAGAAGTGGACAGGAAAGGCACTTCCTCACACTGAAAAGAATTACAATAGGGACCTGGAATGTGAGAACATTAAACATAGTCAGGGGAACCGGCTTGCACATGCATGAGCTCAGTCACTTCAGGTGGGATGTCATTGGATTGGCAGAAATGCATTGGACAGGATGCAAGATTATAAACTCAGGTGGAGAGGGAAAACACCCAGCAGGTGTAGCTTTAGTGCTATCCAGTTTGGTCCAAAAATGCATGCTTGGGTACAGACCTGTAAATGACCGAAGTAATCAGCCAGATTTCAGACACTTCGAGTACCTATTATACAGGTATATGCACCAACAGCAGAAGCAGAAGAGGATGTTATCAACTGTTTCTACACAGATCTACAGAACGAGGTGAGCAGGGCACATAAGAATGACATACTAATTGTTATGGGTGACTTCAATGCAAGAGTGGGATCTGGAAAAGAATAGACTATAGTGTCATGGGGAACATATGGATTCAGACAAAGAAATGATAGAGAAGAATAACTGCTTGACCTCTGCTATGCAAGTGATTTGTACATAGCCAACACAAAATTCAAGCAGGTCAAACTATTGAGATACTGGATGTGGGAATCCCCTGACAAACGCACATACAACCAAATTGACTACATTCTGGTCAGCAGGAAACTCTTATCTAGCACCCAAAAGAGCCAATCATTTCCTAGTGCTGACTTAGGGTCAGAACACCAACTTGTTATGGCCAACATTCAGCTGAATCTGAGGAGAGGCGTGCCAGGCAAAATGAACCAGAAGATCAATCATAAACAACTCATGGACCCAGCTCTACAAAGAGAGTATAAGAGAACTGCTGAAAAGAAGATGAGGGAAATCACTAAACAAACCTTTACAAATATAGAAATCAAAAGAGCTATACAGGAGGCTTCAAAGGAGAAACTTGGTTATGCAAAAAAAGGCAACACCAGTAGAATGGCTTACTGCAGAGACTAAAGTTCTTAACTCTACAAAATGCTCAGACTGGAAGGGGCTGAGCTCCTCCTGTCTCTATGAATCTTCAGACTGAATGGTCAAGAGATCCTGTCTCTACCTGCCTTATATTCCTATCTCTACCTCCCTAGTGCTAGGATTAAAGGTATAAACCTCCCAAATACCGGGATGAAAGGCATGAGATTTCAAGTGCTGGGATTAAAGGTGTGTGCTACCACTGCCTGGCTTGTATGTTTAACTAGTGACTAGCTCCACACTCTGATCTCCAGGCAAGCTTTAATTGTTAGAGCACAAATCAATTTCCTCTTTTTTTTGTCTAAAGTAGAAAAGGTTATAACTAATATAAGAAAAACTATATACAATAAATATACAATATATAAGGCAATAAATACATCAATAATGTCTAGTCCATTAACATTTGGAAAATTTGGAGAAAATACTCCATATCTATCCTATCTTAGCGAGTCCAAAAGGTTGTATCTTGTTCATCTTATCCTAATTTGCATTAGCAACCCAAAACTATCTTTTGATGTCTTTCAATCCTATATACTTTACACTGAATCTAGTAAAAAGGAAAATTATAACTACAAAGTCTTTAACTCTATCAGAGACCCAAGAAGGAAATATTATTACCTTAGTAAGCAAGAAGTGCAATCAAACTACTTCCAAAAAATGTGAGAAATTCCAGAAACAGCAGGTTGCCTGGACAGTCACCCAAGGTTACTCTGCAATAGTGGAGCATCCATCATTGGTTTACAGGCCTAGAATATCTGACATAATTTTTTGTAAAGCAGGATATTCTGAAGGGCTGGCCTACCTTGTCTTAGCAAAGTTCAGCAGTCACTTTCTTTTGTGTCCTGCTTGTAAAATTTGTACAGCACACTGCCAGCTGTTGAGGCACGAGCACTTCCTTGCCCAGTGGCTAACTTTTGCCACAAAAGAAAGTAAGCTCCATGTGGAGTTTCTTCAATGCCTATCATCTTCTCAGAAGTAGATTGGTGCTGCCAGGAGCAGACATATCTCATTGTCATAAAAAAGAACCTATGTTGTTAAAACATCTTAAATGCCATATTCTGCAGATCTCTGAAGTGTTTAAAGATTGCCTGTCTATCTAAAATATATCTCTGTTTGACCTTGAAAACATACCTAATATAATTACAAGTTCAATTGTAATAGGTGACTAATTACTAACTTGTAGTTTCTTATCTTAAATAGTTGGTAATAATAACTTTCAAAGACTAGAAATTTGCATTACATTGTTAAATGACCTGTATATGTACAATACCTTGAACAAGATTAGAAGTGTATATATAGTATGTTCTAACAAAGATAATCTTACATTTGTATCAATATGCAAAAATCCATATCAGTGTAAAATATTCAAGACTATTAGTTGATTTTTTCATTTAAAAGTAGATTCAATAATCTACCCTTTTATCCTATCATATCTATATCCCCCTTTTTTCTTTTCAGAACAAGGTCCCTGAATCCAATCTCCTTTGTTCAGCTTTTGTTTTCTGATCATTACCAACAACAACTTATAACCAACCACCCCAAACAATGACAAATATCCATAACCCAATGAAAGACCAAAACCACCCACTCCACCTCTTGGGAATGTGGGTGTCATGTTCTTAAATTTACTTCTTGCTGTCTGGGGTGATGGCATCTTTAGGTGATCCTGAAAAGAAAATTTTGGGTTAATTGCCAAGTCCTGGGAGAGATATCATTTGTTATCCAGTCTCTGCATAATGGGAAAGGGCAGGGCTTGTCTGGAGTCCTGGCTAGAGTAGTGAGGCTGGATCATCTCAGCTAGCCACCTCGAAATTGTTCTGAGCAGTTTTTAGTCGAAAGCTCATTTTTAGGTGGTGTTTCCAGCTTAGTGGTGTTATGATAGTCCTGGAGGAACTGTTGTAGGACCCCATCCTCATCCTGGGGACTTCAAAGGTCACTGTTAGGCATGGTCATGGTTCTTTGCAGAAAACTTAAACATTTTAAGTGTCATATGCAGTAGATCTCAAAGAGGTTCAAGAATCAATACTTGTTTGTACACCCAGAGTATAAAAACTAGTTACCTGATAGAGACTCAAACCTGAAATCATGTACAGGAAGCTAGCTAGATGAATCCTTTTTCTAGAATTAGGTAATATTCTATAGGACCATTAATATCATGACAAAAAGTTTAAATATATATATATATAATTTTGAGCTAATATTTACACCTTAAGAAAAAATCAAGGTCAAAATAAAGCCAAAGGATTATGAGACTAATGGCAATAAAATAGTTCCTAATTTTTTTTTCTTCTGTCCCATGTCAGGTGGCTCTTATGACATGAGTTGGATTTTACTTTAACAAGTGTGCTTGCATTTAGAAAAGGCAAGAGCTACACTCCAACTCTAAAGCCAGCTTCAAATTGTAAATGGTTGAGACTACAATGGGACATATGTCTGTAGAGAAAAGCAGGAACAAACATTTAGGAAGATTTATAAAATTTTATCCTGTTGGAGATATGATATACTAATAGGCCAATTTAGTCTTTTTCTTGGGCCTTTTTTTCCTGGATGGTTTATCCTTCTTCTTCACACGTCTTGTTTGTCTACTGGTCTCCAGATTCCTTAGCTGGATGCCTTCACTCTCCCTAAAAGACAAATCCAAAATCCTGCCCCAACCCTAACTTTGGGGAGGTTCTCTTTTGGCAAGTTATATCTTATCAAATAAAAAGCATTTGTAAGTCTTATAAGTTAGTTTAGATCAAACAGTCACATGGTTTGATGAACTATCTCCTCTTCTAATTAAGAGGTCTCTCTTGTTCAAATCTAATCTTTATACTATTTGCCTTATGGTTTCTCCTAAAATTTTTGTTTTATCTTCTAAAGTTGTTCTATCATCTAGAGCAGTATGATTTTTTACAATATGCATTAGATTTTTTAATTGCTCTGGGAAGCAGTTTCCTCCACAGTGACAGGAAATGACTGAACCATATTTGGTGGGGGGTGCTTCAAAAGCATCCTCCCAAGGTGGTTCCTGATGGCAAACGGTTATCTTGACTGTCCCTTGTTGATCTAGATTCATTATTCCAATGCCTGCCTTTGCCACTTTGTTTGGATTTTGCTTACAAAAAAACCCCATTGTTTCTAGGAATGCCCTGTTTACAATCCTTTTTTTAGGTGATCTTGTTTATCACAATTAAAACACTGACATTTTGATTTTTCTTCACACCTCTAGAAATCACCTGTTCTATCATCATCATGGTTATGAGATTCAATACTTACTGATTGTATCTCGGACTCATTCCTCCAAGGGTGCTGATATTGCCTTTAATGGCCTAATTACCCTTTTGCATTGTGCATTAGCATTTTCAAAAGCCAGAGATTCAATTATTATTTGTCTAGCTTCTGAATCTGATATCATTCTATTTACTGCTGATGTCAATGTTAGTAAGAAATCAGTGAAGGTTTCCTGTGTAACTTTAGGAAATGACTCAATTCTCTTTCCTACTTCTCCAGTTCTGTCCCAAGTATTCAAAGCTGCTGCATGGCATAAAGTAAGGGTGTGGCCATCATACAGAGATTGCCTTTATACATTAGCAGAATCTCCCTCTCCAAGAAGGTAGTCTTGGGAGATTTCCTTACCTCTAGCCCTACTTCATTGTTCAATGGTCTCCNTGTGAGCCACTATGTGGTTGCTGGGAATTGAACTCAGGACCTCTGGAAGAGCAGCCTGTGCTCTTAACCTCTGAGCCATCTCTCCAGCCCTCTTAGCCTCTTCTTTCCAACAGGTCCTCCACTGTAATTGAAAGCCAGGCTCCAAGACTACTGTAACCAAGTATCTCCAGTCTTGAGGGATAATTATATTACAAGTTGACCACAATTTTAACATCTGCTTCACAAAAGATGACAGCATTCCATATGAAACTATTGCTTCCTTGAATCTCCTTAAATCTAACATTTCCACAGGAATCCATTCAGCTCCTATACAGCCTTGGTTATATCTATCATTTGTCAACCCCTGTAAGGCTACTGGATAAATGAACATTGTTTGAAAATCTTAGGTTGGTTCTCTCTAACCTTAGAATGCAAGGCTAAAATTGGTTCTCCTTTAAATTCCTCTGTCTTGATCTGATTATCTCTATGATCTGTTTTAATAAGTTTTTCTAAAGCCTGTATCTTGGCACACATAACAACCAACTTTTTTTTAGAGATAAACCAAGAATTACCAAACCAACAATAAAGATTACCAAAATGATAATTAACATTATGTCAATCCAAGTTAAGTTGATTATCCCTTCATTTAATTGATTTAATTGTTTAAAATTTAAACCATGCATTGCATAATCATACAGAGACCTAACTCTCTCCATCGTAATAGTGTTTCCCATTTTTTAACATGGGAAAAAAAAACTTCCCTCTTTTAACTAATTCCTCCCTTTAATAATTCCTGGTTGTCTCATTAAATCTGCTGACAAGGATGATGATTCAGAAGACAGTGAAGAGTGAAGCTGACTGCTGCGTAGAACGATAGAAGCCCAAGAGGGTTTCAAGACAGCTACCTAGTTTGGCAGCGGCTCAAGGAGGAGGTCCAGGAAAAGCCCACAATCCACCAGGAGAAAATAAGTCAAAGAGCCAGCCATCTGCTTGGGGGAGCATACAAAAGCAGCTAACTCCTGTGGTTTGGAGCCAAAACACCTGTGGAATCTGCGGCGGCGAAGCTGTAACAGAAAAATTCAGACCTGCTCAGAGGGCTTGGGGAAAAAAGAAAGGAAAACCTCGCTGCTGAGGCCGTGAGTCAGGCAAGCGGCTTTTTTGTGAATTTTTTTTAAGATTTATTGATTTATTTATTTTGTATACAGTGTTCTGTCTGTCTGTGTGTATGCCTGCTGGCCAGAAGGGGGCACAAGATCTCATTACAGATGGTTGTGAGCCACCATGTGGTTGCTGGGAAT
>LOEQ01001095.1:365511-383417 GCA_001685075.1 Bramus lutescens | reverse complement strand
CCTGCCAATGGACACTTCCTGAAAGAAGTCTTTAGGGCACAGACATACTTCAGGTATTTCTCCACCATATCTTCCCAGGATGTGAACATGCTAGCCCAGTCTACCACGGCACTGGACCTGCAAGGAGATGAGACTTGAGTCATCAGAGTGAAGTGGATGATGGGATAGCCAAATGGATCACACATCATTCTACTTTTCTCATATTTCCCACTATCAACTTCCCTCCCCTCTCCTATGGTCTTTTTTGCTCCTCCTTATCCTTAAAAGCCCCATTTTAATATCATCATCAATACATTTTCTCTCTTCTCTCTTTCTATCTGTCTCTGTCTCTGTCTCTCACACACATATACACACACACATGCACACACATACACAGAAAGGTTCTGCATATGTTGAAGTTACTTAGTATCCCAGTTTCCTAGGAGCCTGCCTAACTTGGACATTCTGATTGGGAAGGCTGCTTCATTCAGGCACCTTCACATGAGGGTGGGTACAGGCCTGGTCACTGCTACCCTGACATCACAGTTCTCAGCTGATGTGGGACTCCCCTCTGTATGCTGTAAATATGTTTTGTTACCATTCGTTAATGAATAAAACTGTGTTGGCCTACAGCGTGGCAGAATAGAGAAAAGCAGGAATTCCAAGCAGAGATAGAGGAGAAAAGTAGGTGGAGTTGAGGAGATGCCATGTAGTCACTGAAGGAGACAGATGCCAGACAGAACTTTACCAGTAGGTCACAGCCACATGACAATACACAGATGAACAGAAATGGGTTAATTTAAGATGTAAAAGCTTGTTAATAAGAATCCTAAGCAAATAGGCAAAGCAGTGTTTTAATTGATATAGTTTCTGCATGATTATTTGGGTCTAGGCAGCCGGGAAATGAACAAACAGCCTCCACCTGCAAAATGGCGCCCAATGTAGGGCTAAATACATCCACATAAAACCCGAGAGAGCTTAAAAAGAAATTCTAGACACACAATAAAAGCAGAGTTCAGCACAGCTTCTTGGTAGCTGCATTTTTTTCCCAGATGGGCTCTGTTTGCTGGCCGTGAGCAGGGCACTGCAACTCCTTTAAGAGAGGTCTTTCTGACTCAGCATTGGCAGTGAAAGCTGTGCAGCTTCTTAAGAGGAGGCTTCCTGGTTTGTGCTAGTTGTGAGAACAGTTCTGGCTCTTTCAGAAGGCTGAGCCCTTAAATGGGGTCTGTGAACAGCATGTTCAAAGTATTTAATGGTAACATAGATCTGCTGCAACCCTGGAGCTGGGGCAGTATGCATGGCTCTCAGAGGCAGTGAATATGCCCCCACCATGGTGGACTGGGCAAAGCAAGCAAGCAGGGCTCTGGGGTTGGTCCTAGCCATGGCCGCTTAACATTTAAAAGAAAAAAATCCACTCTTGATCAGAAAATAACTACAGATACACACACAATAAAAACAAATTCAGATGAAAAAGACCTCTAGGTCTGATTTACATATCTTGGTCCTGGAGATAGTTTGAGGAGAACTGATACTGGGCCTGACCTAGGCTCTTTTCTGGTACTGTGTTAGATTTAGACCTTTGATGCTATGTGAATCAGAGGCATCTAGCACTATGCTCTATATCTCTTTCTGGTGATAACAAATGTGACCTTACAGAAGGTGATGCTCATATATGTGATTGTTACACTCCATAAGCAACCTCATCCTCTCCATTGTCTCTGCTAGGCTGTGTCTCAAACTTGGTGCTAGATGATCCTATACCAACAGCATCATTACTCATGGTACACATTGTACTAGGCACACATGCATCATGCTTTCAGTCCAGATCAATCTCAGTGGTTTAGTTCATTATCATCATGGTGGAAAACATGGTGGCATGTAGGCAGGCATGATGCTGGAGAAGGTATTGGGAGATCTCTATGTGATCTACTGTGACACTGTGCATAGCTCAAGCATAGATCTCAAAGTCCATCCCCCAACAGTGACACACTTCCCCCAACAAGGCCACACCTACTCCAACAAGGTCACATATCCTAATAGTGCCACTCCCTTTGGGGGCTATTTTCTTTCAAAACTTCAAATTCTATACCCTGGCTCCCAAAGACTTGTAGCAATGTTATAATGCAAAAATGCATTCAATCCAACTTCAGAAGTCCCCATAGTCTATAACAATCTCAAACTTATTTAAAAGTCTAAAGTTCAAAGTCTTTTCTGAGATTAATGCAATCTCTTAACTGTGATTTCCTGTAAAACCAAAATTAAAAAAAAGCAGATCACAGACATCCAACATATAATGGCACAGGATATACATTAGCATTCCAAAACATAGGGAAGGGAGCATAGTGAGGATATACTGGCCTAAAGCAAGACTGAAAAACAGCTGGGCAAACTCCAAATTCTACATCTCCATATCTGATGTCAAAAATGCTTTTCAGATCTCCAACTCCTTTCAGCTTTGTTGACTGCAACACACTTCTTTATCTTGGGCTGGTTCCATTCCCTGGTAGCAACTCTCCTTGGGAAAAATCCCACAGCTCTGGCATTTCCAACATCTTGGGGTCTCCAAAGCAATTCAGGTTTCATGAAATGGCCTCTCTAGGCCTCCATTCAGGATACCCCTGACATGTGCCTGACCTCAGCAGCTATCCTTAGTCACAGTTCATCAAATCATACTCAACACCACTATCTTCCATGTCCCTACTAGCATGCCCCATTAAGCAGCACTTAAAGCATCCAACTACCTTTCTAATCCACAGTCCCATGTTCTATATTCCCTCAAATAAAATCATGGTCAGAGCTATCACAGCAATACCCCAATCCCTGGAACCAAATTCTGTCTATTGCACTGAAGAGGCACCATGACCATGGAAACTCTTATAAATGAAAGCATTTAATTGGGGTGGCTTACAGTTTCAGAGGTTAAGTCCATTACCATCATGGTGGAACATGGGCACACAGGCAAATATGCTGCTGGAGAAGGAACTGAGTGAAGTTTGAGCTAGATCTTGACCAACAGGCAACAGGAAATTATCTGAGACACTGGGCATGGATTAAGCATATATGAGACTTTTCTTTTTCTTTTAAGCCACAACACCAAGCTTAGAATTCTCAAAAATAAAGAAAATTAATTTTAAGAATTTGGATAAGTGGTGGTGTGGGGATAGATGTGCAGTTAGCATATGGATTTTACATCACAGAGAGCTAGAAAATGAAAGGAAAATATGTGCTATGCTATCAGAGGAAATACAAGCAGCTGCTGTGTCTCCCTCAGTCAGCTGTGAAGTGTCCAAGGAAAGTATAAAGGGGGCTTCACTGGTGAAAGACACCTGAGGGAGCTGACAGGTGCCCTGAGAGGGCCAGAAGGAAGGTCGGTCCTTCTTCTTTTTCCATAGGAAGCAGTGGTCTTTTCTCAAGCTGCTGTTCAACCATCTGTCCCAAAGCCAACAAGGGCTGACACTCAGATGCTGAGGCCCCTTTCCTGGTAGAAACTTGCCCACAGGTAGCTGGCTGAGGAGGGAAACAGCAGAGAGAAGAAAGCCAGGCCAGAGGAGGAGGCGTTAAGTAGAGGATCATGGAGTGACTCAGAAGCACTACCTCCACACTACTGAGTTCTAAGATCAAAAGGCTCTTAGTCCTCACAGAGCCAGGCCAGCATCTTGTCCCTTGTGCATCGCTGTCACCAAGGCAAAGCCTTGACATAGAGAAACCTGGGTAAGAATTATGGGCTATGCAGGGATTGGGATTAGGGGGTGTCCATATTCACTATAAAGGCAGACAGTAGAAGATGGGAAATGTAGACCTAGGAAAGCCTCGTGCGTTGGGCCCACCCATCCCACCCCAGCCTTTTCTTTTCATTTTTAGGACAGTCTAAAGCAAATTCATCTTTTTCTCACTTAGACTCCCTGGTGACTTGCTGCAGAGAAGGAAGGAAACTGGAGCCTCTGACTCTAGAGCTCAGTGACTCAGATGTGCTTTATCTGGCAGCTCCCATAGTCACCGTACCCGAAGGAAGCAGGGAGAAGTGGAGCCCGAGATGGCAGGTACCAGCCATGGAGCCTTAGTTGGCTTTCACTTGCTGTGCCCAATACCATAAGCCACTTGGGAGAAGAAAGGGTTTATTTCATCTTGGAGCTCACAGTCCATCACGAAGGGAAGTCAGAAGAGGAACTCAAGGAGGAACCTCAAGGCAGGAGCTGAGTTAGAGGCCATGGGAAGCACTGCCCACCGACTTGTTCCCATGGCTGGCTCAGTCTGCTTTCTTATGCAACCCAGGAACACCTGTCTAGAAGGGGCATGTGGGCTGGGCCCTCCCACGTCAATCATTAATCAAGACGATGCATCACAGGCAGGTCCACAGGCCATCTGATGGAGGCACCTTCTCAATCAAAGTCTCCCTTTTCTCAAATGGCTATTTCGTGACAAGTTGACAAAAGCCAACCAGCACAGCCATGGGGAGCATTTCTTCTCTCCAGTGAACCAGGGCAGCACTGAGCTGAGCCTAGCTCTCAGAGCAGGCGGCCATCAGCTCAACCTTGCTCCTGTGCACCAGCTTCTCTTCTCTGTCCACTTCAGGCTTGTGGGTGACATCCTGGCTTCTATTTCCCTGCCCCCTTCATTATGTATGGCCACCACAGAGCTTGCAATCTGATGCCTCCCAGGCACTGCGTGGTCTTCTGAAGCCCACTCCGCTGCAGCCCCAGATCCACCCTTCAGCCATCCAGGCAGACAAAGTGCCCCTTGGAAAACACATATTGGAGCCACCCTCCTTTTTCTTAGCGACACTCCACTATATCTGTCCTCCCTCTTATCTTGCCCCCTAATCCCGTCTCCTTATACTGTCATCCTACTGCAAGCATCTGAAGTTTGAATCTCAGAGTCTTTGTCAGGTGGCTCCCTCCCCTGGTCCTCAAAAGCTACTTGAACTAGAAAGCAGGTGCACACTCGTTTTCTTTAAATTCAATGATCAATGAAAGATGATAAATGAAAAAAAAAACAGACAAAATCTACCAAAGGACCTCCTGATATTTCCCTTTCTAGACATAAAGGAAACCAGAGAGATCCAATTTTCTGGTCCTTTTTTTCCCCTTCAGTTTTTAAAGACAGGTTTTCTCTGTGTAGTCCTGGCTGCCCTGGAACTCACTCTGTAGACAGGTTGGCCTCAAACTCACAGAACTCTGCCTGCCTCTGCCTCCTGAGTTCTGGGTTTAAAGGCATGTACCGCCACGGCCTGGCTAATCACTCACAGACTTTTTCTGATTCTCTCCTGGCAGAAGCTACCATGCTGCAGGCCTTGTTCCACCAGGGCATAGAAACACATGGGGACTATGTAGGGCCAGGGTGGCAAGGGCTACTCACTTGTCAAAGACGAAGTAAATATCAAAGTCACCGTCACAATACTGCAGAACCTCTTCCTCCTCCTCCATAGCCTGGCTTGACTTCCAGTCTTTAGAACCATAGAACCTAGCAGAATTCTCATGATAGGGATTTTGGCCAGAGTGAGGGTACAGGGAACTCTGGACTGAGACAAGTGACATAGACAATAGCAGCAGGCACACCGAATGAGACACCTGGGGTCTATGGTCTCGCATCTTCTTGGCTGACCTTGTGACTCTACTAGAAATGGGGACTCTGTGCCAGAGTCTATGCAGGCTGATTTCTATCTACCTCAGACTTCCTTCTCGTCTTCCTCTGCCTGCATTAAGGGACATAACCCTTGTGCCCTCTCACCAGTCCTTACTGCTGTTGTCTACTCAATGGCCTCAGAACCTAGAGACTGGGCATGTAGCTGCTCTAAAGCATCCTTCCTCTCACTGCCTCTATCGCCCTGCCCCCAATACCCTGGGGATTATGATGGACAGGGAGGTTGACATGGTGACTTTGTGACTTGCCCTTTTGCTTACTGCCTTCATGCTGACAGTGCCAAGTGGCAGTCATAGGACCTTTGTAGAGGTTTCAAATAAGGCCTCCTTGTCCCTCATCACAGTTCTCCTTACAGAGATCCTTAGGGGCCACCTCAAGGAACCCAATAATTTTTTCACTAAGAATGTAGCAGAGGGAGTGAGGTTACCAGATCACTAAGGGTGAGGAGGGCAAAGGACCGGGAAGCCTATGTGTAGGACCCATGAGGCCAATGTGTGCCCTCGAGTAGGCCAGGCAGTAGCAGGGTCTAGAAAGGGATGGAGATCGTGCACTGCTGCCAGCATCCTCTGTGAATGGAAGCAGTCCAGGCATTCTTGGTCATGTGACAAGCTGCCCAATCTTGGTGACAACACAGAACCATTTATTGTGCTCACGAATTCCATGGATCAGATGCTTGAGGAGTGTGGAACGACAGAGCTCCTGGAAAGACGTCAGCACTGAGGCAGGACTTGTGTGATAGAGACTGAAATTATCTGGAAGCATCTTTACTACCGCCTGTGGTACCTGGTCTGGGGGACTCCAAAGGCTCATCTGCAGCCATTCACAGAACCCTTGTATCTGTGGATATCTATGACTTGGGGCTCCTCAAAGTGTAGTAGCATCAAGAGGAGATCTACTATACTAACAGAGGCGCATCTCTTTGAGAGCATCTAAAGGGGGCAACGTTAAAATATGGAACCCTTTAAGACACCTATGTTTCTCCTGCAGCTGAGAATGGTTAGGAACAAGGCCATGGCCCCCGGCTCTTGGAGGATTGTGGGTGGTCTTGGCCCATGATGACATCATAGTACTTGCACTGGCAGGTAGAAGTGCAATGGAGAGACGGTTGCATTAAAAAAGGTTTCAGAACCTTCCAGCTGAGGGTGAACAAGCTTAGAAATACCCCCAATCAATTTTTCTTTGTTCTTTCTGCATGAAAACAAATATGATATAATTATTCTTAGTAAGTCTAAAATAGATCTTTTAATTTATATAACATGCAAATGCCTCACAGCACACTGCGTTGAATTGGTGGGCTTTTGTTTTGTTTCAGGAATTATTTGAGAGAATATCTTGAATATTTGGTATTCTAGAATTCATGAGATCCCATCAGTATATTGTGGGTCTCTTGACTCACAACTGAGAAATGAAGCAGGGTCTGAGCAGGAGATGAGCGTTAGCCCAGGGGCCACTGAGGAAGCCACCAGACAAGTGTGACTCCTGCTGGAACTCTCCCCAAGAAGCCCTATTCTGAAATATACCCTGTCCTTCTGAGGGCCCCACCCTGCAAATATAGTAAAATGGTTAAGTCACCAAGTTTGGGCAGCTTGTCACACAGCACTGAATAACTGAACTGCCCCTGCTCACAGAAGATTGTGGCACCTCTACCCCCTTCTAGACTTTGTCAGCTGACTTAAGGACCTACAGTTTCCCAGTGTCTACTTCCTCACTAATGATGACCCATGATCTTGGCCACTTTGAAATACCGTCTCAGTCAACAAATGTCTGGATTCCTTAGCTAGGTGAGGGACAAGGAGGCTTCATCTGATACCAGATGATCTGTGACTGCCTCTTGGCACTGTCACTATGCAGGACAATGAGCAGAGGGTCAGGTCACAAAGTCACCATGTCAACCTTCCTGCTCATCATAACCCTAGAGTGTTGGGGGAAGGGCTATGCAGGTAGTGAGAGGCAGGAACCCCCAGAGCAGCTATGTCCCCAGTACCTCTGCTCTGAGGTCACCAAGTGGACAGCAGCAGTGAGCATTGGCGAGAAGACACAAGGGCTATTGTCCCTAAGTGCAAGCAGTGGCAGCAGAAACAGAGAAGGAAGTCAGAGGTGGCCTGTGGCCCACCTATCTGGGACCTTTCTAAGACCACCAAGAAGATGCTGGGCTGTTGCCCCCAAGGATCTCACTCTGTGTTCCTGTTCCTGCTGCTGCTGCTTCCATCACTGTTCAACACAGGGAACTTCCTGTACCAGTACCCTGACTGGGAAAGCTACCCTGGCCTGGCCTTGGGCTCCAGGTATTTCCACCACCATGAAGCCCAGATCCCAAGGCATATGTGGCACCGAAGGAGTTCGAAGCAGAAACCATGCCAGGCCACGCCTGACATCTACTTCGTCCTGGATAAGTGAGTGGCTTTTCCTTACAGGGGACACTGAAAGCCCAGCCTCCCTAGGGGCCATGGTGGTCAGAACCCAGTCTCTGTGACTGACTTATTTCCTGAGGTCAGGGAGGCCACAGTGGTGCTTCCTGGTGACTCTATCTATAGTGTCTTGTCCCCATCTGGGTTTACACTGTCCTCCAGCCCACTGACTGTTAGGAGCTGACTTCTCAGCCCAGCCCAGTGAGGAGCCCACTCAGGGGCTCTATGGAGATAATTGCTGCCACCATGTGGCCTTTGCTTAGCTGTCCTAAGCCATCAACTTTCTCCTACACAAAGAGCCAGAGACAGTCCCTGCGCTGTTTGCCTCAGCTTGGCTCTGGGTAGGAAGGGGTTGTGGGCCAGTGCTGGGAGAGCTAGCCTGGATTCACTTCTCTGAACTTCCTGGTAGGCTGGGCCTGGATTTTCTGCCCATCCAACCAGAAGCAGGTTGAGGAAGGCCTGTCTGGGCTCTCTTGAAGGCTTGCCTCATCAAACATCCTGGGCTACAGAGGAGCTTGGGGTTTCTATCTTGGAGTGCACTCTTGGGTTGGCAAGGTAACCTTGGTGGTGACAAGACCTTGCTTCCTGAGCTCTGGTAACAAGACTGGGCTCTGCTCATCAGTTCAGGCTCGGATCTTCTCATTTCTGTCATTCTCCTTGAAGACTGGTGGGTGATAGGACATGGGCCTAGCTCCTTGTTTCTAAGCTAGGCCAGCAACGTAGAGAACCTTCCTAGCCACTCAATGAGGAGGCTTTTCTCTGTCCAGCCCAAGGACTCTGAAAAGGGTACATTCTGTCCCTTTGACAGTTAGCACTGCTGAGGTCAGTGTTTTCCCTTGGGTATCAGGACCAGATGAGGATGGGCCCTATGGGGGTGTGGGACCGACAGCCTGGTGGAGCCAGTCCTTCTATAGAGTGGCCCCTTCACAGTT
Source organism: Bramus lutescens (assembly GCA_001685075.1). NCBI lineage: Eukaryota > Metazoa > Chordata > Mammalia > Rodentia > Cricetidae > Bramus > Bramus lutescens. Next base: position 374,458 of record LOEQ01001095.1, on the reverse strand, counting down.
AGCCTGTTGTATGTGTCCCACCTACTTTTCTAGCCTCCCTGTGGGGTGCAGAAAGGAATGAGCCCTTCTCTATGATGCATGGAAAGGACTATGGGCACAGATTAGGGGTCTGGAAGATAATTAATTATGCAGCCCGTTAATGTGCCATGTTCACTTGTATAGCCTGCTGGTTCACAAGATAAGGATAAATTTAATGCCAACACTTATAAAGAGTATCATAACTCAAGGCACCTGTCAGACTCATCACTTTTGATCCCACTCCCTCCAGTGGGTACATGCATGTCTAGATCATTCCTGTTGGTATTATGGCCTTGTCTGCACTAGCAGGATTATGCTGAGTACCTTCGGTTTCTGTTTGGAGTTTATAGCTCCTCTATTAACCCATAACTAAAGGAAAAGTCTTTAGCTTTTTCGTGGCTTGCTTTTCCTGAAAGATTCTGTCATACCCCTTCCCTCCATCATGTTTACATGACTATGATGTTTAGATCTCAGAATTCAGCACAAAAGGCATTCTCAGACACCAGGCGATCACTGTTTTATTCAAAGATCAGCATTAATTTGCAAATAGGCAGTGTTCTGAAGTTCTAGGCCCTGTATATCATATGGTCTTTCTTCCCACTGTCTTTGAACCTTCAATTTGTCTTGAGTTTTGCAATCAAGATTCTCCTTCAGTATAATCTCAGGTTGAAAACTTTCAGAGTTTGTGAGGAGGACAGATACACTGGGTCCTTGTGACTCTTCACAAAGGGACAAAAGCAGAAGCCCTGTCACCTCCTATTAGGGAAAAGGACTCGTCTGCCACATAGGTCTGGGACGTCCCCAGAGCACAGCACTGTGTTTAGTTTTTAGAGTCAAAGCTTAGCTATTCACAACTGAAACGAGCTATCCTGGAAGCCACAAGAACACATGGGATTTGGAGAAAGTTCTAGATTCTCCTGTAGTTGGTTAGACTGCTGTAAAAATTGGTTCTACCTTTCAGAGCTTTATTTCTCTCTGTTGTAGAGTTTAGCTGATATCATGGAGTTTATCGGTAGGTACGTGGGTGCTGCATTAGTATCATTTAGCAGTGAGTTTGCCCATCATCTCCACACAGAGTTCAGCTGGGTAGAGGCAGCAGCAGGGTGTGAATAGGGTGATGGCTACTTGGTGTGGAACTGTGATAGTCATTATTGACTGTTAACTTGACAGGGTTGAGCGTCACCCAGGAGACATACTTTAGGGAATGTCGATGGGGGAATTTCTAGACTGGGCTGAGTGGGAAGACTTTCTTTAAAAATTGGCAGCACCATGCCAAGGGTCCCAGAGTGGATAGAGAAGGAGAAAGAGAGCTGCTAACTAGCATTGGTTTCCTCTCTGCTTCTGGGCTGCAGCTACAACATGACCAGCTACCTTCTGGTTCTGCACCCATGGCTTTCCATCCTCCGTGATGGACTACGCCCTGAAATCTGTGGCAAAATGAACCTCTAAACTGCTCCTGTCAGCAATTTTGTTCCAGCTACTGAGAAGTGGAACACTTGCTGTGATAAACCAGACTATGATTTTTAAGACTTTTAGAACTGATTTGCAATAGAAAATGTGAAGGAATCTGGACATTTGGGCTTGAAAATCCCTACAGTGCTGTAAAACAGAGCTTCATGGGTGTTGTAACCAGTGGCTGTTGGGAAGACCAGAATGCCAAGATGTATGTGGGAATGGGATGATCTGCTCCTGAGGTTTCAGAGAGGGATGAGGACTCTGGGATCTGGAAAAGAATATGTCTGCATTACACTATGTTCTGAGAGCTTGAGTGAGAGAAAGTGTTTAACTGAACTGGGTAGCTTGGTCAGCAGAGCACTTGGACTAAAATGCAGAAAGCCCTTGGCTCCATGCTCAGAACCATATAAAAGAGGCTTGGTGGTGTACAGCACTTAGGAAATAGAGGCAAGAAGATCATTAGTTTGGGGTCATTCTGCATAACAAGTCTGAGGACAGCCCAGGATACATGAGTGAAACATGATTAATAAAAGCTCAGGGTCAGAAATTGGGGTTCAACCTGAAGATCCGAAAAGTAACCTTAGTCTGAAATGGTGACCCTGCCTCTCGGAATCTCAGAATGAGACTGTCTTTTGAGAGCTGTTTCCTCCCATTTTATAATCCTCTCTAGGGCTGGGATTAAAGGCATGCACTTCTCAGTTTCTAGGGCAACTAGTGTTGGTTACTGGTATTAAAGGTACATATCATTGTGACTGCTGTGATTAAAGGTGTGTGTTACTATAACCTGGTCTGTAAGGCTGACCAGTGGGACTGTTTTACTCTTAAATCTTCAGGCAGTCTTATTTGTTAAAATACAATTGAAGTACCAATTAAGTAAAGGACTAATTTGTTTTGTGGAAAAAATTTCAAGACAGGATAGCATGGATATTGCCCATTGTTCTTGTCCAGGTCTCCAGTAAAAGATAACAAACAAGGGAGCAAGATATATCTATTATCTATATATATATCTGTCTGTTTATCTCTATATATAGATGTAATATATATATATATATGTGACTTGTGGGGAAAGGAGAAAGTTCAAGCTGCAGACAAGGTGGGTGCTGAGAAAGCAGGTGGAATTGGTATGAAGACAAGCATCTTTAAAGAAAAACTTTCTCTACACTGAAACAATAGAAAAGGTGCCCCAAGGACAAAAAAGCTACCTAGCAAAGACTTGGTCTTCTGAAAAATACAGATTCACCAGAAGGGGGTATCTACATTGGGAATGCCACTGCCGTAGTCCCCCCCCGGAAAACAGCCACCCACTGAAGTGTTTCTGTGGGGCCAGCCCACAGAGACAGATGGTCTAAAGGAGCAAGGTTTAGTACACAAATGTTTGTAGACACAAAGATGCTAGATTTCAGTGTTCATGGGCCATGGTGCCATGGTTCTAGGAAGCCATTGAGTCCAGATGTGGCTGGATCAGAGTACATGAAGCTGAGGAGGTAAAGTCTAAGTCTCAATGGAGATCCAAGGGGCATCTGCTGAGAAAAGCTGAAGGCATGCGTGTTGAAGGCAGCAGAGCTTGTGGGCCAGGGCTACCCAAGGGAGATGATTTCAAGACACCAGACGCTGGACATGATGTTTGTCCTGCTTGGTTTTGGGTTTGCTTTAGTCTGATCTTTCCTTGCTGTGTCTCGATTCCTCCTTATTGAAACATTAAATCTTTACTCTGTGCTATTGTATGTTAGAAACATGTAATTTGTTTCTGGATGTTATTAGAGCTCACTGTCTTAGTCTCTGAAAACATTATGTGCCTACACTTCTGAGCAGTACTGGGACTGTAAAAGGCTGTTGGACTTTTGGAGTTAGACTGAATGCATTTTTGTCTTCTGAGATAAGCCATGAGCTGACAAAGACAGGGGGTTGATTTTGTTTGGTGTCAAGTTGACAAGGGTTGGACATGTGATGGTTAGCATTATCAACCTGATAGGATCTAGGGTTGCATAGGAAATACATTTCTGGACATGGATATTAGAAAATTTCTATGTCGGGCTACCTGAGGTGGGAAGATCCATGGTAAATGAGGGTAACACTGTTTCATAAGCTGGAGTCTCAAACTGAATCCAAAGGAAATAGCAAGCTGCGCACTGCACCCATCTCTTGTTGCTCTTCCTTCCTTCCTTCCTTCCTTCCTTCCTTCCTTCCTTCCTTCTTCCTTCCTTTCGGCTTTTGTCTGATGTGTCACAGCAGTAAGAGAAGTGACTAATTCAGGGACAGTTATATGGATATAACCTTCAAGAAGGTCACACTCATGGGCACACATGTCATTGGAGGTGAGAACGTTTCTGATCATAGGTGCTTCTGACTCAGCATTCAAAACACACGAGTCAACAGAATTCAGAGGCTATACCAGCCTCAGATTCGCTCCACGCCACTACTCAGATTTCAGAAAGAATAGACAGCCATTGAGCACTCCCCCAGTCCCACATCTCAAGGACCTTTTGCGTCTTCGTGGAAATGAATACCAGCGAAGCTGTGGATTACAGAGTCCTTTGTTTGGGTATGTGGGTCAGAGGTGAATCCTACAGAAGGCCACAAAGGCCACTTCCTTCACCTGTTTGCTTTCCATTGAGGGACCAAGAAGGGGTGGAGGTAGGAACAGAGCAGGGATTTGACTGTCAGAACTGGAAGATTCCCACAGCTCTCATGAAGACAGGAACTATGATGTCATGGCAGCAGTGGTTAGTGGCCATGAAAGCCTGATTTGGAACCTAGCCCTCAATCAGCCTACATAACCCAGTCAACCTGGGCTAAGAAGGGCTCCTCCAGCCAACACTGCTAGGAGAGACAGATGCAGGCTCAGTCATTGCTGCCATCTCCCAGAGAAAATGCCTCTTTTGTGGATGCTGGGAAAGGTGGAAGAGTTTGGAAACAGGGAAATGCTATGAGAAAAGAACACACAGGTATGAAAAAGAATCCGTATATATTGTGGAAAACCTGCTGTTCAAGAGCTCAAGAGTATAACAAAGAAAATATGGCCCAGGCCTGAGCCATCCTCTGGGCCTGGATTATAGCAAGCAAGGACTTCTGGCAACAGTTGTGTTAAGTGATGAAAAGGAAACAGAAAACCAAGGGTAACTGGGGACCCCAGAGAGACTACCTACAAGCACTCAGGGGCTTTTCCAAAACAAGGGACCCTTCCCGATTTCAAGACTACAGTGCGTACCTCGCTGGGCTCAGCCAGACACACCAATAAGCCTCTAGCATGGGGTTCTTTCTGTTCCACCAGACGGGGGCTCTGTAGTCACCCTCTGCCCATTGCTGGCCCTGGAGAAAGTTACCTCTCAGGTTGTTCTAGTATGGTTGGCACTATTGGTGCAGAGACTTCTAGTAAAGAAGCCTGTGGAAGGCTGGGAAGGGAGGAAGTGGGCTGATCCACTGGATCCCTGTATCCACTGAAGGATATCTCCTTTGTCCTCAGGTCTGACCGCATGTCAAACTCCTGGCCATACGTTTGCAAGTTTGTGGAGGATGTGGTGCAGAGGTTATCGAAGTACGACTCGATGGTGCAGGCTCCTTTGTGATGCAGGGGGCATGTCCTGTCGGGCAGAGGACACACTTTTTGGATTTGGGAGGCACAAGAGGGAGGATCTTATGGAGGAGCCTTGGCTTGTTAAGCATGGGTGGGTGTGTATGAGTGTGTAAGTGCACGAGTGTAAGGCATATAAGTGTGTAGTACATGTTTGAGCCCAGGGATGGAGTAGGGGGTTGATTTGGCTGTCTCTCTTTCTCAGGGGTCACATTTCCATAGGGTTTGGAATCTTTCACGAAGTTTCCCCAGTGTCACTATGCCTGCTAAGGCTTCAAAGGGCAAGTGATGAGAACAGGGAAAGAAAATTTTGTTGAGTACCTTCCTTGACATCTTGATGACATCCTGTCAAGGTGGTGGCCTCTCATAAACACCTGCTTCCTCCCAGTCAGGATCTGCGAGTGTCCATCATCACCTTCTCCTGTAAGGGCAACATCATCCTGCCCCTCACTGGAGACAGGTACGTGTTCATGTGGAGGCTGGCTCAGGCTTGACAGTTCAGTCCTCCGTGGAACTGAGGGCTTGCAGAGACCTCCATGAGGGCTCCCACGGATGTCCGCAGTGGCTATTGCCGCATGCCTATGTCCTGTTATTCTCTGCTAACTCCAGCCTGTCAGCCCCTTGAATTCCGACTTCACTGGAACCCACAACCTTGTGCTTTCAGAAGTTCTCTCCATTCCTGCTGTCTGCCTTCTATCATGCTTGAATCTCCTTTGGGACCTGGCTATGACAACACATGGGGTTGAGGAGGGGTGGAACGGATACGTGGAATCCCCAAACAACCCTGGCTTCGTTGGTCATCCTCCAGTGGGACAGATAGATAGCTGGGAACTAGGGGAAGGTTCTGGGATCCAGGGAAAGGCAACTGAGGATCACTTTGGGAAGGATGAATCCCAGGGTGGGAGCATGAGTCCACAGTGTGCCTGTGTACTATAGGCAGACATGCAGAGCAGGTACCCAAGAGGGAAATGACTCATTTGTCCCCAGAATACCAGAGAAAGGATGTTGAGGGCTTCTGGGAGGAAGAGCTTTGGATGCCTGGCCTGGAACTCCATATAGAGCAAGAGAAACAGAGAGAAAGAGGCATGGACATTTAGGATTAGGGGTGTGCAGAGGTCTAAGAACCCCCTGCCCAGGGCCTGGGAGAAAAGCCAGGCTCAAAGAGTGAAAGAGGACGTGTTCCACACCTATGAAGATGGAAGCTCCTTTTCATCTGGGAAAAGGAGCAGGGGTACTGGTCCCAAGAATCCAGGGAAAAAATGATGTGCCCTGTGGCTTAGGCTTGGAGAGACCTGAATGGGTTTGAGGTGGCAGAGAGAACCCCTATAAGAAGGATTTGTGTAGGAAGCCCAGAGAGGCAGTAGGAGCTGGGCAGATGGATGGAGGCTGGGCTGAGGTTGATAGGCTGTGATTTGATTCCACTGGGCCTCCTGGATGTTACCCTCATACTACCTAGGCTGGGCTAGGCTGGGCAAGGCTGGCTTAGGCCAGGCATAAGGTCTTCATAGCTCAACTCATGGCAAGATCTCTTTATCCCCAATAGAAAGCCACCTTAGAGTCCACTGTGAGTCATCTTGCTGTATCTGTACAGTCTTGTCACATCAGATTATCCTCAACCCCACTTCCTATCCCAGAACAGCCACTAGACCCAGCCCTGCCTGCCTCAGTGTGCTCCATCTGTTTTAACAGCACCTGACAGGCCATGTTGCATCTACAGCTGGGCTCATATCTAAGTAGACTGGCTGCTGCCTTTAGCAGGCTAAAGGGAAAGAAGTCAGGTCAGGGCTCTGCAACAGTGGAGATGGGAGCTGGCCAGTAGCTCAGCAGGGTGACATGGCCCCCCTGAAACCCTACCCACTGAGTAATAGTCTGCTCCTGAGTATGGCCTTGGCATCAGGGTTTTGATGGGGGATGTGTGTCCCCATGAGAGTCCTTGGCTCTGACAATGGCTGAGAACTTCTCCAGTCCCTACCCCTGTCCTAAAATGCCTGTGTACTCATGGCATCAGAGACAAAGAAAGGCCCAGGGAAAGCTTGAAGATATTTTGTCACCAGCCATAGTCTTCATGTCGCCTTTATTTCTGATTTTTCTTTTCAGAGAAGAAATTCTTAAGGGCATTGAAAGACTGAAGTATAGCATACCTGCAGGACATGAACACATTTACCTAGGATTGCGTAAGGTCCGGAGGGCTGGAGCTACCTTTGCTTTGAAGGGCCATCGGATCATCTCATAGTGACTTTTTTGTTTGTTTGTTTCTTTGCAGGCAAATAAGCAGATAAAAAAGATCAACTCAGGAGGTGAGCTGGCTGCACTTTAGTTGGGTGGGTCCCCGCAGAGCTGGGGTGCCCTGGAAAGCCCACGTGCAGCTCCCCAGGGCTCTTCTAATGCCTTTCTGGTGCTAGGAATGACTCTGTGGTCCCTTCTCTGAGCTTCCTGCAGGTGTCCAGCGTCCCAGCATGATCATCTCCTTACTCAACAGCCCTCTGGACGATGAAATCTATAAGTATTCTATGGAAGAGGTGAGCCCAGCCGTCTTCAACTGCATTTCTTGCATGCTGTATACGTTGGTGGCTTATATGTAACTCCTGTCTTTCTCTTAGGCTGATGATGCTCGGAAAATGGGAGCGTCTGTTCACTGTGTGGGTGTGGGCCACTCTGACAAAAAGCAGGTAACAGTTCGAGCCCCAGTTAAAGCAAGCCCTTGCAAAGGTAGTCATCATTTACCCTGGTGGTATGGGCAACAGGTGCTCACTGAAGCAGCATGCAGTGTGCAGTGGCAAACATGGCTGAGACTCTTCCCCCAGGTAGGGTGAGAAGAGAGCTTGCTGTCTCCAAAATCTAGGTTGTGGCCAGGAGCCAGTGTCTGAGCTAAGACTGAATCAAAAGATTCACGACTGGATGTTCAAGTTACGTCTCTTTTTTAGATACTGGGACTTGCAAAGGAACCAGAAAATGCATATACAGAAAAGAAAGCTGAAGACCTGAATGACCTCATTTTCCCAGTGAGTGCAATGGGTATAGGTAGAGGCGTGCCATCTCACAGGATTCCTGCAGCTTACTTTTCTAACCTTGTTTACTGTTCTCTATGTTCCAGATAGCTTCCAAGGCCTGTCCATCCCTTAAAGCTTCAGATACACGCATTATATGTATCAGAGGTAAGGGCTAAGGGCACCATTGTAGGCAGACAAATGTATTGTGTGCAAATGCATGAGGTTTGTGATGTGGGGGTGATACGCATGCAATGAGTATGTGCAGTTTCTGGATGGCATGTAAAGTTTTGTGTGCATGTGGTTTATATGGGTATATATTCTGTGTGCATGTGTTTTGTGTTGTTGTTATTGTATGTCTATATAGATTTTTGTGTTATATATATGGTACATGATATGTATATTTGGATGCATTGTGTGTACAAGGACTTTATGCGTGTTGGAGTATGGATAGGTGCAGTATGTGTATATGCGGGGATGAGCATGTATGGGGTGACTTTGATTTGGGTATAATGGAATGCACATTTGGAAGGTATATACTATGATGGCATAGCAGTATGTGTATAATTTCTGCTTATTTATCTCATAACAAAAGTGTAATTGTTAAACTAGAAAAAGGGCACAAAACTCTCAATGAAGCCTAGATGTAGCCACCAGTAAACCCAGAGAAGCTTGGTTCCTTCCAGAAAAGCCAAGCATTCAACACTCACAAACTGGCAATCACATTGAGGAATGAAGAGAAAGAATTGGGAACAGAGGATATCCACAATGTTACTAGAAGCATGAGGGACTCTCAGTGTCTACAAAAATAGCTATGCTCACCTCAGCACTGAAATAGTAGATGCCTGACCTCAAGGACTGGAGCAGACAGGGTGGCATCTATCCATTCTAGCCCCCCCCCAGGTCAGTTTTACAG
>LOEQ01001095.1:355248-365434 GCA_001685075.1 Bramus lutescens | reverse complement strand
TTTACAGAGGTCACCCATTTGTATAATCTTGGGAGACGGCTGCCCCTCTTTGTCAGGATCATGGTACATCCAGGCTTGGTCTCCACAAGGCTGGCATTTGTGTCCTGCAAAAGAAGTCAGGACAGGGAAGTCTGGCTCTGCTTCCTTCAGCCTAGGCAGGTGGATCCTGACATCTGTGTCCTCCCAGGGAGCCCCAAGGCTCTAGACATGGACAGACAGGACTATGATCATGTCTGAGCCCTGCTCTCTGTGACAATCAGCCTAAGTCAAAGAGGGGTACAGTGTATCCTCTCATGGAAAGAAATGGCATGCACAGGCTGTTGATGAGATTAGACACAATGGATAGAAGGATGACGGGTCAGCATCTAGAAGACGGGAAGTGCTAAAGACAGAAACTGAGCCTGGTATTTCTATTCTAGTACTTGGCTCTATTCTGCCCCTTGTCCTTCCCTATGCTGTGTAAGAGAGAGGAGACAGCTGTGTGGAGAAGGGAAGGGAAGAAGCTGCCTTCCCTACAGGCTCTCTTCTGCTTCTGGATAAAGAAGCCCAGCCATGCAACCTTCCTGCATGTTTCTGATTGTCCCATAGACAAAAAGCCCTTGGTATTTGGGCATCTGAGGCAAACCCCAAAAGAAAGCATGAGTTGTCTCCAATGAGACAGGTGCCTGCAGACATCAGTTCAACCACAGAGCTGGGAAACTGTCGGCCATCTTGTGTGAACCTGGCGCATACAGAGTGCCTGTTGTTTGGAGGAAGCCCAAGGCAAGATGCTGCACCCCAAACAAAGCAGAGTGAGCCATTTCCTATGGCTAGCTCTGAGTCAGCCTATGTTCCAGGGGTGTGAAGAGGGAGGAGCGTTCTTGGTCTGCTACCCTTGGGTATCTATCTGTGCACTTCACAGTGTACCCTGTGCAAGGAAGGGTACAGGGATCAGCTGTCTGGGCCCTGAGGCAGCTGGGCAAGGGCTTGGGCTGAGGGAATTCTGCCTGGCTCTTGTGGTAACAGCCAGCCTGCTGCCTACTCTTTGTCTCCTGTATGTGAGCATCAGCGTCCAAGAGCAGCTCCCCCGTTGTGAGGAAGGGTCTGTCAACAAGTGGGAACCAATATGAATGCTGGTTCACTCACAAATTCTCCCTTGTTGGAGGCCACCTGGAAATTCCATTTTAGGAAGTGGAGAGCCCTGAAAAGGTAGATTAGAAAGAACGAAAAGCATCCACATCTCCTCACGGTTTGAACATTGTCCTTACAGAATCAAATCCAGTCACACTTCGTGGATATGGCTTTGACTTTGCCCTGCGTAAAGAGGAGGTTATTTGCAGGTTCCATTTCTACGACATGGGTAACAGTTTCAAAGGTAAGTGGAGTCACTTCTCTCGCTCAAGTCTCCCCACCTTCATTGACTGTCCTGCTGGAAGTGGAAAGTGTGTAGAAGCGAAAAGAGCCCTGGCTGAGACACCTGGGACGTCCCCTCCTTCATTGGCACTTTGCCAGTATTCCTTTAAACCTATCTCATACTAGAAAATGCATGTTTTTATTCTTTATTCTTTGCCCTATATTCACCCAATTCTTATACATTTTTGTTATGGGATGACCTTTCAATTTATTCCTAATTTTCTATTATTTCCTATACATCTTTAAACTTCTACTATCTCTCTAGACCTCATTCCCTCTCCAATTCCTGTCCTGCTTTGCTTTGTGATTGTTACACATATAAAGATAAGACCTGCTGGATCCACCATTGTCACCTGTGCATGACTCCAGGGCTGGGCCATCCACATTGGCTAATCAAGGAGGGCTCTGCCCTGGGGAGACTTCTTCACCCTCCTTCTCTCAGAACCCCTTAGTGGCCTATAGAGTTTTGCCTTAGGTGGCAGTCTTTTTTTCTTTTCTGTTTTCAGATTTTCTCATTATTGGGACATTTGACGCCCCCCCCCTTTTGCTAATCTCACACTATTTTCTTCTCCCTTGTCCATAGTCCATAGTTTTTTCTCCACTCCTCTACTTAAAAACTCCCTTTCTCCCCTTTCCCCATCTAAGTCCTTTATCTTGTTTACTATTCTGATACTTATTCTAAATAAATAGATACACAATGGAGTTTTCAGCTAAAAATTAAAATGCGATCATGTCATTTTTCAGGAGAATGTATAGAAGATTATGTTAAACAAAATAATCAGATCCTGAAAGACAAATATCACATTTTCTCTCACAAGCAGATTCTCTCCATCCACTGTGTGTGTGTGTGACACACACACACTCTCTCTCAGAGAGAGAGAGACAGAGAGAGAGAGAGAGAGAGGAGAGAGAGAGAGAGATATGCTCGCTCATGTGCACTTAGCTTATGAAAGTTGATCTCAGTCCCTGGTAGGTGAGCCCTGAGGAGCACGGATTCTTGCTGCTTGCTTCTACTAGGCACCAGAGTGCTGTTGGGTGCTGGGGTGCTGGACAGAGTTGGGGCCTACCAGGATGTCTTTGGGTTGAAGAAGGTAGAGATGAAATTGTAACAATGGTGGACGGACACATCCATTGCCAATTTTTGTCATTTTCTTTTAGATGTAAAAGTCATCAATTTAACCAAGACTACTGTTACTTGTCCTGGACCAATCGTAGACCAGCCAGGAAAGTAAGTGCCCCTTGTTGGAGGGAAGAGGTCAGTGGTCAGTATTATACCAGGGATATAAGGTATGGCAGAGCACCTGTCTGCCTGCAGGTGGGCTCCAGTACCCTCCCACCTGGCCTTGTTGGTGGTCCCTCATAGTGCTGAGTGGTGCACAATGCCCAGGTTCTACTGAGGGCAAGATGCAGGAGATGATGGAACTGACAGCCAGAACATGTTCTCTGACCATCTCTCTGGGATAAGCCAGCCTGGTGGTACTATGCACACCTCCCTAATGCCTTAGCTCAATGCCATGTGATACAGCTGCCTCTCATGGTCTAATCTGCAGCCCTTCACTGTCATTGCAGAGGCTCAGTCCTAGTTCCTCTAGAAATGAGCTCTCTTTGCCCACAAGTCCACTCTCCAGCAGTTCAGAGTGTCTGCAATTTAGGATAACCGACGAGAAGAACTGGGATTATTTCTTCAGTCAAGCCCAAAGTCCTTGTTACCAGGCTGTTTCTAATTGTCTGTCTCTGTGTTAGAGTGATCTATATTCTACTCAGCCTGGACAATGGAAGAAACTTCCTGAATAACAATGTATTCGTTGCCAGCAAGCTATGTGTGAGTACCAGGGTCGGGCTGTGATCCCATCTGTGCAGATCCTCTAGCTGGTACATATCTACCCTCTAGGTCAGATGGGCAGAGAGGGGGTGGTTCCAGGCAGGCCCCAAGGGCAGCTTGTACACCCAAGCAACTTAAGTGACCCAGCCCAGTTTCCAGAAGGACCAGTGAGGCATGTACCAAGCTGTCTGCCAGGGCCTGTCCATGATGTTTAGGGCATGTGAAATTTCCACATGGGTGTCCCAGGTCCAGGAATCCAGAAGTTCACTATTGCAGTCAGGGTGGGTGTGGTAAAGAATGGGAGCCCTGGACACTAATGCGGCCCCAAACATACTCTAGACCCCCTGTCCTCAATCGTATTTGGTGGCACCAAAGTCCAGTGCAGTGTGACCAGAGTGTGTCCAGGAAAATGTTTTTTTTTGCTCGGCTTATAAGAAACCCACAGAATTGAGTGGCATCTCTGGGTTTCCCTGGCTCATCCCTCATATCCATACATAGGTTGAGAGAGTGAATTCAGATTTCTGCCCCTTAGGCTCTTGCCCACTAACATCCCCAGGCCTAAATGCAGAGGCAGAGAATCCCGGTGTCTTCAGCTCCCAGCAGCAGCTACTGTTACATCTCCCAAGTGCTCTCTGCTTTCAATCAGGCAACCACGGGGTTCAGGCTCCTCCACTCAGTGATTTCTATAGCTTGCCCTTAACAAGCCTCTGACTCAGTAGGGTTGGACAGGCCGCAACCCATTCTAAAAGGTAACTGGGAGAATAGTCCCTATCCTGAAGTTCTGTGACCTGAACCTGAACCAGGACTGTGAACTCTGACCTTGCCAAGTGCCCACAAAGGTGGGCACTGTTTAGGTCACAAGATGGAGCTAAGAGGGAGAAGAGGTGAGTACCAGGCTGTGGAATTGTGAGGTAGGAAGGGAAATCTTAGTCTTGTAGCCCCGCCCATCCCAGAGTTGCAGCCTTTCCTAGAGATTTGGTTACCCATAACCCAGTGCACTGTCAGCTGAAGCCACCTGAAGGCCATGATCTTCAGACCACAGAGAATCCTGAACCATTCTTACCTTGACAAGAGCCTTGGAGCAGGGCCAGAGAATAGGATCTCCTGGTTATCTATCAGTTCTGAGAAGCCCAGGAGGAATAGAGAGAATGAGAAGCCAAGCTGCAGATACCTAGGAGGGCCTTGCACAATTGCCTTTGGTCTCTGTGGGATGTGCTTCTGGCGGTGGTGGTGGCATCTAACCTTTCCCTCTCACAGGGCAAAGACCTATTTACAGTTAAACCCACCACAACTACAACCACTAGGAGGCCCACAACTAAAACAACACAGACCACTGCCACTAAGATGCCATCTACCACAATGACACCCACAACCACAGCTACAGCAACCACTTTCCTGACGAACACTGAAAGTCCCACCACCATCCCGCTGGTCACAGAGGAACTGAAGCCAAGCCGCGATAAATTCATTTTTGCCCCAATACTCCTGGGCCTGTTGCTGACTCTGTTGCTGATTGGTTGTTTATGGCAGCTGTGCTGCCTTCCGGTGAGTTCCCTAACCTGCTAAGTCTGGAGCCCGGGAACACGCCCTCCATCCAAGATGCATAGACACAAGGTGGCGCCATGACCCTGGGGATGACAGGCAGAACCGTCAGGTCCCATTTCTATCTAGAGGTGCAGGCAATAGAGAAAGGTGATGTCAGCCTGGAGGTCAGGGGAGACTGCAAGACACTGGGACTATAGGCTGCTGATGCAGGCGGGGCTAGGGAAAGGATGCAGTATTTCAATTGCCGGGTTTCATCACTTCCCTCAACCTGGCTCATCACTTCACTGCCTGCAGAGAAGAGCCGGGGCTCTAGTAGATCAGGTGGGGCCTGCTGTACACAACTGCACAGGCATGGACACCCACGCAGATTCCAGGATTTGTGACACATCCCAGCTGCATTAGACGCCCCGGTCTGCAGAGCTAAGGCAGAGCCCATTCTACATATACCAGCTTCTTTTGTCTTTTTACCCTCCATCCTGTCGAGGAGCCACCCCCACCTAAGCCCCAACCACAGGTAAATTTATGCTTTGGATGCTGACTCTGTCATGTGTCGAAGGGCAATGGCCTTCAAAAGAGGTATCGGAAGACCTGTCCGTACTCAGGAAGGAAGAAGGGCGGAGGATCTAAAAGGGCCTAGGATGGGACTCACGGTGACATCACCCAGACTTTTAGGGCCTCCTGCCTTGGCCACACAATCAGCACCATGGGGAGCTTTTTCAGTGGAAGCAGCTATTTCTACAGACTCAGTGGATTTCAGGAGACTCCAATGGTCTCTGTTTGATGCTGAGGTTGCAGCTTCCCAAGAACAGGCTTCTCTGTCAAGCTCTGGTCCCCATCCCCATGTTGGAGGTCTTCTTGCTCCATTAGATCTGTCTTCATCCCTGTCTCCTGGCAGGGTAGAGGGGCTGGCTGGGATCAGCCTAGGACCTTGGGGGATAAGGATAGGGAAAGAGTCCCAGATGGCCCGGAGCTGTGAGGGGTGTCACAAGGGAAACACAGGAGCCAGATAGATGAGCATCTGTGGTTCATGTTGGGTGAAGATCAGAAGTCATAGTGAGAGGCTGGTGCTGGTGGACCTGTGATTGGGCTGACATAGGAACAAGGCTCTCTGTGTTGGTGAGACTATGCTGGCTGCAGAGTGGCCTGGGTGAGGCTGCCCATGCAAAGGCCAGAGACAGATGGATGGGACAGTTGCCTGCTAGTGCTGGCTTACTATACAGCAACCAGGCCAGGTCTCTACCAGCCAGGCTGGCCTCACAGTAGGCTGTTATTACTTCATGAAGCCCCATATCTGAAAACTGTGGGGAGAGAGAGCTCTCTGCTTTCATTCTAGTGGAAGACTTTCCCAACTTGAGGAACACACCCTTCCACCTACCCCAAAATAAGAGCTGAGTGGCCCCACAGCGCCAAGTATTAGGCAAAGCACAGACGAGGATCAGACAGGTTTTCTCTCTCCTATCAGCCCAGAGAGAAGCAACAGCCCTCTCCTCCAGTGTCTCCCCCAGCACTGGCGCCACCCGTAAATCCGTCGCCCATTGTGATTGTCTGCTGCTGCACCTGTCGTGGCCTGAGTGTGAGCAGAGACATGGAGGTGAGAGGACCCCATGGGGGCTGTGACTCCCTCCTGCCTGGGTGTGGGAGGATGCATGTCTAGGGAATAGGATCTGAACTGATATGTGTCTGAGGACAACCACATGGCGTCCTTCCCTTATCCTAGGGGGGAGAGCATGTAGGAGGGTCCCAAGGCCACCTGCCCTCTTCTAGCACCTGCCCTCTTCTTTGGCTCTGGGACAGCGTCGTGGATATCAGTTTAGCTACGTAAGGCTGTATTGCATTTGTCAATGTTGTGGAATATTAGTTTAACTATGTAGAGACATGTTGCATTTGCTTATGAAATACTTGTTTAATTGTGCAAAGATGTATTGCATTTATTTACCTTGCCTGCCTAAGGCAGGTAATAGGACTAATAAAAAGCCAGATGGCCAATAGCTAGGCAGGAGGTCTAGGCAGGACTTTCTGGCAGAGGGAGTAAGTCGGAAGAGGAATCTGGACTTGACAGAGAGCTAGTGAGACAAACACAAGATAAGGTCGAGCATTCATAATTAATAAGTAAGTCTTTACATCTTTATTTGGGAGTTGGTTGGCGGCCCAAAGAAACTTCCAACAACAGGACAGTGACTACTACTGCCTTATCTGGCCAGGCCCTGATCCTCAGGGTCATTTTCTTAGCTCTGACAGAGCCTCTCATGCAGGTGGATAAGTCAAGATATACTGAATGACAAGGAGGATTACAAATCTAGGGACAATAGAAAAAGAAAGACCAGTCCCAAAACACATTCGCCTACCATGGAAACGGGAAAATCCAGTGTCCCTGGCCAACTAGCTTCAAGTTCTATGGGTCCACAGAAAAAAGTTGACTCAGTGGTTCTATTGCCAAGATGGGGCAAAGAGTTACAGGTTGGCATGGAGACCCTAATGGGTGTCACAAGAAACCTCCATAGAGACAACCCCTGGTGGACAGACGGTCCAAGCCTGCTTTCATCTATGAGGTCTCGGTCTAAAGGAGAAAAAAGTTGGCCTGACAGCAGCCTGGGATCTCGTCTCTAATTTCTTCCTGGATAGTCCTCTTTCTACTTGGCCCTGCCTCTGTGATGGTCCCTGCTTGCTTCTGGAAGCTTTTAGTTTCTCTGTAGCCCCCCAGGCTAGCTGAAGCCCAGTCCTGCCTACTTCCTTCCTATGGCATGAAAAGAAGCCAACACAAGTTCTCTAGAGAAAGAAGCTACTGGCCATAAGACTAACCTGGCATAGAGCGCCTGGCCCAGCCCACCACCACCAGACTTATTGAATGTGAACTTTAGAACTGAGGCTGTGGGGTTCTCAACCCCTAGAGCTAAGGCTCTTCTACCTGCTATGCTTCTGCCCTGGTCTTTGTCGCCTGCCTCTGAGCAAGACATAGGCTGTTTTCCTGCCTCTCCCGTGTGTCCCCTCTCCAGGTCTGTGCCCACATCAAGGCTCTCCTAAAGGCCTGTGATTGGCACTAACACACCCCTCCAGCCTCTAAACTTCTCAAAGTCAGCTGCTGGCTTCTCTTCCTACAGAAACACTACTTTGTCTCATCCCAGATTCTTAAACTGTGTCCACAGTGGCGATTCCAGGCATTCAAGGTTGTAGGCTCCTCTCTCCAGGAGCACACTTTGGCTCCTCCGGATTCCTTGAGCACAGAACAAGGATCCTTGTGCCTTCTGGGGCATAGCCCATGCCCTGAGTCTTCCTTATGACTATACGTATCTGTTTTTCAGGGCAATGTGATCGTGTGCAACTTCAACCTCCTAAGCTGTCATCAGTTGCCATTGATGTGGCCTCATCCTGGTGACCAGGTAAGTGGGACCCAAGGCTACTACAAAGGGGTGGAATGGCAACTTCTTTTGCCTGTGATGGTGGCTTTCTGGGACTGTGGCTCAGAACCATGTCCCAGCATGAGCAGAGGAAGAATTCTCAAGACATGAGACCTGGTACTCAAGAGCCTTCTAGAGCCTTCATGAAGTCAATGACTGGTCACTTTGGCCATGGTTGACAGTGCTGTCTGAACAATAGTGACCCCATTTAGCAAATAGTAAAGGTATTTCATATATGTGTGTGGGGGCATACACATGTATAAACATGTATTCTTGCCTGTGTATGTGAGCGAATGGAAGACAGAAGTCAACAATGCCTGTCTTCCTTTATTGTTCTCCCTTTAATTTCTGAGACAGGGTCTTCTATGAAACCTGTAACTTGCTGTTTCTATGATACTGCTTTGCCAGTGGTCTCATGGAATCTGCTTATGCCTTGCCCAGTATTGGGGTTAAGAACTTACATGACTATGCCTAGCTTTAATGTGGGTGTAGGGGATGTGACTAAGGTTGCTCTTCCAGGGTGGCTTCCAGTCTGGGCTCATCCTAATGATCCTTCCTGGGCTCTGGCTGCCTATTTTATTGTCTGCATCACAGACAATAATTGTGGTTGGAAGAGTGGTGTGTGAATCCTGTCTTGAGCCTAGAGAAAAGAGGGCCCTTTGCTTTCTCCAGTCCAAGGTCTGTAGCTGCTCAGGAGCTAGGAATGTGACATGTGGCAGAGTACAAGGTCTGAGGAAGTGAATAGAGGGGCCTGCGGGTCTATGTATGAGGTCTCTAAACTGCATTATAAAATATATTAAAAGTACCAAAGAAAGTCAGGTGGTGGCCCACATCTTTAATCCTAGCACTCAGGAGGCAGAGGCAGGCAGATCTCTGTGAATTTGAGCCCAGCTTGGTCTACAGAACTAGTTCCAAGACAGCCAAGGCTATGCAGAGAAACCCTGTCTTGAAAAGCCAAACCAAATCAAACCAAACCAAACCAAACCAAACCAAAAAAGCACAAAGAGAAAGAATTGTGAAACAAGCTTCATTTTGGAAGACAGTGACTTGAGAAAGCTTAGTGCCACCAAGAAGTTTTATCGAAATGGCTTCATCTTACTTCTGCAGCCATGTAGCCCACAGGCAGGCCTGACAATTCTTTGGTCAGCCAGACTCATGATTTTTTTCCCACCCTTACAAAGTGTCTGCTCGTGCTCTGATACATGCAACAGTACCCCAGGGAGAAGGAGGAAGGAAGTGTGCAAACAGGGCTTCTTGAGAAACGCTACCCCACAATTCCTGTTTGCTTTCCATTGTTGGAGCTCACTCCCTTAGCCATCTTGGGACACGTCACTGCCCAGCTGAGCATCCTGCATCCTTTAGCAAAGTCTGCTAAGTGTTACGAAGAGGGTGCATGACATAGGGTTCCTTGACAACCCCCTTAAGAGCTGAGTTACACAGACAGCAGAGCAGAGACAGGCTTAGAAGCGGCCCCTCTGCTCTGTCTTGGAGTGGGCAACATGGAAGACTTTTGTAAAAGGCCTAATAAAGACCTCCAGGCAGTTATCTGGGCACAAGATGCTGGCAGAGGGACATATTGGCAAATGTGGAGTGAATCCAGTCTGTGTGGCTCAGGGCTTCCAAGCTGGTGTGTGTGCTGTGGTGGGGGCAGGGGGAATCCTAGGACTGTGCACAGAGGGGGTGGAAATAGAATGAGATAGAGGCCTCTGGGCTGAGAGGCAGTGTATTGAGGACCCACCTATTCATCCCACATCTGGCTTCCTTGCGCCTACTGTGTGAGGAAACGGTCCTTCCCTTTGAATGGCCATGCTTCAAATTACCTGTTAACATTCCTGAACTCACCCCTATTGCTTGTCCCTGAGCACACGTGACTCCTGTACTTGTCACAGACATTGCACACTCAAGTGCGGAATGAATTCTGTGAGCTAAAACCAAGTTGTGTCCAGGAACCCATGCTTGCTGAGGTGGTGGGAGAGTTCATTTCCTTGCCCTGACCCCTAGGGCTAAGGCCTCACCTTCTATAGCCTCAGGA
>LOEQ01001095.1:321813-348090 GCA_001685075.1 Bramus lutescens | reverse complement strand
GCCTTAGCTCTGGGGCCGGGATTTCCCTGCCTTCTGTGGCCTGCTCCTACATCTTTCTCTAGTCCACTCCCTGGGGCCCATCCTCTTGTGTCCTCCTGTGTCTCTCTCCTCTCGCTTTTTTTCTTGTAGGAATTTATCTTTATTGGCGGTTCCGTTTCTTTCCTTTCCTTCCTTTTTTTTTAAATCTTCTCTTTCTCCTTTTTTTTCCCCCTCTGCCCCCACTACTTTTTTGTACATAATTCTGTCTGGTTTTTCTCCTAGACTGACGTGTGTGTGTGTGTGTGTGTGTGTGTGTGTGTGTGTATGTGTGTTGCATTCTTGATTTCATGTTTTCATGCATGCATCCCTGTACTCTCTACTATTCTCAACAGGGCTTGTGCTGAGTGCCATGTTAAGAATCATGACCCCATCACAGATGTGTTCTTCAACAGATATTTACCAAGATCTGGAAAGGTAATTCAGTGTCTGGTGTGGAAAAATACATGAATGTCTGAGTCTTCAGGTTGAGCAAAAAGAAAATACCTTGTTTTGATAAGATGCTGTGTCCTTTTCTTGAAACCGTTTTCTTTCCTAATAGGCACAGACAGCACGCCAGGAAAGCCAAGTAGCGTTGAGGGGACAGCTGCAATCATGCGTGACTTTTGGGCAAGCTGTGTCTGTCAGGTTCTGGGGCACCGAGACGGTGGCATTCTGGGCTGGACTGTAGGAAGACAATGGGAGCTCAGATCTGGGTGTGTTTTGTCTCCATGAGGTAGAAGGACAGATGTGAATTCATTTCATGTTGCCCTCAAAGATTGCCTTACTACATTTTAAACAGAAGAAATCTAGGAGAGTCAGCCTGCTTAAATTGTTAGGGAACCAAATGCAGCATGCATATCAAAGACATTTTAATCACTTTGTTAAAGGTTTAGTCTTGGTAAATACACAATTTCATATTTAATGATATTTATGGTATGTCTTTATATTCAAAAGCACATACAAAACATACACAAACTTGCTTGTTTTCGAATATGTTAATTACCCATTAAGGTTGGCAGCCTTGGCTTCTTTGACACAATTTAAATTGACTTTGTAGTTTATTGCGCCTCTAATGATAACTCTGCCATCTTAACTTTTCACTGATGCAGAAAAGGAAGCTTGACAGTACGTAAGCCACACAAACCTGAGCGGAAGTAGAATCTGGTCAATGAGGATGGTGGTGTAGTTGGTAGAAGAGTATGCACTGTTCTACTAAAGAGTTCCGGATAGTTAATGAGCATGATCTGGGAGCTTCGGTTTGGAGACTGTTCCACTTAGGAGAGTGCAGTTGTCTTGTGAGTCCTCCAACCACTGATGCCAGTGAGACAGAACTGTCAGTGGCAGTGGTGAAAGGGGGGCTTTTCGGCTAATTTAGAATCTCATGGCAGTTTTGTTTGCCAAATTTCTTTTCCAGAAATCCAGGAGTTGGCGACGTATGTTTAGGACAGATAAGCCATTTAAAAAGTATAGGAAGCAAAGTCTTGAGTTGCAGGGTTTTAAGTTTTATTTCCCTTCATTGCACAGTCTGTATCTTTATGAAAATGTCCCTACTCTTTTCTCTTTAGACAATGCTACTGCTTGAGTATAAAAGGGTCTCTGTTGAACAGCCTGGTAGATAAGCCATGTACTTTATCCTGTGAATGCTGTGCTGGAGGTGAAACCCTGGCTAGGGCACTGCTCTTCCTTTCCGATAGTACCAGCAACAAGGGCTTCCTTTATTGAGATCTTAAACACTCCCTCATTGAATCCAACTAGAAGCACCCTGAAGTAGACATCACTATTCCAGTATTAATTATAAGGTCGTTAACACCCTGCCTGGTACAGGACCCAGTGCGTGGATCACTCACCGATCCGACTCTACCGTCGTCAGGCTACATCTTGGAATCTGAGTCCATAGAACTAATCCAGCCCCACGGATTCTAGTTGAAATATCACCCCAGATAACACTACTTGCTGGCCAGTTGATGTTTATTGGAGTACTGCTCCTTGCTCTAGTGTCCTGGCCATCCTTGGCCATACCTGAATCCACCTAGTACAGCCCCTGTGAAGCACCATTTTTGCTCTCTGAGTTCATTGGCTCTGTTTCTGAAGATTCCTGGGCTTGGAGGGGTGAAGATATGTCATCTACCTCCTTGTGGCTTCACATGCCCAAGCTGGGTTAGTCCTGAGTCTAGCTTCACTGTAGTCCTGGGAAGTGACTTTGCTTGAGTTTGAGCAGCCTTGCTTTAGAAGACTAAAGCTTTAGCTGGACATGGAAACCCCTAGGAGCTGGCTAGACAGCCCTTTGCTCTGCTGGAAAGCTCTTATATTCCCAACGTTTCTAATACCCCAGAGCTAAGAGATGCCTAGAAACATGAGCATTCCCCACAGGAAAACACAGGTGCTCACCATTCTTATATAGATGTTAATGCATGATTATATTCTGGAATCTTCCAAAAGGGAAGTTTCCAGAAACTAGGGACACCCAAAGACCGGAACACTGGGGTTGTTTTATGCCTTCTTTTGTTTCAACTGAGAAACAAATACATGAGACAGACTAGCAGGNTATAAACAGAGCACAAGGAAAGAAGTGCCCTTGCTATTTGCTTATTCATTAACAACACTGTGTGCTAATTTCTTTGAGTTCACAAGCAGTGGAAAGGTAGCTATGAGGTGACTCTGTCACTTTGTGATAAGCATGACACCCAATTTGTCTTCACACTGAGTGCTGAGCTAGGTTCCTTGACACTTTAGATATACTGTTGTGATTAATCTTTACAGCAATCCATGGGGGTGGAGTATCCATACGTTCCCTTTACAGAGAGGAAAACAGAAGTCCTAGTGTGGATAATGGCAGAGAATGATGGAGTCCGGGTCTTCTGTCCCTAGAGTCTGTGCACTTGACCTTGATGATGTAGATGGGGCTCCACAGTAGCGGGAGCAGCAAAGCTGTGTGGGAGAATGTAACCAGAGCCTTTTAGACATTGGACCAATTTTGTAGTTTGTACTCAAGCAAGAGTAATAAGACTGGAAATAGACTGATCTCTCAAAATGTAGCACTTGCTGTGTTAGTCAATAGCAGTACCCTGATTGGCAGCTCATGAGATAGGTGCTACAGGGAGAAGTATCTATGGCAGGAAAGATGGGCCATGGTAAGATAACTACCTTGTTGATCTGGGGATCCTGGTGTTAGAAAGTGAAGGCGTAAGTCATAAATAATCCCACACCAGTTGGGATTTAAAGGGGTATTNTAGGTGCTACAGGGAGAAGTATCTATGGCAGGAAAGATGGGCCATGGTAAGATATCTACCTTGTTGATCTGGGGATCCTGGTGTTAGAAAGCACTCCGGATCATAGGATTTATCATATGATCTGAGGACTCCGAGAATAGTGGGAGGGTTTTGGGACGTCATCTTCTTTTTTTTTTTCAGATAGAAAAACATGGAGTGAGTGGCTCTGAACCATTTTGCTCAATTTGTGCCTTGTGGACACCAGAGTGAAAAGAGCCAAGAATGATAAGAAAAGCCTTTTAGTGGAACAGATACAATGATGGAGTGATGAGCACCCATAAAGAGTGTCAGGATGGAGAGCCCAGGATGGACTGAAACCATTGAGGACAGCCCAGGACAACAAAGAGTCTTTTCATATGAGGTGCAGAGCAAGGAACAAGGGCTTCATAGATCCATCACTGCCTAGGGCAGCTGGCGTCTGTGGGAGGAGAAAGGGGAAGGGGCAGTTTCAGTCTGCCCAGAAAGCAGCTGCGCAGGGTGCGGGTCCACAGACGCACAGGGTGGTGGGGGTGCAGGTGAGGTGGGAGATGGGGTCAGGCTTCCCACCCACAGAGCTCTGTGGTTGGGATGTGGAGATGAGCTCCCCCATTTGTGATGGCTATCTGGGAAGCACAGGCACGAGGGGATGTAGATGCAGCTGCAGAAGGATGAGACTGACCCCGGCCCTCAGACAGATGCCAGTGTTAAAGGAAGGGCTGGGAGTCCATACAGGAGAGGTGAGCACAAGGAGGCAGCAGGGTTTCTGCAGGAGTAAGCCACAGCAGCCTCACATTATATTCCATTTTGAGAGGCTTCCATCTGGCAGTTTTCATGGAGGGTAAACGTGGGAGCAGGGCCTGAGATGGGCTTTATAGGAAATCCTGAGTCTTGCCTGCAATTAACCCCAAACAATGCTGATTCACGAGCCAGAGGTAGTCACAGGGAGGCAGGCAAAGATTCCACATGTCCACATACACTGCACATAATCGTGTTCAAAGGCATGTACAGCCAAGTGCACATGCTGATAGGTGTGCACTCTCATGTAAGCACACACACATAGCTTACACATGTACACACACACATCCTTCTTTGTTCCTTCCTCTATTTAGTTTTAGTTTGCTTTTGTCTGTTACAATTCTGTTTTCACTTTCTCCTTAGTATCATTTATTCTCTCCCCCTTTTCTCNAATCGTGTTCAAAGGCATGTACAGCCAAGTGCACATGCTGATAGGTGTGCACTCTCATGTAAGCACACACACATAGCTTACACATGTACACACACACATCCTTCTTTGTTCCTTCCTCTATTTAGTTTTAGTTTGCTTTTGTCTGTTACAATTCTGTTTTCACTTTCTCCTTAGTATCATTTATTCTCTCCCCCTTTTCTCCCCTACCCCATTTTTAAGGATTGGGATGATGGCATCGATGGGACATGCGGTGGGATAGAATATCTAACTCAATATCTGCTCTATACACACTTAAATAGAAGATTACCACCACTTTTCTTTTTATATAATGGAGCATCCTGGTGACCAACTTTATGCCTTGCATGCCCCTTGGAAGAGGGCAGTCATATCTGCTTGCATGCCACTGAAAGTTCTGGCTCCTGGGATGAGCTGTCTCTGCTTGGAAAACACCACCTGGACCATGAAGGTGGCACTATAGGGTCTCTGCAGAGGTGAGATCGGGGAATTTTAATGCAGGTTCTTGAACATCCTTGGATACAACATTATCTGTACCCAGCTGACTTTGGAGAAGTATCTGAGATTAGAGAGGAGACAGAGTGTGTGTTTTAGTGTATTGTGGGAGTGTTTGTGTTAATGTGTATGAAAATGTGCGAACATGTGTGTGTTAGTGTTTGTGTGAAAGTATATATGTATTTGTCTGTGTTAAATGTATGTGTTAAGTGTTTGTGTGTGTGTGTGTGCACAAGTGTGCCTGTGTAAATGTACATGTGTGTCTGTGTGAGCTCATGGAATAGAAACTTACTGGTGGGGATTCAAACAGACCTGCTATTATTTGAGAGAGGGAGGAGCAATTTATCCCAATTAATTACACATGGGAGATCAGGCATGGACTTGGAGATTTTTTTTTAGCCCATTTTACAGGTAGAGACCTGGGAAACTAAGGGGCTGGCTGCTTTGCTCAGGGTTGCCCTGAGGCTGCTGTCACCTCTGCACTCTCAAAATACTGGTCAGCATGATGTCTGATGCTAGAAGCAGCCCACTGAAGCTGTGGTTTAGAAAGGATGCTGAAGTGACCCGTTTCATTCCTTTAGCACACAGTATGCATGATGAGGGACTTGGGGACCCAGAACCACATGGGGGGATTGTGTTTGCATTTATTTTTGCCATAACAACTGTGCAAAAGCTTTATTCAGAGAAGAGTGTGTTGAGGTCCCCTTTCCTGCACTTTGGGTAGTTTATGTATTTTAACTCTCTCAGAAAGTTGATGCTGCTTTAATCTCTTTGGGGACTTCTGAAAGAAAGGGGCAGGTGGGAGATGCCTGTGCTGTCTGCTCCCTGCACAGGGAGGCAGAGGGCAGCTAATGGATGCAGCTGCCCAACTAAGCCCCCGAGTCCCCGCGAGTAAGGAGCCTAGTCACTTCTGCATCACTCTGGCTCAGGGGAAGTCATTCCAGTGATAAAGCCTCTAGAATGCTGGTCCAGTCATCACTGTGGCTCTGCCAGTACCTGTGAAAGGAGAGGGTCTGGTTCTATTTCTTAGTTTTGGAACCAGATGGCTGGGCCTACAGAGATAGGGCAGTGCTGAAGGCCTTCCTCAGAGAGCTGATGGCATTGCCTGTGAGGTGTCTCCCTCTCAACCATGGCACCTGCGGGGCACAGTCAGAAGCTAGTTCATCTGTGAATGCCCAATGGTTTGGGACAAGTAGACAGTGGACATGGGTAGAGGAGAAGTGAGNTACAGAGATAGGGCAGTGCTGAAGGCCTTCCTCAGAGAGCTGATGGCATTGCCTACGAGGTGTCTCCCTCTCAACCATGGATGCCCAATGGTTTGGGACAAGTAGACAGTGGACATGGGTAGAGGAGAAGTGAGTGGGGTTAGTTGTGGGATGGGTCAAGAGTGAGTCTGGTGAGTGGCGAGGAGAAGGGCTCTAGACAGGAACAAGGCCAGGTGGAGAGTGGACTGTGCCTCAGTGTGAGGCAAAGGCCAGACACAGCCCACACCCACCCTGTCAAGTGTTCCTCTAACCCTCTGGTCACTCGTGCCTACAGAAGCCCTTGCCTGTCCCTCAGTACCTGAATTGGCCTAGCACACCTGACAACAGGAATTAAAATCAGCCTGCCAACCAGCAAGAAAAACTGCTAATGTGGGTATATGCACATTAGAATTGTCAGAAAAGTCAAGCTGGCAGCTGATGCTGTCTAGACTCGGCTAATATGGTAGAAGCTGTCCCAGTACTGACAGCTGCAGGGATGATGCCACTGAGTGGTAGCCTCGGCCTGTGAGTTTGCTCATATGTGTGCACATGTGAGTGTGTGTTGTGTTGACATCCTCCCTGATAGAGTCCTGGAGGCGAGCTCTCGGAGTTGGGTGGGGTTGTCACTTCTAGAACACTCAGGGTGCTTTGGATAGAAGTGTCAAAAGTCACTCTGGCCAACTCAGAGAAGGAATTTANGTGTGCACATGTGAGTGTGTGTTGTGTTGACATCCTCCCTGATAGAGTCCTGGAGGCGAGCTCTCGGAGTTGGGTGGGGTTGTCACTTCTAGAACACTCAGGGTGCTTTGGATAGAAGTGTCAAAAGTCACTCTGGCCAACTCAGAGAAGGAATTTATTAGGATAAGGGGCAAGAGTAGGTCCCACCATCAGAGGGGTAGCTGGAGACCTGGGCTGGAGAAGGACAGAGGGACCGAGTAGCAGCGGAGAACCTCAGTAGTAGGAGCAGGACTTGGCTGGGAAGATGCTGGGCGGCACAAATGATCAGATATCTGCTCTATTGTCCCAAGAAGCAATAATCTTGCCCCTCTTTTTGGCTAGCTTGGGGGCCTTTTGGTCCAGACAGTACCTTCTGATTGCTTGCTGTATGCCTCACCTAGGACTCCTCTGGGGGGCTGCAGAGGGTAGACAGCAGCATAGGCTCTTTCTTCTGGACTGGAGAGGTCAGCAGAGTAGAAGTGACTCTCATCCTGTCCAGGGAAGGCTGTGCCTAGGGCTGCAGCTGGGCAATATGGTGACTAAGGCAGGAGAGGGCAGGGTGCTGATGGAGGCCATGGCTTCGCTTGGTAGGCAGGCTCCTGAGCGACCCTCATATCTGCACACTAGGGGACATCTGCAGCTCTCAAAGGAAACGGTGCTGAGTTATAAGCTGTACTGGGAGCAAAAGTCACTTCTAAGCATAGGTTTGGTGCTTAGCTCCCACAGTGTGGAAAGAGTGTCCATAGGACCCTGCACTGGCACCCTCGGGACTCTGGGGCNGGCAATATGGTGACTAAGGCAGGAGAGGGCAGGGTGCTGATGGAGGCCATGGCTTCGCTTGGTAGGCAGGCTCCTGAGCGACCCTCATATCTGCACACTAGGGGACATCTGCAGCTCTCAAAGGAAACGGTGCTGAGTTATAAGCTGTACTGGGAGCAAAAGTCACTTCTAAGCATAGGTTTGGTGCTTAGCTCCCACAGTGTGGAAAGAGTGTCCATAGGACCCTGCACTGGCACCCTCGGGACTCTGGGGCTTTAGTCCTCTGCTGCTGCACCCCGCTGTGGCTGCCCATGTACCTCCCTTCCACTTGCACTGTGAGCCCTCTACAGCTTTGCTTTTGTGACTCAGGGTGGCCATATCCAGGTGAGGTGAAAGGGAGCCCTGAAGTCTATCCCCCCAACAAAAACCCACCCTTCTTCTCCCATCCCTGGCTTGTCTATCAAGTCCCTGACTCCCAAAGGACTCCACTCCCTATCAGGGACCAGAGCAGGGAAAACAGTGCATAAAGCTAGCAGTGGCCACTGCAGGCTCCACAGGGAAAGCAGTCTGATCATACAAGGCTTGGGTGGGAGTAGGGGGAAAGCAGGAACAAGGACTCTAAGATTGGTCCAGAGGAATCCAAACAGCAAGTGGAAGCAGGCTGGAGACNCTTCTCCCATCCCTGGCTTGTCTATCAAGTCCCTGACTCCCAAAGGACTCCACTCCCTATCAGGGACCAGAGCAGGGAAAACAGTGCATAAAGCTAGCAGTGGCCACTGCAGGCTCCACAGGGAAAGCAGTCTGATCATACAAGGCTTGGGTGGGAGTAGGGGGAAAGCAGGAACAAGGACTCTAAGATTGGTCCAGAGGAATCCAAACAGCAAGTGGAAGCAGGCTGGAGACATGATGTAGAGAAGGGGCTGCTAGTGTAGGAGACAGGGAAGGAAAGGCATGCCACAGGCTGCTCCAAGGTAGTGAATCCATGAACCGTCCACATTGCTTCCTCCTGATGTTGTGGAATCCCTGGATTCTGGATCAGTTGGAACCAGACAGCTCCTGCAGGGGGAGCTGTGGTACTCTCTTCCTCCCTCCAGGGTTAGCTTGTTGGTAGGTGTTCAGGATCTCCCGTTTTCTGCACCAGAGCAGGCTCCCTTCCTACCTCTCCAGCTTCTGTGGTTCTGAACCAGACTTGTGAACCACAGTCGGTGTTTCTGAGGCTTCCCTGCCTTTCCCTGCATGGAACCATGTCATATTCATCTGGCGTCGCTGCTCCAGGGCTCTCTCTGGCAGAAACTTGCCTCTGTGTGCTGCTGGAGTCTAAACTATCTGAGCTCATTGTCTCTCTTTCTCCTCAGATGACCCTGCTCCTACTTCACAGACATCAAAGAAAGGCCAGAAAAAGTGGGTTTGCCTGGTGTCAGCCTACAGGGGGCGCTGAATGACCAGTGCCCACCTCACAGTCACTCATTTTCTGCAGTGGTCAAGTTGCATCCAGTCAGGGCTTCACTGGGGACTTTTTGGTCGCATAACTCCTCCTTGAGCTGGGGACTAGTCTTTTGGAACTCCAAAGTCCTGTAGACTAATGGCCGCTGGAACATCCACCTTGCTTAGCCTGTCAGGCCCTGCTGATCACATGGCTGAGGAAGAAGCAGCTTCTTTGAGCCCTTCAGTGGACAAAAGATGGAGGCTCATGGGACCTAAGCAGATTCAGCCAGGGCTACTCAAGAAAGCAAGCCTCCTGGACTCTGGAACTGCTGCAGGGAAGGGTGGCCAACATCTGGCCCATTCTGAACTGAGCCTATCAACAGCACTGGACAAGGCTGGACTGGACAGGCCTCTGGGCTACAAGGCCTGCACAGACGTCTCCGTCCCAAGGAAGTGTCTCGACAGTACAGAGGTCCTCTCCCCAGACGACATTCAAGCCCTGAAGAGGAAGCCAGAGGACCCAGAAGGCCAGCTTGGCACGCAGCAGTTGCCCCAGGATCTCCCCAGAGCCTCAGCTGACGACACAGAGTGCCCAGTATGGTCAGGCGCAGCCCGAAGTAGGAAGAGAAGCGCTTTCAGGAGGCCAGCCTCGCGCCCCGTGGAGAAGGCCAGGTGCTCCCTCACATTTCCGGACAGTGGAAACGCAGAGGGTCCATGGGAGCTCTCGGGACTCATCACCACTGTGGATATCCCATGTTGGGCTCCGCTGTCAGCTTTCAAGCTCACGGGAGATTTCTGGAGATTGCACATGCTGTCCCAGAACATTCTATTCTGCAATGCGTTCCACGGGACTCCCACACCATGGCTGGATCACACCCAGGTGCAAGCATCCACATCCCCGACACCTTCCGCCACAGCCTGTCGGGCTCTCTTGCCACCCGCACTCTCATCCCCAGGCTTGCCCACTCAGAACTGGTGTGCAAAGTGTAACCTCGCCTTCCGTCTGACGGCTGACCTGGTCCTCCACATGCGGTCCCACCACAAAAGGGAGCATGGAGGCCCTGACCCACATTCTAAGAAACGCAGAGAGGAAGTTCTCTCTTGCCCCATTTGCCATGAGTACTTCCGGGAGCGCCACCATCTTTCCAGACATATGACGTCACACAGTTAGTGGGTGGCTAAGGAGGAACCAGATGGCCATAGTATCCGGTGCTCAGTGGTGAAGCACGGGTGACTCCTGGCCTGCTTTGAGAAAGTGGTCACAGGTGTCTTCATGGTTGTTCCCTTTCCTTCACAGAGGTGAACGGCTCAGTTATAATTTATCCAGATGTCCCGGCCCCTGTGATGTGTTTTCCTGGAAAGCCATTCATTGAAATGGTGAGCTTCACTCATGGGATTAGGGGATAAGGGGACCCATGACCCGGAAAGCAGGGCTGTTCCTGGCTCTGCTTCCAGTGCTCTGCCTGGAGCACACGGACACAACACCTTGGCTTTTCTCACCAGTAAGCCTGCATTCAATCTGGGTTCTTTCACCGCTGAGCCGCAGACTTGGATATCTTTAACTGCCGACCCTCAGTTCTCTCGTTTTAAAGTGGTGCATTAGCAGAATGTCATCAGTCTGGAGGAAGGTGTGTGGGAAGTGGCCAGCTCGTTTCCTGGTAGGTTGTGAGCACTGAGCGCATGGAGCTCATGGTCACTGCTTGCGCTGATCAGCTACATTACTTGTGAAATCTCAGGGGTGAATGAGGACTGTGTTTCTCTGCCATG
This sequence comes from Bramus lutescens, assembly GCA_001685075.1. Taxonomy (NCBI): domain Eukaryota; kingdom Metazoa; phylum Chordata; class Mammalia; order Rodentia; family Cricetidae; genus Bramus; species Bramus lutescens. The sequence goes on along the minus strand of LOEQ01001095.1, from coordinate 337,216 downwards.
AGCCTGCAGCAAAGCTGAGGGTGAGCTTGACTTGGTAGACATGCTCAGGCTGCATTCAAGCCTATTCCTCATCCCTGCTGGGTCACACAGTGAAGCTGGGAACACCTGATGGCAGCCAAAAATGCCCAGCTATATTCCCAGCCTCTGCCTGGGTCACAAGCCTAACCTCTGGGTCAGTATAAATCCAGGCCCAAAGTGACCAAGTGGAAAAGTGACCTGGCTGAATCCATAATAAGGGAGTTGTTAGCAATTCAACCGTCCTGTTCTCTGGGTTTTCATACCGTGAATATGTGAGGAGAGGAAAACAGAAATACATCACTTATTCAGCATGATTTCTGGGTGCCATCCTTCCTTGTGATCCTGAGTTGGGCAGGAAAGAGCAACTGGAGGGCACTCAGAATGAGGTCCCCAGGAGGCNGTTAGCAATTCAACCGTCCTGTTCTCTGGGTTTTCATACCGTGAATATGTGAGGAGAGGAAAACAGAAATACATCACTTATTCAGCATGATTTCTGGGTGCCATCCTTCCTTGTGATCCTGAGTTGGGCAGGAAAGAGCAACTGGAGGGCACTCAGAATGAGGTCCCCAGGAGGCACTTTATATTTTCATACCATCCCCACAACACTATAGGACAAACTTGAAAAGGTTGATGACTTTCCCAAGGCCACCACTCTGGTGTATCGGTGGAAGAATAAAATCCTGTGACCTCCAGATCTGAGTTCTTCCAGCATGCTGCATGTCTGCTTAGCTAGCATGGTCATGGAGCATACAGCATGACTCAAGGATTGGAACTTGAGTCTGGCCTAGTCTCTTCATGTCCAGTTTCAACTTAATCTTGCTACTTGTGCACAAACACAGACACAGAAACACATACAGAGAAACACACAGACACAAACACACACAGATATACATAGACACACAGAGACACAGACACACACAGAGACTTACATAAACACATACAGATACAGGCACACACAGAGAGGCACACAAAGACACAAACACACACAGATATACACAGACACACACAGGCACAGACACACAGAGACTTACATAAACACACAGACACACACAGATACACACAGACACAGATATACACAGACACACACACACACAGACTTGCATAAACACACACAGAGATACAGACACACACAGAGACACACACAGACACAAACACACACAGATAGACACACATAGGCACAGACACACAGAGACTTGCATAAACACACACAGAGATACAGACACACACAGAGACACACATGGACACAAACACACACAGATATAACAGACACATACAGGCACAGACACACAGAGACTTACATAAACACACACAGAGACACACACAGATACACGCAGACACAGATATACACAGACACACACACAGAGACTTGCATAAACACACACAGAGATACACACACAGAGAGACACACGCAGGCACAAACACACACAGATATAACAGACACACATAGGCACAGACACACAAAGACACAGTCACACACACCCCACTTGAGTACTTTTCCCTATCCTATATACTAAGTAGCATAAAGATCTGCCTTGTTCGCTGTAGTGCTCCTCACTAGAAGGAGCGGGAATTTTGCTGTTTGTTCCCTGCTGTATTCCCATCACCTCGGACAAAGCAGACACGCAATAGACATTCAACAGGTATCTGCTGAAAGAAATAATAAATGGATAAGTTAATAAAAGAATAATCTGCCTGACTCTGGCTTTGTTCCTGACAACTCTGGTGTTGGCATTGGGGGACAGGAGGTGGCATCTGTCAAGAGCATGCCCACGCTTATTTCTGGCACAGTTGATTGACCCATGGTTTCTATGCCATCTCTTTGGAAGGGTGATGGTTCTGCCAAAAGGTGCAGATGATGTTTAGGATTGTTTCCAACACATGCTGTTTGGTAGACATTCAGATTTACAAGTTCAAGGATGTTCAGGAGCTCACGACTTAGGATTTGTTAGTGACACAGCACCTCAGAATGAGCATGCTGGGCTCCCAGGCTTCTCCAGAAGTCAAGGCCCCTCTCGTGTCCTTCTCCTTCATGTCACTTTAAACTATGACTTCCTAAGTTATCTCTTTCATAAAAAATAGTCTGGATATTTTTCATTCCTCAAAATTCACATTCANCCACGCTTATTTCTGGCACAGTTGATTGACCCATGGTTTCTATGCCATCTCTTTGGAAGGGTGATGGTTCTGCCAAAAGGTGCAGATGATGTTTAGGATTGTTTCCAACACATGCTGTTTGGTAGACATTCAGATTTACAAGTTCAAGGATGTTCAGGAGCTCACGACTTAGGATTTGTTAGTGACACAGCACCTCAGAATGAGCATGCTGGGCTCCCAGGCTTCTCCAGAAGTCAAGGCCCCTCTCGTGTCCTTCTCCTTCATGTCACTTTAAACTATGACTTCCTAAGTTATCTCTTTCATAAAAAATAGTCTGGATATTTTTCATTCCTCAAAATTCACATTCAAATCCCAGCTCCCTGTTTTCTCTCTGCTGTCGTGGCTAAAAAGAACAACCTCTGACCCTGGAGGAGGTCCTCACATGAGACATCTCATCTGCTGACACCTGTCCCCCTTTTACGCTCTAAAACTGAGCCATAGATTCCTGTCGTTTATAACCGCCCAGTCTAGGGGTTTCGTTATAGCAGCCTGAACAGAGAGGGCAGCTGCTTCTATACACAGGTCACTCATTGCTTCTAGGGCGTAGGGATGACTCAGCGGCCAGCAGTTCTTCTTGATCTTCCACGGGACCCAAGCTGGGTTCCCATCGCCATCGCTGAGCTGTCACAGGCCTGGAACTCCAGCTTCAGGGAATCTGACACCCTCTTGTGGCTTCAGGGGTGTTGGCACCCATGGAGCACAACCACTCCCACATCCATAAATAACAAATAAAAGAATTCTTGGGAAAATTAAGGCTTCTAAGAGGTCCTTAGGGACAAGGGGTTTTGACTCAGTAGTAAGGTGCTTTGCCTAGTATGTGTGAGATACAAGGCTCAGTTTGCAGCCATGCAAAAGGAAAAAAAGAATTTGGAAATGAGACTGAAATAAGGCATTCTGAATTCAACTTACTAAACAAGGTCTTTACCCAATTTGTATCCTGAGCGCTTAGAGCACTGAGTTTAGACCACCATTGAGGTTTTCTTTGACTATCATCTTGGAAACAGCTACAACCACTATGATGCCCAGTCCTCATTCCGAGCTTGTTGCAGATTCCTGGATCTTTAGATCAGGGATCTAAACGCAAATGACTGTATATGGTTAGGAAAACACATATAGGCAAAGGTGCTGGAGCACAGGCATGGCGGTGGCACACCTCAGTGACAGGCCTTATCAAGAGCTTGGGTAGGTTTCCTGGGGGGAGCCTCCTCAGGTCCAGCCTGGAATCTGATAAAAGAGAGAGCAGCACAACACGGTGGCACCACCTCCAACCCCTCGACACCTCGGTGGCAGCAAGTTCCCATGGGGCATGGCCTGGAATAGACTAAAAGAGAGAACAGCAAGCCAGGGATTAAAGAAAGTAGTTGCCTGCTAACTCAGCTGCTGCTTAACATAGATAGGCAGATGGGTGCCTTCTTGGGGTGACTCAGAGAAAGGTTTCCTGGCCTAGGACTGGGATCTTGATACCTTGCTTTTTTCTGTGCATCCTGGCAATGCGAGTGACATGGGCAATGTGGCATAGACTTGCTGATCCATGTCAGTGTAGAGGATGAAAGAGCCGTCACCTGGTGCCCCCAAGTGTGATAGACGTCTAGCTGTTGAATGGGCTAGGGGCTAGGCCCAACCCTTCTAACCTCACTCCTGGCCCCCGCCTCATGAGCTCTGGAAGAAGATATGCTACTCAGGATGAAAGCTTGAAAAGCCCAATTCAGCCCTTGCCTCCTTCATCCCCGGGAAGAGATGGCGCCCCCTAGAGGCATCCGTAAGCCATTTCTCCAGAGATTTCCCTTATTCCTGCCATTTTTGCAATTTTCTTTTTACAAGTCTTGTTATATGCAGGTTTAATGGTAAAATATTAAATGAACTATGAATCTGCTAAGATAGCCCGCTCCCCCTTTAAGGAAGTTATTCTGTAATGTGATATGATTTTTAAGACACTTCTTAGGAGAGACTGTTTAGAAATCATTTGTATGAGGGATGCGAAGGAAAAGGAGGAGGTTTTAAATTTAGTTTTCCCTCTTTTACCCATGTTGTGTGTCTCAGGGCTGGGGGCAGGGGACCTCTCGGGTCTGGTCCCCTTGCTATTCTAAGATCCTGAGATTAAGAGACTATTTTCAGTACTGGCCAGCAAGGCAGAGCTGAAGTCCCTAGGCCAGGTGGCAGCAAAGTCCCTCTGGAACCAGTAGGTGGCAGGTAAGTGCCCTCCTGTGGAGACTTGAGGGAGAGTTTCCTGGCCCAGAACTGGGATTTAACATGCCTAGTTTCCTTTCGTTTCACGTGGTAATGGTGGTGACCCTGGGCACAGTAAGGCAAAAGATAGATCAGGGGCCTCTCCTCTGCTGTGTTGGCCTAGCCTCAAGATAGGGGTTCTGTGGGGATCTCTATATGCCCTCCTCCCCTTCCTTGTTGAATGGAGTGTGATCCCTGATGCGTTGACAGAGAACAACAGAAGTCCCTTAGGCATGTCTTNTGGCCTAGGACTGGGATCTTGATACCTTGCTTTTTTCTGTGCATCCTGGCAATGCGAGTGACATGGGCAATGTGGCATAGACTTGCTGATCCATGTCAGTGTAGAGGATGAAAGAGCCGTCACCTGGTGCCCCCAAGTGTGATAGACGTCTAGCTGTTGAATGGGCTAGGGGCTAGGCCCAACCCTTCTAACCTCACTCCTGGCCCCCGCCTCATGAGCTCTGGAAGAAGATATGCTACTCAGGATGAAAGCTTGAAAAGCCCAATTCAGCCCTTGCCTCCTTCATCCCCGGGAAGAGATGGCGCCCCCTAGAGGCATCCGTAAGCCATTTCTCCAGAGATTTCCCTTATTCCTGCCATTTTTGCAATTTTCTTTTTACAAGTCTTGTTATATGCAGGTTTAATGGTAAAATATTAAATGAACTATGAATCTGCTAAGATAGCCCGCTCCCCCTTTAAGGAAGTTATTCTGTAATGTGATATGATTTTTAAGACACTTCTTAGGAGAGACTGTTTAGAAATCATTTGTATGAGGGATGCGAAGGAAAAGGAGGAGGTTTTAAATTTAGTTTTCCCTCTTTTACCCATGTTGTGTGTCTCAGGGCTGGGGGCAGGGGACCTCTCGGGTCTGGTCCCCTTGCTATTCTAAGATCCTGAGATTAAGAGACTATTTTCAGTACTGGCCAGCAAGGCAGAGCTGAAGTCCCTAGGCCAGGTGGCAGCAAAGTCCCTCTGGAACCAGTAGGTGGCAGGTAAGTGCCCTCCTGTGGAGACTTGAGGGAGAGTTTCCTGGCCCAGAACTGGGATTTAACATGCCTAGTTTCCTTTCGTTTCACGTGGTAATGGTGGTGACCCTGGGCACAGTAAGGCAAAAGATAGATCAGGGGCCTCTCCTCTGCTGTGTTGGCCTAGCCTCAAGATAGGGGTTCTGTGGGGATCTCTATATGCCCTCCTCCCCTTCCTTGTTGAATGGAGTGTGATCCCTGATGCGTTGACAGAGAACAACAGAAGTCCCTTAGGCATGTCTTACCCCAGAACCAGTTTGGAGTCTAGGACTCTTACAGTCCTCTAACCTTGCAGGTGATGGGAACGCCCGGACTCTTAGAACCAGCTGGACTCTCAGGGGCATGCCAGGACCCTGGACAAAGGTCATGGGGGTTGGCCCATCCCTTTCCGCTTATAGTATTAAGCTCCTCCATCTGGTCTGTAGGAAGGGACAGGTAAGTCTGGCCCTTGAGAGTAATGCCCCTAGAGAACAAGGCCTTTCAGTAAGATCAACTCCTTACAGCCCATATATGAGGCAAAAGGCTGGGCAGGAACCAAGCTGGGGCCTCAGTTCAAGAGAGAGAATGACAGATAGTGCCAATAGATATTAACTCACTGGACTCTGATGTCTGTGTGACCGAGGGGCCTGGGGAAAAGAGGGTGGTGTCTGAGTGTCTGAAAGTAATGTATGGGAGAGTCCAAGATGCTAAGTTGGGAACAGGCGTTGCCTTGGCTTGATGGGCCTGATAGTGTGCTGGTAGTGAGTGCAGACATGAGTTTCTGGGACCTATGTGTGTGTTGTTCCTTTTCTCTTTACTCTGTCCTTGTCTCCAGGTAGGTACCATGAGACGCTCACAGAAGGAAGACTGACTCATTTTGCTATGCAGAGAATCTTAGTGTCTTTTAAAACTTCAAGCCCCCTTCCCAGTCCCGGGTCCAGGGGATACTGGAATGTGATGGAAACATTGGAATCTCCGGGCAGACAGATGCGGGTTGAGGTCCCACCCATCCTCTCAGTGGTGCCAGACTGCTTTATTCTTTGAAAGGAAACAGCCTGGAGGCAGAAGGGGACCTCTGGAAGGAGCCTGGATTGTATTCAGTCTCCGAAGAGTAGTCTGAGGGATCCGGCTAAAGAGTGTGTGTGTGTGTGGGGGGGGGAATCAGTGACTTAGAAACACAGCTGACGTCATCACTGGGCGCTGCCTCCTGAGGATACCGCTGCTGTTGGTCTGCCCCTGCCCCCTGGGCATCTGGAGGGATGCTGACGCCTCGACTCTCTGATCACTTGTTCCAGATTTAATCTTCACCCCAGGTTTCTCTAACCAACTAAGGTAAAACTTTTGCTCACTACCAGGGAGGTGGGCTCCCAAGGTATCCACCATTGAATCATAAAAATGATGACCTCTGACTTTGGCTAGGCTTCTGATTAACTGTAATTTCTCACAGATGTAATATTTACCTCCCCTACTGAACACATGAGGGAGCTGAGGCCTATAGAGTGAAGTAAGTCTCTTAGAATCACACAAGCAGGGGGAGACTGGACTGGTCTTTGCACTGAGGCAGGCTGACTCTAGTCTAGGACCATTGCCTCTTAGGGACTCCTCTCTAGGCGGTGCACTTGGGACTGAATCTCCCCAGAATGCAAACACTAGGTGGTTCAAAGGAGAGCAAGCCTACTGTGTGGCCTCAGGCAGGTTTCTGAGCTTCCTGCATCTTAGTGGCCTCCCATTTGAAGGGTGGTGGTAATGGTTGCTCATGTGAAAACTAAGAACTTTGATTATCCTCTCTGTGGAACATCCATGGGCTCCCTAACATCTGCTGCCCCCAAAGCGCTTGGTCTCAGGCCTAAAATCTCCATCCGTAAATGCCTGCAATGCCAGACAAGGGGAGAAAAGAACACACAGAACAACCTCTAGTGCTGTGATTTCCAGACACAATTTTGTCTTTCAGGATGAATGCTATATCTGGGAATTGTGCTATACGCTTATTATGAGGACCTAGAACAAGAACAAAATATTAAAAAGGAAGATAGAAATACCACTGACAGGTCTCGCAGTAAGAATTTAATCTAGGTTGTAACCTAAATTAGAGGAAGAAGCGAGAGAGGGAAGAGAGGAGGGGAAAGAGGAAGAAGGAGGGAGGGGATCCCTAAAATTTAAATGCCTAAGCACCACGGAGCACTCACACATTTACCTTATAAGGGAAAACAGAGGCCGAGTCATGCAGATTATTAGCAAATCCCCCAGCTATGGTCCTACTCTAATGCAGCCAGACAGGACCTGCAGTGTTGCCTTGCCCTGGATTGGAGAGAGTCTAGACAGCATCAGTTCAAGTGTGTCCCTTGAAGTTTGGTTGCTGTACTTGGAAATCTTTGCTGTTTGGTTGGGAGGTCAGGGCTCCATTATCTTCGGAAAGCTCTGCCACTTAATCAGGGCCTGGCCAGTTACATCTTAACCTTCCCAGATGCCAGGGCTAAACAATACAGGTGTGTGGTCCAGTTTTTTTTAATTATATTATCTTTAAATTAGTTTACAAAGTAGTAGGAGCAAGTTGTATGAATCCCAGGGCACCAGCCAGAGGCTTTGCTCCCTACATCACCTCTGGGCCCTAGAGTTCTTCGCTTTAGGTAGAGTGTCTGGGGGCTGCAGCTGGGGGGCAGTATAGACTTGCATCCTGTTATCCTGCCATTCAAATGTGATGACTGCACACCCAAGACCATGGAACAGATGAGAACAAAGGTGACAGTGTTTTATGGGTCAAGACATAACCACAGGGTGATGGGGGATGGGATGGGATACACAAGGAAGGGCTCTAACCTCAGAAACCATGAGCTGCAGCTGGCCACTGAGTACCAGAAACACACAGATGTGCAACAGCCTCAAACTGCACACCACAGTTGAAAGATCACACAGAAGCCATCTACTTGCCACCATTTTTATTCTCCGATAGTCTCAAGAGGTTATTGTGGATACAGGAAGTCAGATAAAGGGCACAGATGGGCTCAGACTTAAGGTGGTTTGATTTGGGATATTACTCTACCATAGGCTTGTTTGGGTATTAAAAGCATCTTGACTCAGTGATATTATCTATTAAGGAGGAACTTATGGAGGATAGTGCCATCCCAAGTTAAAGAATAGCTGAAACATTGGAAAGTACTACCAGCATCAAGCACTTCTTTCCTTGGCTTCTTGAAAAGATGGCTACTACAGAAAGCTACTCTCACGTGCACTTTACATCTGTGTCTCATGATAGGCTCATGCTAGAGCCCTAGCAGTGGCCCAGAGGACCTGCCATTGCAATTCTGGCCATGGAGACCCTTCTTGGGGACCCTCAGTTTCTGCTTCACACTCCCAGGGCCCGCTGGAGGGTCTCCTTGGCTCTTGTAAGGGCCACTTCTGAAGGAACAATCACATCGGGTGTCACACCCACCCCTTCCCATGAGCTGCCATCTGCGGCACCCACAGAGCGAGCTGTGGGGATGGTGATGTAGAGGTGGGTGTCATCCACGTGGTAGGTCTGTGGTGGCTGGCAGCCTCCACTGGTCACTTCACCAATGACCAGTGCCCGGCCCAGGCTCTTCATGATGTAAGTGAATTCCTCCGCAGCACCGGCTGTCACACCGCTGGTGAGGATGGCCACGTTTTTCTTGGAGCCATAGCGTTCACCTGGAGGACAGAGGCCCTTCAGCATGGGAGCAAATCAACACCCTACCTTTTCTGCACTATCCAGATGAGATGAAGAGGAACACAGGGTTAGTCTTGCTCTTTTGTGTCAATATGTGGGCCACTGGCCTCAGGCTCCCTCTGTGATTCAGGCAAGGAAGGCTTGCCTTTTCCTGAGATTTTGGTATGCAGCTGTGCTCTGAGTAATGGCACCCCCAAACTCTAACCTGAGAGTCTCTTTGCTTTGGGCCCCCAGAAGAGCAACATTTATTACTTCATTGTTTGGTGGTTGTTTGAAACTTTTGAGTAGCTACATTAACAAGTATAAAAGTAAACAGACTTATATATAGTTATAAAGTTAAACAGACAAAATTAACTTCAATCATGATTTGATTAGACAATATGTCAAAGATACATTTATTTAAAATGAAATTGTTGCACCAAAGCACAGAGTTTCAGCTCTCTGCTTCTCTCTGCCCACTTCTCCTGTTAGGGCTTCCCTTATTCTTTTTTTCATTTCTGAAACAGGTTTTCTAAATCTGGTGTGGATGTTACAATAAAAATGCATCTCAATAAGGACCACTCACATTTAGAGTCTTAGTGGGAGAAGGTGGCTGATGGGTCCTGTATTGGAAACCCCCCCACCTGGTTTCTAGAATCTTTATATATGAGGTTATCCTAACCTTCTGGTTTTGAATATATGTTTAAATTTAGAATTCACCTGATTCTGATTGTTTTTCTCCTTGAGAGTTTTCAATGTTGTTGGACAAATCCTGCATGCTATGGTGACAAAACACTTATGTAATGAAAAAGTGTGGAAACGAAAATGGCCAGGTACATATCTGGTCAGAGGTACCCTATTGGCATCCCTAATGGCCTCTTCGGGGTGAGAATACAGACAGGGTCCACACAGGGCCCTTGATTCTGCATGCTGGGCAGAGGGAGGGAGGCCATTCACCAAGAAACATGGCTTTGAGAATCAGGGGTTTATGAAATCCAGGAGTGCTTCTGCTGCTCCGGATGTTCTCGGGCCCAGACAAGTAAAGGAAGGCCTGGACGTTTCTCCAGGCAGTTCCCATGAGCTGCTACCGAGAGTTCAAACAAGACGAACTTTGAAAACACCCATTTGATTAGCAAGGTGTGTGGGGATGTCCTGGTTCTGCATTTGTTCTACAGGCTGCTAGTACTATTGTCAAGAGTGGGGGACATGCAGGTGTCAAGCAAAGTAACATTCAAATCTTGCTCTTTCACTTGTCAGCTGAAGGATCCTAGACAAGACATTCAAGCCGTCCAATACCCACTTTCCTTCTCTAGACATGTACTCTCAGAACCTGAAGGGTGTCCTGGTATTATGTCCAGTGGACCAGAACAGGGACCTTATGATCTGTTATTGTTATTTTTATATACTCTCAAGTTATCGTTCTCTGTTTTTTTGAAGAAGGTTTTAGAATGAGAACAGGGAGAAAAAGACTTCATTTACCTGTGAGCTGAGTGTGGGTCCAGAGTTCGCTGACAGAGTTGTTGGGTCGGCTGTAGATCTTGTCCAGCAGAGTGGGTGGTGACTCATCAAAGAAATAGGAACACAGGGCTGAAATGGAGGAGGTGGGGCCGCCAATGTTGAACCTGAGGGAAGCAGAGATGAAGAGGAATTGGGCTCACAGAGAGGTGCTCAGAGTGCCCTAGAGCTTGGGTCTTTGTCCTGTGCAGAAGGGTTCTAATTTCAGGACATCTCTGCCCTTTGTCCCTTGTTAATGTAGCTACTCAAGGAGAGCCTTCACAGTTCCATGGGTGGCAGGATCCAGGGGATTCCACAGAGCAAGAGCCTCTTGAGACTAAAAGAGTCTGTGATAAATTACTTTCAGAAAATACTAGCTGGGTGTGGCGGCTTGCACTTTTAATCCCAGCACTTGAGAGGCAGAGGATGGTGGATCTCTGCAAGTTCAAGGCCATCATGGTCCTCATAGTGAGTTCCAAGTCATCTGGGACTACACAGTGAGACTCTATCTCAAAACAACAAAAACAATAATAACAAAAGAAAGAATCAAAAAGAATGAAAAGAAAATACTGGATTTGGAGCCTGCTCATGTAAATTAGTGTATTAGAGGCTCTGATGAGTCCTGTAATTAGGAATTTGTTGAAATTGTTTTCCCATATATAAGCCATGGACTGCTCCTCTGCATCCATACTGCATATGAATAGAACACAGAATCCATCAAGAGTAGCAATCCAAGTTACTAGGGACCCTTGATGTAGTAGTAAACTCAAGATTGTGAGAGTACAGGGGGTGGGATGCATTCAACCTTGCATGACCTTGACTCTCTGGGGATGACAATGCATCAGGAGACTTTTCCAGCGGACAGCCAGGAGGCATCAGGGCTCTTGACCTCAGCATCTGACCCCTGACCCCAGGTCAGAATAGTCTAGGCCAAGGGTGTCTGCAGCTGGGCTTCCCCTTAAAAAATGAGGAAGATATTTAATTTAAAATAAAAAGATGCTTGTCCTGGTGGTGGCTCTGGTATTCGTTAAGGTGTCTAAGGAATAAAGTGACCAGCTAAGTTTCTGATTGTATAGAAAACATGCTTACAGAAAATGATCTCGCAGGGAGGAGGCCAGCCTCACCGTGATTCATCGCCACCTAGTGACTGTTTATAGTCATGCAAGAGCTGCAATTACAATAGGCCTGGGTGGGCAGCTGCTTGAGTCTTTATCCAGCAGCAGAGAAGTGGAAAATGTTCCCATGAGAGACAAGCAGCCTGATCTTTCTTGTACTGTCGGGTGGTGCCCGGGACATACCCACCAATAGGCCTAGAAGGCCTGAGTCTGGCTACTGCCCGAGGACTCTTCTGCTTGGAGGAGTGGGGTTGGTGATGATGGGGGTCTGTGGTAGGAACTCACCCCATAAAAACTGTTTTTATTTCTTTCTTTTTTTTTCAGAGGCAAAGGGAGGTGAGTAGGTGAAGATGTCCAACAACCATTTTGTCATGCAAAGATTTCTTGTTACAACAGCATCTGTTCATTTTCAAGTTGTCCTAGGGACCCTGGCTTTGTGGTGCCCAGGAGAATGGCTGTCTTTGGAGTGATGTTGCAGAAGTACAACCACAGTGGAGGGCTGACAATCAGGATTATAGATTACACAACCCCCTGCCCCCCAGAGCTACTGACATAGGATTGGCAAGGGGCCACGGATCAGCAGTTTTTATCTTTCTTATCCCTGCCCCCCCTCATTTGATTTCTTTTGCCTGGCAACAGATGTGGGGTAACTCTTTATCTGAAATACACATTGGGATCATCAGGGATCTTTAAAAATTACCAATGTTGAGGTCCCTTCAGCTAATAAGATCTGAACCTCTGGGCTAGCTGGCCAGATCCCTGGCAGGCTGGTGGCCTGGTTCCTTTCAGCTCCTTGATTGTGTCATGGGGTCTCCCACGCCCTCCACTTTGGCCTCGAGCTCTGCCTGTCTTCAGCCAGTGCTATGGTTCAGCCTGGAATCACTGCCTCGTGCACTGACCTCATGTCGATGATCAGGGCATCCGTGTGCACAATCTTTTTCCATACGTGTTCCACTAGCAGCTCAGAAACCTGGATAAGCAGCTCACAGTCCCCAAACATGTCGAACCTCAGGTAGCCAATGTTGTCCTCCAGCACATTTGTGTGGAAAGAAAACTTGATCAGATCTTCGAAGGCTTCTGGGGAAGGGATCTGAAAGACGGAAGCCTCGCTTAGATCAGGAGAGCAGTAAAAGGCAGAGCCCGGGAGAGCCATGCCACAGGCTGCTGAGGAAATGGGAAAGAGTGGTGTCTGGGAGGGTAGCATGCGGGCGATGGGCCTGGGATGAGAGCCATGTGTGACATCCTTGCAATGAGTCCTCAGTCTACCAGTCCCTCAGCTGGTGTTTGGAGAGGTATGGTGCTTCTAGCTTCACCAGACACTCCTTATGTCCCTGGGCCTATCTCCTCTGCTGAGACAGGGAGGGAAAAAATTAGCAATCCTTCTCAGCGGCCTGGCCCCGGGACAGGCATTTCGTAGTCCTCATCACATTTGACAGTCATCCTGTATAGTGACATGGTTATTTTTCATCTTTCCAGGACAATTCTGAAGCACAGACAAGGTGACTAATTTGTCTGAGACCCTCACAGACAGGAACAGGTGAAAAAAGAATCCACTCCATATTCAATCCACTCTTTCACTCTATGACCCTGGCTGTGCTGGAAAAACAAAAAACAAAACAAATACACAGGCAAAAAAACCAAAAAACCAAAACCAAACAAACAAAAAAACCCCAACTTGACAGTTTTGGAAATTGGGATCCTGGAAACCTAGTACAGACCCCTCCCCCTAGTATGGCTCTTCTTGTTCTCCCCCAAATACTGTTGTAAGTGGTGGGACTCAATGACCTAGACAGAGGGCAAAGAGGTCTGTGTGATTGTGCCAGTGGCCCGGAGCCCTTCCTTTCCTGTAACTCTTGTCTGATTTCAGGCGATTGCCCTGCTGCCAGGCTCCCTGTGGAAACTTGAGTCGTATATTTTGTGCTCTCTGCCTCTAGAAGTTTCCCTGGCAGAAGTCTATGTAGCCCTAGCATGCAAGAGTCCTGACCTCCCACCATTGGTGGACAGACGCTGAGAGATCCCTTTCACCAGCAGAGAGCTGGTTCTAGGAGGCGTTCCCCACATTTGCCAGGTCCCAGCAGTATCTGCCATGCCCTTACTTCCTCCTTGTCCTCTTCCTGTCCAGTGAGCACCTCCCAGCTAAGCTGTCTATACCCTAGCCCTCCTTTCAGGCCAAAACAAAGCCTTGCCTGTTCACTGACCTCACAGCAAAGCCACTGGTGAGAGAGTGGGTGGAGAGGTGGTGGGACAGCTCTTTGATGGAAGGCTTAAGTAGATTGGGGGGGCTCTGTGAATCCCATGCAGTTTGGCCTTACCCGGGTCATTTCCCTTTCCACACCCTCCCAGCTGCCACAATCAGCACCCATTGGTGCTCCCAGGTACTTTGGCACTGGCTTTCAAGTTTTCTGACTGCAGCCACCTTGCTCCAAATTTTCCAGTAAGCGGGTCCTTGGAACAAATATTCACACACCTCGTCTCAGGATGTGTACTGTGCGTTGTTTGGAGGGAGGATGACAAGCGGACTCCACACACAGGCCTTTGGGATGTGCCTTAGCACCCAGCCACTCCAGAACCCGTGTTGTATCTTCGTCCTTTACTTCTAAGGACACAGTGCATCCAGGTAATGTAAACTTCATACTTTCAGGAAGGGAAAATCCCCTGTTGGAGCCTCAAACAACTTGCCGACTCCCTTTCCCAACACTGATAAACTCATGAGAATTCTTGTCTTCTACCTGGCTAACGCCAAAAGTCCTTCCGCCCCAGCTTTTCATGATAGATGTGTTATATTCTGTAGGGTTGTCCAGGGACCATGGACCCAGAGAGAACAGACAGCACAGTGAAGGGAAGAAAGGACAGGACTAGTAAACACACAATCACAGAAGCCTGGAGCTACAGTCTTGCATTGCACATATAGGCACACACATGCTGACAACGGGGACAACTCACTCCCAGGACTGGGCCAGGCCAAGTCTTTCTTGTATCTTACCTGCATGGGCACAATTCCAGGAATGCGATCTTTGGCATCTTCTGGGATGTGTGCTGTCTTCAGGTGTGGGTCCCCAGAGAGCATTTGCAGGTCTGCACCCAGCATCTCAGCTAAGGCCCCTTCAGAAGTCACCCTTGCATACCGGCTCTGCAGACGACTCAGCTTGGCAGCCATCTTGGCTCCCAATTCAGGGAAGGCATAGTTATCTGCCACTAGCTTCCCAGCTGTCTGCAATACTGTGGGCACCTTGGCACGCAGGGCTACTATGTCCTGGGCTGTGGAAAGGGCCTCACTCATGGGCACAGTGATGTCAGGTTCCACACCAGCCAAGTCCCAGGCCTCGCCAGTGGTAGCACTCAGGGCCATGTGGGTAGGCATGGAGGCATATAAGGTGCTGTTGCCCACCTGGTAGATGCCCACAGAGAGTGCCCCTCCGGCTGTGGGCTCTCCGATGACTGTGGCCCGCTGTAGGTCCTGCATGGTATGAGCAAAGGCCTCGGCTGCAGAGCCACTGGTGTGGCTCATGAGGATGTAGAGGTCCTTGTGGGGGCCATAGCGTTTCCCAGCAACCAGTGGCAGGGTCCATATCTCTGTGACCCTAGATGTCGCCCTATCAAAAACAGAATAGAGGTGCTGGCGGGGTTCCGCCTCGAAAAAATAGGAGCAGAGCAGGGGCACAGCAGAAGAGTAGCTGCCAGGATTGTAGCGCAGGTCAACAACCAGAGCCGCTGTGTCCACGAGCCTC
>LOEQ01001095.1:304708-321465 GCA_001685075.1 Bramus lutescens | reverse complement strand
CCAGCTTGGAGCGTAGGAGAGCTGTGGCCTGCCCCGCGACCTCTGGCCTGGCATAGTGAGCCTCTAGTAGGCGACCCGTGCCTTCTACCAAGGCACCCAGGCTGCGATGGAAGTCCAGAACCTCCTGAGCTCTCTCTAATGCCTCTTCAGCCAACACAATGGCATCGGGGACCACACCACCACCCAGCCAGGCTTCGCCGTGGTTGTCGATAAAGGTGAGCACAGGTACCGTGAGTGCCAGGCCACCCTCTGGCGAGTCCAGCAGTGGCACCGTGCAGGTGTGCAGCAGGCTCCCTGCTGTGATTTCGCCTACCAGGGTGGCCCAACCCAGGGACTGCATTAGGAAGGCAAACTCCTCAGCAGCGGTAGCGGTCCTGTGACTGGTAAGCAGATACACCCCACGCTGGTGGCCGTATCGTTGGCCTAACAGCTCCCTGTGGCTGAAGTGTTCCTGGGTGACATTGGTGCGGCGGTCATAGGTGGTGAAGAGGCGCATGGGGCGATCCACAGGGCTCTGGAAATAAGATAGCAACAGAGGCACAGTAGAGGATGGCCCCCCAGGATTGTGGCGCAGATCTATGATGAGGTGCTCTGTGTCCTGCAGGGGCTCCCACACCTGGCGCAGCACATAAGGGCCCAGTACCCTCAGTGCAGAAGTGTCCGCAAATCTGTCAAAGCGCAGGTAGCCCACCTTGCCCAGCAGCACGGATACCTGAAACACGGAGTCCACTAGGGCCCTCCGAGCAGCTTCTTCCTTGGGCACCTCAGGGGCGGCTTCTGGAGGGTCATTAGGCCCAGTCTCAGGCCTAGAGGAGCTTTCTCTGGGTCCAGTGACTCTCACCAGGAGCCTGGGATCCTCGGATACAGCCTGCAAGCCAGCATTGAGCTTTGTCACTAGGTCTTCCTCCGAGACCACAGCTGAGTAGTCCATGCTAGCCAGGCGGTGTAGCAGGCCCGGCACTCGGTCTACCAGTGTGTAATAGTCCTGCAGGGCTTCCTGAAGCCGGAGCAGCACCCCTGGGAGGGCACGGCGCAGGGTGAGAATGGCCAAGGCCTTTTCTAGGGCTTGCTCTGCTGGTATCCCCACGCAGGGCAGCACTCCACTGCCTTCCCAGGTCTGGCCACCTCCTCCCAAGGGCCCCAAGGACCTGGACACGGGCACTGTGAGGAAGAAGTTGGACTGGCCTATTCTCACCTTCTGGAGGTCCAGGGCACCACCCTCCGTCCGCTCGCCCACCACGATGCCCCTACGCATCTGCTTGAGGATGTAGGCGATGTCCTCAGCCACACCCCCAGTGTGTCCACTGGTGAGGACTATCACATCTTTGTCAGCACTGTATCTCTCCCCTAGGACCTTGGGCAGAGTCCAGATCTCGGTGGTGGTATTGGAGGGGCGATCATAGATGGTATCCACGTGCATGACGGTGTTCCCAGGGTGCAAGTAGGAGATGAAATAAGGGATCCCAGAGATGTGACCACCAGCACAGTCCCGGAGATCGAGCACCAAGGAGGAGGTGTCCATGAGCTGCCTCCACATATGGGTCACCAAGAACCCCCCCAGCTCACTCAATACCTCCTGGCCGGGCAGGTCATCCACTCGTAGGTAACCCACGTTGCCCTCAAGGACCTCATGGTGGATGCTCCTCTGTAGCTGGGCCAGTAGTTCTTCTCGGGTGAGGTTGGTGAGATTCAGTGCTGGCTGGGGAGCCTCGAGGGTGCTGGGCTCATAGGAGATGAAGAGGCGTGGGTCATTCAAGGAACTCTGCACTCCGGCTGTCAGCACATGGGCCAGCGTCTGAGGGTCTGAGATGCCCAGAATCTCATGACTCTTCATAGCCTGCTCAATGGCTGCTTGCATTCCCATCAGGTTCTCCGGGAAGCAGTAGTTATCCAACAGGACCTGGGCCAGGTCCAGCACCAGGCTTGACTGGAACAGGTGCTGCTTGGGGTCTGCCAGAACATAGAGCAGTGTGGGCAAGACCAGGACCCATTCTCTCATCATCAGGATCCCAGGAGTCCTGGCTGCTGAGTCAGAGATCCCTTGACTGTGTACAAGACTGGGGTCCTGCTCTCACAGCTGCCTTTCTCCCTGTCCTTCTTAGCAGGCAGACAGAAGGTCTGGGGCTCAACGTGGGAGTTAGATGTGAGGCTTCCAGCTCTGGTAAGCCTTTAATCCTGTCTAATTCAAGTGTGTGCACCAGGGCACTAGGAAGAAGAGGCCATGGTGGTTTGACCTGGAAGGAACACGGCATCTCATCTTGCTGAGCCATGTCTACACAGAGTGACACAAATAATTGTGTTTATTTTGAGCTCCTGCCATGTGCTAGGTCCTGTGCTATGCTTTCCACACTCACAGTGTTTACTAAAGCCTTGCAAATGAGAGTTGTTAATCTACAAATAAATATCATTGTCCCACCCACCCATGGGTGGGAATTAGGTAGATGTAGTTGGAGGTCTGGTTCTGCAGCTGTCTCTTCCATAGATTAGGAAAGCATCTCATTTATTCAGGAGGCTATGTGAGTTATTGGGTAGATTAAATATGAACGTTTTCATGAAGAATTGCAGTGTCTGGAAGTTACCAATGAGGGGTCTATAACAAGTCTCATATATATTTTGTTGCCAGGGAGTTCAGTAGCTAATTGATCCCACCATTTCAGATGGGGACCAGTGAAAGGCAGTAAGAAGAGGCTAGGAAGGCCACCTTTATCTCAGTGCCAAGGCCGAGGCTGGGACCGTTGCTGGGCTCAGGAACTGAAGTGTGTTCCCATATTCTGCTTATGCTTCTCAGTACAATAAGGTCCCCTCACAAATTTGCAACAAGATAAATGAAGTGTCAGGATTTCCATATCCAGTGTGACAGGTGAGAGGAACATGGCCTCAATAGTTCCAGATCAGATCAGGTTAACTGTGAGATCTAGTGAGCGTCGTTCTCTGTGTGAGTGAGGACTCCTATTGGCTAAGGGTTCAGCTTCAGCTCAGTGCTTGCAATGAAAATGAGTGGTTCTTGGTGGCTCCAAGTCACACAGAGACTGCAGGTCATTCTCATTCCCGTGGGAATACACCTGGGAGTCAGTCCCAGATGCGTTGCTATGCTCCGCCTTTTCCTCATGAAAGGACTGTGGATTTTGCTTGTGACTTGCCCTGGATATCTAAGAACACCTACCATGGAGCCCACACCTAGAACCCCTGCTTTGCCCAGCCAGCCTCTTAGTGGGCACGTTCTCTCATTTAGCAGATAACCCTAGGTCAGATTGTAGGGGAGGGTGGGGGTGTACAGACAGGGAATAGCAGTTGGTGCAGCCACTTCCTATTCCCTCCTTTTGGCTTCTTGAGTTGTGTCTAGAACACACTGGCTGGGCTCAGTGAATGGCAGATAGCCCCGTGGTGTCAGAGCCAGAGAAGGGGGTCTTTGGGATGAGGATGAGAGAGCTTACCCTGCAAGCTGGAAAGCCACAAGACAGTTTCTGGAAATCATTATCTGAAGATGTTTACTAAGTAGTTTACAAAGGCCAAAGAGGTCAGTACGATAAAACGAACATATTTTTAGCTCATTAAGATTTGTTTAATACCCAAGGGACATATGGTCTCATCACTCCCCTGTTTGCAGCCAATGGAAACAAGGAAGATTTACTGTCAGAATCAGACCAGGATGGGAAGACACAGACCTCTCAGCAGGGACTGAGCCTTTTCAGTTTCCACTTGGGAAGCCCCAACTCCAAGCATGCTGTCAGAGTTCCTCTGAGGGTGCGAATCTCTCACTGCTGGAGCCCAAGCTAAGCTCTGTACAGGGAGGAGCAGAGACTCTCAGGCGATACATGGGGGAAGCATGTATCGCCAAGACGCCCTCCAAGGATAGGAGGCAGAGGGTCCTCGTGTATACAAATGAACAGCTGTCCAGTGTGGACTGGAAAACTACCTCCCACCCTTTCCACTGCGTGGGGACATGATACCTTGGCTGGGTGACACGAAATTTGGATTAGGTTACAGACAGAGGTACATCTGTTGGAGAGCTATCTGTTAATACATTTGTTCACCATCCCACTGTCCATTATTTTAATGCTGGGGCCTTCTTGTCAGTCTTGCACCATGACATCAAAATACCGACATAGACAAGTTAAAAGAGGAAAATCTTACATTGGTTCATGGTTGCAGAACTTTTTACTGGCTCCATTGCCTTTAGGCTAGTGGCAGAACATGCTAGAAAAGGCTGCTCTCCCCATGGTGGACAGGTATGAGGAAGAGAAGGGGGTCAGGAAGAGGTAGAGAGAGGGAGGGGGAGAGGAAGGGGAAGGGAGGAGAGGAGAGNGAGGGAGGGAGGGAGAAAGAGAGATTACTTGTAAAACAAAACAAAATCACTTACCCAAAACCTTCCTTTGGCGATCAGGAGCCACTTTAAAGTCCACAAGTTGTTTTTGGTCAGTATTCAGTCACATCAACAGAGAACTAAGGCAGAGCCCCGCCCCCTTCCCAGCTACTTTCTTCAGGGCTGCCTTGGTATTCTCAAATCTTGCTTCTTCTTCAGAAGCACATGAGCTCATAGTTTCTTGGTTTGACTTGACTTTAGCTTTTTTTTTTTTTGATGGCATTATAAAGAAACTAATTACCTACCATCTCGATTATTTCATTTAAAATGGGCAAGTGGTCTGGGGAGATGGCTCAGTGGTTAAAATTCTTGCCATGGAAGCATAAGGACTAGAGTTCTGACCCTCAGCACCCACATGGATATCAGCTGGGCATGGTCGCTCACATGTAATCCCAGCTCATAGGAGGCAGAGGCAGGGTTCCCAGAGCAGGCTAGCTAGCTAGGTTGTTCTAGTCCCTCAGCCTGGGTATAAGTGAGAGACCTTGCCTCAAGATAAGAGTGATGGACACCTGACACCAACCTTTGGCCTCCAAGTGCATGAACAATCCTTCCCACATGCAGACACACACATGAGAACTTGAATGCATGCATGTGCACACCACAAACACATAAAAGATGGGACACTTGTGAATGCCTTGTGAATGGCCTAGGGAAGGAGAATGGGGGTGAGCTTGAGAGTAGAGTTAGTCTGGAGAGATGGGCTTCTGAGCATGGTAGACAGACACTGTCAGAGACACGCTGGGGCACTGGGTGGAGATAACCTAAGGTCTTCTGTCTCCTGGAGAGAGACGTTCTGCTTTGATTTGTGTATCTGAGTGTGTTGGGGGAGAGATAAAGTGGGGAAGCTAACTTCTAGCAAACTTCTGTCCACATAGTTGCTCATACCAGCACACCACACACACACACACACACACACACACACACAAATGTGTTCGCTGACCCCATTGTGCAGATACCACACACCTTTACCCTGTGGAAGCTCTATGTCCCTCCTACCTGACTCCCAAACCCCAGGTAAAGTGATGGCACATCTCCTAGGGGCTAATTAGGCAGGTGGGCAGGGCTGGGGAACTGGAGAGCCCTCAACTTTGACCTCACATTAAGGAAAGACACATACCAGACATTAGACTTGATTTCTAAATAATTTTTTTCTCATGCACAGAGAACCATCAATAGGACCCAGAGAAGACATCACCACCCACCACCATCTGGAAATAATGCTGCCATGCCACACTGCCTGGTGTGTCTCAGGAATTTATCTTTTCTTCAACTCTACCAATAATACTTAATTGTGGTTTGTGTTAAAGCCGTTCATTGATTACATGGAAACATATAATGTAGTTCATTGTTTTAAATTATGTGGGAGTATCAATCAATGAGAGTGGTCCAGATCTTCCCAAGTCCCTCTGGGTCATGCCTGGCCAAGGGCATCAGGCTCTTCCTCACCCCATCCAGTCCTATGAACCACCAGGAGAGTCGGGTGAGAGGCTGAGGCACACGAATGGAAACATTGTCCTCCTTGGGGAACACAGTACTCAAGGAAGCTGGCAGCTGCTGGCAGAGTCAATGGAATCAGGTGAACAACAGGACTGTCTTTCAGATGTCAGGACACTACACCCAGTAAGGCTGAACCTCTCATCATTTGAATGCAGGTCACCAAGGAAAGCAAATAGGCAAGCTTCAAATAGTTAACCAATAGCACATTTGGTCCCAACAGATCCGAACCCTGCCTTGTCCTCTGTGAGGTCCCCAGGCAGGAAATGTTCCTGCCTGGGCAGTTGTCCAGAGTATACCATTTCAGAGGCCCAAGTCATAGGCAGACCTTCCCGACAGTCACAGAATTGGAATAAAGGATTGCAAGTGATCTTACATGACCCCAGAAACACATGAGAACTGCCCTAGTAGTGAAAGCAGCTCAGATCATAGCGAGCATCAGAGGGGAGGTCCTGAACTGCCTGTCTATTCTGTGCTTGCTTGGGGATATTTACTCAGGGGTGGGGTTTGGTCAGACATCACAGGGTGAGCATGGGCATGGAGCAAGCAGATCATACCAGGACACAGCAAACGGTGGGTATGGACCTGGCTCAGCCCTGCCTGGCCTCATGCTGGGCTTTCCACATCTAATGACTCCTTCAGTACCCAGTGACCTGCTGGACTGCATGGGGCGCTTCAGAAGGTCCCAGGCTTTAGGGCCCCCACACTCAGGGCAGACTCCTACCACCGAGTTATCAAAACTTGCTTGCTGAGTTTTGATCTCTACAACTGAAAATCAGAGGTCACAGTGCACATCTCAGTGGGGTGTGGAAAATAATGTGAAATGAAGGATGGAGACCACCTCTTCCTTTCCTTCCTTCGTGTCTCTGCTTCCTGGACCCTAGAACTCCCATGACATCACTTGCATCTTCTGCTGGTTTCTGCTTACTTTTCTGATATTCCTCCATCCCTCTTTCTCCCATTTCTTTTTCATCATTTCCTTTCTACCCACTAACCTTTCCAGGGTCTCCTATTCTGCCCAGTTAATGTCAATTCAGCAGAGACTGGAGACAAGAAGGGCAAGTGATTCTTTTCCTTCTCCAGGATGGCTTCAGATCATCTTAGCCCCTGTTGTGCCCGGGGCATTGCAGGACCCTATCAGGACCTCTTCCCTGTCCTTCATCCCCACTTCAAATGGCTGCAGGGACTACCTGCAGCCACACTCTGCCACACTCATTCCCTCATAGTGGTACTTGAGGGTTGGCACCCCCATATCATCCTTGTAGAGGATGGAGATAGGACTCAGTTTGGTGGGAACACAGCAGGCTTTGCCCACCTTTGTGGGGAACTTGAGATGCACCAGGGTCTGCACAATGGCATGCTTTGTGGGCGTCACATCATCAGCCAGTGGGAAGAAGCAGCCTCCTTTACACTCATAGGCATCGTATTCCTTGGGTGCAATGATCCAACTGTCCCAGCCTATGTCTTCAAAGTTCACCCTGAGTGATGTCCTCTGACAGTGGCTGCTGGCCCCAGTGCTCCTCTTCCTTCTAACTAAGAAAGGTCCCACAGCTGTGTGCCCATCTACTTCCTCCTCCTCATGGCTCTCGCCTGCATCCTGGTAACCACTCCTGGATGTTTTCACAAGCACAGTCTCCTGCTCATGGCCGATCATCTCCTTCAGCTCCAGTCTGGTCTCTTTGGTCCCATTGCTGCGGTCATTGGAGAAGACGACAAAGAAGGGCAGGTTTTTGGAGCCTGGCGGGACACTGATGTCCAGTGTGTCGCAGCCCTTCCTGTGGCTCCCCACGGTGACTTCTAACTTATTTTTGTTTGTGGGGGAGTCTGCCCTGACCCATCTCTTCACAGCATTCGATACTTCCAAGGTCTCCCAGCCTTCATCCTGAATGTCCTGAGATACCAAGAAGGTCCTGGTCCCTGTGGCACCATCCCAAGTGTCATCTCCATCCAGAACATCGTAGACAACCATGTTTCCTTCCAGCCCACCAGTGGAGTCCACGTGATTTTGGCAGGAGACATAGAGCCGGAGCTCAGCCCTGGTGATCTGCTCATGCCGAGGGATGGAGATGTTGAAGAGTAGGATGTGTTTCTGGAAGGGGAAGTCCTCTGTGGCAGCTGTTGATATAGCATCTGAAATGCAAACACACGTGGGGAGCGTCTGTCTGGTGCCCATTTTTATGATACCAACGCCTAACTTTGGTTTGCTGTGAGGACATCTAGGACAAGAGATTTTGTCACTATTGTCTCCACTCTGCATCAAGAACAGTCAGGAAGGTTCTCTTGGGATTTTTTTTTTCCCCAGAAAAAAACAGAGGCAGGTACCTTCAGTTAGGGTTAATAGTATCTACTATTTATTGAGCACCTACTGTGTGCTTGGCATTGCACTATGAGTTTGGGAGGATCTAGTTATTATCCCAACTTCACACACGTGGAGATCAGTCTCCTGAAGTTTTTATTGTTAGACTACACACAGATAATTAGCAGTCTCATTTAAAGTAGGCCAGGAAACAGATTGTCAGCTTTAGAATGAAGATTCTACAGTCCTGGCTGGGGCCAATGGAAGTCCATAGTTAGATAAAGTAAAAAAAAAATCTCAGCATTAGAGTGTTTAAATAATTTGGAATGTGTTAATAGCTTCCATCAAAAGTGAAAAAGTGAAAATGAGCTTTAAAAAAAAAAAACAAGGAAAAGCATTTCCATACCAACAGTTTTGGCATCATGGACAAAAGTGGGGATTTTTCTCTTAGCCTCCCAATTGTCTCAGTTTCCCACTTCCAGGCTGGGGCTTGACCACTGACACTGCCATTTGTGGGTTCCCGCCCACACACCATCACCGCCTATCCTGGGGAGACACATTCTGATATACCCAGAGAATGCCCGGAAGTACAGATGTTTCTAAGCCTGGCACACAGTGTTCCTTCTGTATGCACGCATGCCTGTGGTAAAGTGCAATGAGTAAACCAGGCACAGTAAGAGCTTCACCATGAATAAGGAAAAACGAGAATTAAAAATAAAAATCACATCTGTGATGCAAGTCATTTAGAAGTTGTGAGTCACTTTTTTGGGATTTACATTTAATAATTATGGACCACAATAGAACCTTTGAAACAGGCCTGAATTCTCTCAGATTAGGGAGCCTCCTGTATCCACCACCATGAGCAGAGACATATGCTGTGCTGAAACCTAGCTAGTGGCCTATAGGTCGGAAGTGTCAGTCCTGACTCTACTCCTAATTAAGCTGGTATTCTTGTGAAGTTTTGAGTTTCTCGGTGCTCCTGTTTCCTTTCTTGTAGAATGGGGCCCATCTTACCTGCTTTTATTAAGGTAGAACACAGGACTTCCAGGCCAGTCATGAGCTAATAGCTGATGTTCAGTTAATACTTCTGTCCCCCTCCCAACCCCTGCAAGCCAAATGCCTGTGACAAAGCCTGTGGCCTTTACTCAGGCTCTCTGTGGTCTCTTCGCTCAGCATGGATGTCCCATTCTGGCTCCTGAATCACATGGCGAAAGCCATGGCATATCAGAACAGTGGGAACTGCGCTGTATTCATGGCCTAAGGTGATCTTACTGTGGCATACCTCCACAGAGGCCATCAGACCACTGTCAGACATGAGAAATCACATGCTTACTGGGAAGAGAAAGATGTTTCCTAGGTCATGTATGTATGTTTGTATGTGTGCACGCATGCATATTGATGCTGTTGCTGCTGCTAGTGCATGTAATAAATGTGTCAAGGATATGTGTGTAGGTGGACTGGAGTCTCTGGCTGGGCTTCACATTCAAGCCCATGGAATAGGATGATTTAGGCCATAATAAAACAAAACAACAACAAAACAACACCTCCCCCCAAAGAAAACATTATCTTTTCTCTAAAGCAGAGATCATAGACAATCCCAGGGGCCTGGTGACCTGCAAACTGTATGTTTTTAAAAAATGAATCCATATTTTTTAAAGAAGTAAGGCAAATTCCCTTGAAACTTCTGTTGGGCAGTCAGAAAACGTAGCAGCATTCAGCATGCTTGTCCTTAACAGGATAAAGCTGGTTCCGTGCAGCAAATAGGGCCAGTGTGCTTTGCAAGTGTGCCTGATCTGGCTTTCTCAGTCCTGGCAACCAAGCTTTCTGTCCAGGAACTCATTCTACCCAGATTCTGGAATTCTAGGCATTATCAGCTACGGACCTCACCTCCATGTTTATTTTCTAGTCTTTTAAAATCAAGGACACTTGACTTTAAAACATATAGGACAGACAGGCCTACTGTGCCAAGAAAGATTCCATCTAAAAAAATAATGAGGATCTCTTCTAGCATTTTCAAGTCTAGGTTTAAAAAGGATTTTATAACAGAAACTGGCTTTCCTTTAACACTTCAAAACAGACGGGCTTATTTCTATTTCTAAGTCTGAAGGGGACAAGAAGGGAGAGGGGAAGAGAAATCAAGGGGAAGGGAAAGGGAGGAGAGGGAAGGGGAGGAGAGAAGTGAGGGAGGGGGAAGCAGGAAGGGAAGCAAAGGAGATGGAAGGCAGAAGAAATGAGGGAGAAAAGAGGAGGAAAGAAAGGGAGGGGGATAGAGGGAAGCAGAAGCCTGGCATCCTTGATACCTGCTGGCTTAAATGAGGCTATGCCCCAGGGGAGGAGCCAGGCTGTCAATCAGAGTCTTCAGTGTTGATGGACAAGCTCCATGATTTGCACAGCCCTTTAGGGAAACCACTAGGCACACAGAAAAGCCCAACGGAATATTTGCATTTTCACCCTGTTTTAACACTGTGATTCACTTCAGTATAAGTTTAAAAATCTGCTTGTGGTCAGTGGCCAACCCACCTCGCAGAGCCACTTCGCTGTGGGGGCTAGGTGCCCTATGTCCCACCCCATGGAACCCTGGGGGAATTCCGCACTCTACCTTCCACACTGAAGCTCCGAACAATGTTGGAGGCCGGAGTGGACGACTTGTCGGTCGTGTACCTGTTGTACAGGTCGATCATGTACTGGGGTGGCTCCACTCTGGTTTTGTCCTGGGAGGGTATGCCGCTCAAGTTAAGGCTGCGCAGGAAGTCCACCTTCATGTTCTCCAGGAACATCTTCAAGTCAAAGACACCCTCCTCTCCACCTCCAGACAACCCCAGTGAGCTGCGGGCGTTTCCCCCAGGGGATGGCTGGACCCAGTCCTGCAGCGGTATCTGGTGTGTGGGACAGACCAGCAGGAACAGCATGAGCAGGGCCACCCAGAAGGCCCCAGGGGACATCTTGGGCCCTGAGGAGGGGCTGCCGGGCTGTTGTGGTATGTCACCAGGTGCAGCGAGGAGGAGCCCCGGAGGAGCGGGCCCACATTGTCCTGCTGACTGCTCAGCAAGGAGCAGAGCTGGCTCAAGTTCTCCCCAGCAGTCTGAAGGCCTCCACGCTTCTTATCTGGGTGTGGATGCTAGGCTCGGACCTCTTATCTAAGGCAGCTCTCTTTAATGAACATTGTATAAACATCTGACAAGCGCTCGGGCTGGCGGGAAGGACGGGCTACTGTAAAGGATCGGCATTTCTCCGGGGGGTCATCCACTCTAATTAGGATCTTTGTTCATTTCCTTGCTGGCTTGGTCAGAAGACTGTCCAGGCAGAGGGACACTGGCCCCATCCCCTGGACCACAGGGGCAAAAAATCCAGGAAATGAGGTCAGAAAGTTCCCCAAATGTAGGAAGCTCACCAAGTACCAAGAAGATAACACAAATTGTGAGGGCCTGGAAGGTGGGGTGAGGTGAGGACTCCAGCAGGGTTGGAGAAGACCGGCATTTGTGCTAGCAGGACCTGGGGCTCCTGAGTATTAAGAATGGAGCGTGCATGGGCCTAGCACACTCAGCGTGCTCGTGATGTCCCAGCCAACAGAGATGAGGACCCCAGTCCCAACTCCCTTGCTTGTTCCCCCAAGCTGTGGCCTCAGCTCTTTCAGCCTCCCTTTCAGGAGCAGAGAGGTAAGGACATAGGAGATGTGTTAGCATACATGAAGGCAGCCGCTGGCAGCTCCTAACAGTGTTCAAGCAAGCCTCCAGTGCTGGTCTGACTGAGTTGGATCAGGGGGAGGAAGTTCTGCGTCTAGGTCAGCTGCTCCTTAGTACCATAAACATGCATCCAGAGATCCTAAACTCCAGCCCTGTGCCTGGTCTGTGTGGTGCTGGCGTGTGCAAATGTACCTGTGTAGGTGTGTGTATGTCTGTGTGTGTGTGTGCGCGCGCATATGTGCTCAGGGGGTGACTTGATTCATATTAGTGGGGAGGCCATCTGGATCGTACCTATCAGTCAGGAGACCCACACAGCAGCTGGGGTACACAGGAGCAGTTAGGCGGTTCTGAGATGGATCCTACGCTCAGAGATGGTTTCTAGCCTATGAAGGCTGCTTGTGACAGCTCAAGGACAGTGTGCCCCATGCTTAGCTTCCATCTACTTCCAGCACAAGTGGCATTAATCAAAGCAAAGAAAGAGCAGAGCTAAAATTTTTTGCAATGAGTGGTGGCCTACCCCAGAGAATATAAGGTATGATGTTCTGTGCTGTTGAGGCTCCTGGGGAGAGGGTTCAGAAGGTCAAGGAAGTTCAGAGCTTGCAGGATGAACCATGGCAGGCTGTGGTCAGAGGACTCAGAGTGGGAAGGTGAACTGGCAGATAGAACTTGTATCTACCCTTTAGGGACACATTCAGGGGAGAAGGAAAGGACACAGTTGAGGAGACAGTGTTTGGGGGATGGAAAAGGAAGTGTGCTGGGTACCGATTCCATGTAAGAAGTATCAGGGCTGGAAGAAGAGAAATGGAACAAATGCCAGGTCCAGAAGATGGAGCTGAAATGCAGTGCCAGGAGGAGCTAGAGGACCATCTGGACAGTCTCACAACGTGCCATAGCCTCTGAGGTCAACAGGTCCCGTCTACACTCAAAGGCCGAGCTCAAGGGCCTCCAGGTGAACAGTAGGAGCTCTGGGCAGTGCAAAGGGCTGCTACCCAATACATTTTTAAAAACCCTGACAAAATTTCACCCCACTAATGATAGTAGCATATGGTACAGAAAACCCAGGACAGGCCAAACATAAAAAGATAAAAATCCTTTACGGCTTCACAATCCAGCAACACCCAGAGTTACAGACTCAGACATGTATTAAGAGTCCCTGCCAAACTCTGGTGGCCTGGAATGCTTCGGGAATTAGGAAAGCTTCAGACTGTCACCATGTTGTCTCAGGCAGCTGCTGTGCTGTGGGAGAGGCGTAGCTGAGTGAACACGAGAGACATATTTGGTTCATCCATTTATTTCAGGTGTCACTGAAGCCTGTTCTCCCAAGGTGGGAACTTGGGTCTCATCTGTCATTTATGGAGGAGAGAATGAGTTCACCTGAGTTTCCATATCACGATCGCCCTAGGACATCAGACACACCTTCTGTCCCAGAACACACACTCTCTTCCCTGAAGTTCTTTGTTTTTGTTTTTTTTTTCAAGGCAGGGTTTTTCTGTATAGTCCCAGTTGCCCTAGAACTCACTTTGTAGACCAGGCTGGTCTCGAACTGGCAGAGATCCACTTACCTCTGCCTCCCAAGTGCTGGGATTAAAGGCATGCACCACCACACCTGGCTTCCTGCAGCTTTTGGGAGACACACTACATACAGTTGTCCAGAGGAATGAAAATACATCCCCATGGAAGCTGCAGGGAGTGGCTGGAGGCAGGCAGAGCCAGGATGGATTACTTACCAGATCTAGGCAGAGCTTCCCTGAGAACCTGTTTCCGGTTGGTCTGTGATAAGCACCGATTCACTGAATGCTCCTGGCCTGGGCCTGTGACAGTGCCCAGTCAGCTTACTGTTTAGAACTTTGGTTTTGAAAGTCTGATCCACTGACCAGCCACCCTAACACCTGTAAGGTTGTTAGAAACACAAAGGATCAGAATAGAGCAGAAAGCTGTGTGACCTAACAGGCGGTTCTGATGCATGTTCAAACTGAACAGTAGATTTGGCTTTATTTGATGGGGCTCATATGCTATCCACCCTCCCCAATGTATGTGTATGTGTGTGTGTGTGTGTGCACATGCATGCTTGCACATGTGGGTATATGTGTTGCTAAGCATTTGCTCTAAGCACAGAAGTTTTGATAAAATAAGAAATTGTATGAGTCTTCTACAAAATGAAACAAGAAGAAACAGCTGTCCCACAGCCTTAGGGGGAGGTGAGTACCAGGGTTCCCCTACACATACCAAAGTCTGAGGATGCTTCAATTTTATAAAATGTCCTGGAGAGATGGCTCAGCAGATAAAAGCACTGCTGCTCCTTCAGAGGGTCTGAAATCAGTTCCTATCACTCATGTCAGACGGCTCACAAGTGCTCATAATTCAGTTCCAGGGCATCTGAAGCTCTCTTCTGGTCTCTATGGGCACTTGCATGGTTCACACACACACACACACACACACACCACACATGCATGCATGCGTAAATGAAAATGAATCTTTTAAAAAGCTTTAAACAACTACAAAGAAATGCAGAAATGAAATAACGTGCGCTCCTGTTGATAAGGCAAGTTCTCTGATCTAATCACTATATTGTACATATGAATTAAAATGCTATGTTGCACCTTACAGATGTGTGCAACTTCTATGTGTCCATTGAAAGTCAACATACATTTTAAAATAAAATAAGATTACACCATGTTGTTTTAGCACACTCTTTAGAGGAAAATTCCTACATACACAGTATAGTTGCAGGGTTTTTTTTTTTTAATGTTTTCAATTCCAAGGTGATTAAATCTAAGGATCTGGAGTCCACAGAGATGGTGTGGAAAGTCCTTCTATATATGGTTGCTTTCATTGGTTAATGAATAAAGCTGCTTTGGCCTATGGCAGGGCAGAATAGAGTAAGGCAGGAATTCCAAGCAGATGGAGGAAAGAAGGTAGAGTCAGAGAGATGCCATGTAACTTCTAAAGGAGAACTTACGAGTAAACCATGAGCCTCATGGCAATACATGGATTAACATAAATGGGTTAATTCAAGGTGTAAGAGTTAGTTAATAAGAAGCCTAAGCTATTGGCCAAGCAGTGTTGTAATTAATATGATTTCTGTGTAATTATTTAGGGTCTGGGTGGCCAAGAAACGTACAAGCAGTGTCTGCCTATGGTGGGGGGCAGCTGTATAGTTTATCATGATATTTGACACACAGTAAATGTTAAATATTTGAACAAATAAACAGAGCTACTCACACCTTTTCACTCCCAGCTCATACAATCAAGAGCGCTGGAAGAGATTAGAGGAGGGAGCCTAGGACTGGATGGGGCTTAAGTGACAATTGAAAGAGGCATGGAAGGAGACCCAAGCTCCAGTCAGCATCCACCAGCTTTGGGGAGTAGAACGGAGGAAAACAGAACCCGGAGAAGCATCATCATCTGAGGAAGCTTTTGTTTTATGTGGGATTCCCCTCTGCATGCTGTGAATATGTTTTATTGCCATTGATTAATAGGGAAGCTGCTTTGACCTATGGCAGGACAACTGTTTAGTCAGGAAAACTAAACTGAAGGAGAGGAGGAAAGAAGGTGGAGTCAGGTGGACACCATGTAGGCTCCCAAGAAGAGGTAGCAAACTACAAGCCACATGGTAAAATAATAGATAATTGAAATGGGTTGTAAGAGGTAAGAGCTAGTTAGGAATATGCCTAAGCCATTGGCTGAACAGTGTTGCAATTAATATAGTTTCTGTGTAATTATTTGGGTCTGGGTGGCCTGGAAACCCAACTGCAGTCTCCATTTATATTTATTTTTAAGTGTTGGTAAAGTAGCATAGACTAAGTTGAGCTCTCATTTCAGTGCTGTGGTGCACAGCCCACAGTCAGAGCTTGTCAGCTGCATTCCTTCTAGTCTCTCAGATAAGCTGCTTTTTAACCTCCTTGACACACCATGGTCACATGCTCCAATGCAGGTGATAGCCGCAATGTTCTCCTTCAGCCAAGACCAGCTCTTCCTTCTTCTCTGACCCCACAGTTGCCCCTCCTCTTCTGAAGACCTTCCCCCATGACTTCTCACCCCTATCCCTGACATTTCTAAATTTCTCCATCATATCAGTTCTGTTTCCATTTTGGTTACAGAGGCAGCATTAGGTATAGGTATCTGGTGGCTCTCATGATATGTTCATGAATGATGTATGCATGCAGAGGTACTTACTGGAATGCTGCAAACCAGCCACCTGGTTTTACCAAGACTCTGCCCTCACACTCCTATAAAAACAGAACCAAACCTGGAGCTTCTAAAGTCTGGCTTTTGGTCTGGTGAGCTACTTAGAGCTTACTCTCTAAGATGCTCTAGCCTTCCTTTTAGAGGTTGTTTAAGTTCAAGAACATAGCCCACCGGCAAGGTACCAAATTTCTCTTTCCAGACCAACACAGGCTCAACTGAGTGACCTCAGAGACCCATGCATATCTAGGCAGTGTTCTGGAACTTTTTGGTTTTTGAGACAATGTAATGTTATGTTTTGGTTTTAAGGAGAAAGATGTAATTTTGTACATAAACTCATCTTAGGCCTTGCTTAGCAGTAATTGTGTTCACTGTCTTTGAGACAGCCCCACTACACCCTCAGAAGGGGCTACTGGCTGGGAAATTTATGGGTAGTCCTAGCCATGTTGCCCTTGACTCAAGCAGCTCTCAGCACCAAACCTGAAGTTGCCTGTGCCTTCATCAGACCCTAGTGAACACATTATGTTATGCATGGCTTTTTTTTTCTGAGACATTCATTGGTTACTAAGTTGCTAGGTGGTTGTGTGGCAGAAAACACGATACTTCTGAAATAAAGGCTGCTGTTTAAGTCAGAGGGGTCAGCAATAACACCAGCTCTTTCCATTGTAGTGGGGATGTCATCATTCACACGTCCAGTTTACTGCACCTCAAAGTCATTTTGACATGCCCAGAAGAC
>LOEQ01001095.1:273845-284704 GCA_001685075.1 Bramus lutescens | reverse complement strand
CTGGGCAGATGTGCACCACCCTCACCCCAAGCACTCCACCTCTGGGCAGATGTGCACCACCCTCACCCCAAGCACTCCACCTCTGGGCAGATGTGTACCATCATCGCTCCAAGCACCCTCCTAAATTCTCTCTATGGTCCTTTCTGTCTTAGTGCCAGGGATGACCTGAGGATGTGCACTCTAAGGGCATAAGGCCTATGCCACATGCTGGACCTGGTGCAGATAGTAGGGATGGCAGACAGCTATGCCTACCTACCTCTCAGAGATCTAGGAGGAAGGAGTAACTTAGACGACTGTGCCAGGCTCTGCTGAGGGTCCTGGACATATGGCGAGAGAGAGATCATGAAAGACAAAAGGCTGATCTAACCCACCTCAGCAAAGGGCATCAGAAGCTCTCGCAGTAAGTACATAAACTCCCAAGCCCTTGCAGATGACCCAGCCAAGGACTGGAGCAGGTTTTAAAAAGGAAGGTGACAGGGTTCCAGAGTTCAGTTTGTGGACCAAAGTCAGGGACCTGCCTGCTTCGGGGGGCGGGGGGCGGGTGTTTCTTGAGAGTTGGTGGACTGTGGTTGGTGTACTTTCTTAAGGAATCTTAAAACTCTATACTTCTGTGAATGCTGTGGCCCATGGAGACCACACTCCTTTCTTCGGAGATGTGACTGTAGCATGTGTTCCTCACATGACCTACTTAGACCTATATTCTGACTGCCTGGGGAAACAAGATCATGTTGCCTCCTAGGCTGTCCTTGGAAGGTCTGAGCCCACCAAAGGGGAAGCTGTAGAACGGTTCACATGTACCAAGACATAGGAGCACATAACTGGGACCGATCATAATGGTACTGAATGTACTAGATGGAGGGTTGGTGATAGATTTAGAAGGTGGCATGGATTAACACAGGCTCACTCTCTTGTCATGCGCTGTTTATACTACCGACAGGGTCTCATGAATAGGGCTGAGATGCTTAGGGGTTGGCTCTTGGAAGCTTAGAAAAAGCAATGGCCTGCTTTAAAAGCATAAATGCCAAAAATTGCCACAGTAGACAAAAGAGGCAGAGAATAAAGGTGCAGAGAAATGAATGTGCTAGGTTTGAAATGGTCCAGAAGGCCACAGAACCACAGAAGGTCCCAGAAGACTCTGCACATAGAAAAGTGACATAGGATCCCTTGGAGAGAGATGTGTGGAATGAGAAGTACAATGACAGCTGTGGCCTGCAGGTGGAAGCAGGGTGGGAGCTTTTATTACTGAATGTTACTACAGAATGAAAGGATCCCAAAGCCATGGGGTGCTTACCTGTCCCAGGCAAGGCAGAAGCAACCATCAGAATAAGAGGTGCGGCAGAGTACAGCCAGGGCTCTTGGCTCACACAGAGGTATGGAGATACTTAATAAAAATGCGGAATCTCTAGGGAACACATTGCTGTGCAGCCAACAGGAGTATTGCCCCATTTATGCAGTCAAAAATAAGCTAAAAAGGAAAAAAAAAACTAAAGGTGAATGAATGAGGCAGAGGGCAGCTGCACCAATAGAAGCTACGTTCTTTTGTGCAGTGTCAGATGAGCCAGCTTTGGGTCCTGGAGCGCAGTGGGTGAAGATGAGGCCAGGCTCCTGGAGGCAGCAGCAGCACTTAACAGGCAAAGATCATAATGAGCTCTCTCATTAGAAGGGACCCGTGGCCATATAGTCTAGTAGCAGCTGAACAGAGGGAACATCTGGGCACTTCAAGGATGGAGTGGCATAGAGACCAAGTTCTCATGAATACCAAGGCACCCCTAGCACCATCCTGTTAGGGTGAAGTTTTAGATAAATGGGTGTTTATTCACAGTCGGCTTATTGAGCCCCAGGGTCTCTTCCATAGCCATTTCCTCAGACCTCAGATGGATAATTGGAATAAGAATTCTTGGCAGAGGCAAGAACTTGGTGCTAGTTTCTTGGCCTGTAGGGCAAGAGCCTGTGCCACAGGGAGGCAAGTTGAAGCTTTGTGGTGGTGGGATGCTATGTAAGAGTTACTATATGAGAGGAGTCCAAGAAGCAGCCTTTGGAACCATTCTCTCACTCTGCTTCAGCCAGATCCATGAATTAAAATCAGTGATGCAATCCCAGGGGAGCCAGGGAACTGGCTACACCCTTTGGAACATGAAGTATACAGCTAAGATGCTGCTGGTTGTCTCAACAATCCTTAGTCTGATTCTTACAGAAACCTTACAGAGAATCACAATAGAAGACTCTAGATGTAACCAGGTACAGTGTTGATAGCCTCAATTTCAGCAAACACACTAGATACAGCATTTCAGCTTAGGTAGATTGGTCCTGGGCACATAGCATTGTGATCTTTCTGTTGATCACTAAATCTATTAAATCCCATTCCATAAGGACTAAGAAGCAGCTGTCCTTCACATAAGTATGACAGGGATATAGTTCAGTGATGAGCACTTGGCTGTACATGGACCTGGTATCAGAACACAGTTACTAGTATATGCATTTCATCCTCTAAGGCCTTGCTAATGGCCATCTCTGGCATGATGGACCAAATGGGTTTATGATCTATGAATATTCTACTAAGTATTTTGTTTGTGCCCATGACAATCTGAGTCAGTAAGAAATGTACCTTGGAGAGTCTGGTAAGAAACACGTGCTTCATGGAGATTAGGGGCTTGCCACATTGGTGAAGCGATTAGACGGCTAGTGTCCTGAACATGTAGGGCCATCCCTTCCAGTGCAGAGAACACATTATTGTGTCTTTCTTTTCTCATCCCCAAGAACAATTCCTGGTAGGTTACAAATTCCACCCTTAGGGATGCCCTTTCCAGAGAACTACAGAAGGCTATTGGCTTGATGTGAGAGCAGAAAAGGGCTCTACAGTCTTTCCAGGCTGAACAAAGAACAAGAAACCTTGTTGCTTGTGCATTATCCAGTCTTGAACCCTGAGTTTTGCGTGGAGGAAAGACACCATCTGGGATTTATGCCAGAGCCCAGGGAGAGCAAGGATTTGAACCAAGGCCCAGCCATCTGCAGCAGAGGACTTCATCTTCTTTGAAAGACACAAAACCACAAAGGGCCAGGCGTGGGACGTAGGGCAGTGGTGCAGCCAGAAATGCTTGTCATGAGCTGTGGTCTCTGCATGTCCTACATCACAGGCCTGGGGAAGCCCAGTAATAGTTCATGGAAGAAGGATGTAGTCCAGCCAAGGCTGGGCAGAGCACAGCGGCCATAGTCACAGTTGCAAGGGACGGCATAAAGCTTCACTCTAGCGGGGCGCTCAGACCTTCACACCACCCCTCTGCTGTGCATCATGCTGCTCTTCTTGTTCACAGTTATGGATGCCTGTTATGATCAGCTGATGGGGAAGGACAGTGTTTGTGCTTGCTTCATGGATGGGTAGTTCATTGTTTCAAACTGAAAATGGACTTTAGTTGTGCACCCCTCTCCAGCAGGAGCGGTACTGAAAGAACAACTTGGGGGGAGCTTATGAGTAGATTTTGGGGGTGGTCCATGTGGAAAGAAAAGTGACCTGAGATAAGGATATAAATGGACTTACAAGCAGTGGTAATGGCAGATTGAACAAAAGAGGCTGAAATGCATAAGAAAAAGAGGCCTGGGGAACAAAGCAGATGGGCAAGCATGAAGGAGTGATAGGAAAAGGAAAGGACCTTTGCATTATATGTCAATGGCTACCAGAGGGCCACTCAATAATTGATAGGATAGAAGGCCTGATCAGCTGCACTGCCCAGCTTCTGTTGACAGTCAGAGAGGATGTGTACATGGAGCAGCTACATCAGAAATGAGAACTACAGGCAGAGCGACAGGATAGGTATCCAGTAACCCAGACTGCTCTGGTTCTGCCACATCTCAGTGTCCAGCCAAGCAGCAAGGAGATAAATGCTAGTCCCTAATTTGGCCCTGTCCCTGGCTGAGCACATGGAGCACTTGGTAGAAGGGTAATTTGGTTAGGTTGCTTCTACCCTGGCTGGAGTCATATTCTCGGTAGGTTTGCTGTTGGGACTTCAGAGTCTTAGCCAGGCCTGTTGATTTTCCTGCCAGATTCTCATGGCAAACAAGTGAGAGCAGCGGTCACAGTTTGAGTAGTGTGTGATGGTCCCCATGGGTGAGAATGGGCTTTCCTTCCAGGTAATCTCCCCTGACAAGAGGAAAAACTGTCTGAGATAGAGAAGGATCTAGAACAAGATAGAGCAGAGAAGTAGTGAGTTTGCATTGTCCTGAGCTGATCTCCAGGGGATTAAATCCATTTTTAATAATTATATTTATTTATTTATTTATTTTGCACCAATCCCTGTTCCCCTTCCCTCTTCTTCTCCCTCTCTCCCCACTTTCCCATACCCATCTTCCATCCGCTCCTTAGAGAGGGTAAGGCCTCCCTCTAGAAGTCAACTAAATCCATTCTTGTAACCTCCTGGGACGTTTTCCCAGAGGGGAGGGAGAAAGAGACAGAATTCCGGAAGAGCCATTCCTAGAGAGTATAGGATTGTCTGTCGTGCAAAGCAAGTTATCCCAACCTGAAGAGAAGATGGGCTGCAGTGGACACTCTACCCTGACCAGCTGTGCCTTGACAGCTGCCCCGTCTGTCTCACCTCTTCCCCCAAGGGTTTCTGGAGTCAGCTCCCTACTGACACACTCACCAGGAATTGCCTCAGCTTCCTGAAGGGGGCGCTCAGCCCATGATCAAACCTCTCCTTTCCCAGGGCCACCTAGCATGGATGAGTGGCCAGCCAGAGCTTCCCTGGAAGACCCGGGCTCTCTTTTGTCGATTTGGCATGAATTCAAGGGTGCATTCTGGCTTCAGAACTACCTGTGGGAGCTGTTTCAGCACATATTATAATCCCGTCCTATTCAGTGCCCTGCCTGTCCTGCCTGCCTCCGTTGACTGTGTCCTAAGCACCTGGCCACTATTCTGGCCTTCTCCAGGTTCAACAGCCTTCCGGCATCAATAGTGTTCATGAATCCCCACTTGACAACTGCTCATTTCTTAATCTTCTGTCAGCCTTTGTATGAAAAATGTTCTTTTCCTTTGGTATTTCCTTAAACATCTCTCTCACGCTTGCGGGTTTCTACTTTTAGCAAAAAGCAGTCTGCTAGATTATAAGAAATTCATGAGCCCATGTTTCTTTTTATTTATTTTTATGGTTAGCTTCTATTTTTAACAAGGAATGCTGGTTTTCCATTTTACACTTGAGATGTAAAGGCTCTGTTTAAAATAAATTTGAGTCAAACAGGGTGAGCTAGTTTAACAACAACAACAACAACAACAAAAAAAAAACAAATAAATGATGGTTATGAGAGGGCTCATGAAGGTAACTACCTAAAACCCAGCAATGTGCGAAACACCTACCCCAGCAGTTTTTTCTGCCTGAACAGCTCCCTTCTGCGTCAGTGAATAAACGCTCCATGGGAGCCACAAGACGCTGCGCCTTGGGAAAACCGTCCACCTTGAAAAGTTAAATGTGTCCCACTGTGTGGGCTGATCGATCTCCATGGCTGATTCTGTGACTGACAAGTGGGCCCCTTGGTGCCCAAGTCTTCATCTTTATCTGGCTTTCAGCAGCAGCATCCAGCATGAGCCAAAACACAGGGTAGATACCACAGGTAGTCTTCTTCAATGCTCCCCACCACCACTGATAGCGCCTGAGACCTTGACCTATAATCATGTTATGTCGAAGGCAAACTTTCCTTATATGGCAGTGTAAAGAAGGCTCTAAGTTATTCAATTTTGAATTAATAAAATGGAGATTATCTTGGGTGGGCCCAAATTAATTCAGTGGTGGCTTTTACAGGGGGATCTGGGCCTTGCATGAAGATAGCCTGCTACTGATAACTTTAAAGAAGACACTGTGTGGGGTGGGGTGTGATGAGCACGTGGGGGAGGGGGGACTCAGGGCCCTGAGAGTGAAGCAAATGATAGCCAGGAGGAGGCAGGAACCCTAATCTTGCAGTCATGAGGAACTCAGATTAAGAAGGACCTTGAACTTCTATGGCCAATTACCACCTTGTGGCAGTTGTAGGTTGCTACTAGGGCTGTGACGGAGCAACCATCAGGATCTGAGAGTGGGGTGACAAAACCTGCTCATCTCATGGCCAGAAAGAAAAAAAAATGGAGAAGAGGAATTCCTGCTATCCCCTTCAAGGCCTCACCCAAATGACTTAATGTCCTCCCTCCAGTCCCCACCTAGAAAAGTTATCACCACCACCTCCCGACAGCTTAATTCTGGGACTCATACTTCAGCACACGGGCCTTGGGGAGACATCCAAAATGCCTGCTATACAGGAAAGCAGCAATTATCCACCCTGAGCCAGGATGCCTCTAACCAGCAGGATGGAAAGCCAGCTACTGGTTGGCCCACGCCTTGGAATTCCCTATTGGGTGAGGGGGGTTGGGCAATGTGCCGACCACCCTAGGTTCCTTTTTCCCTGTTCACACCTGCTGTGGCAGCCATGTTCCTTGTATCACAGGGAGATTTTGGTTTCTGTTGGATCTAGCCTACTTGGTACTCTTCATTGTCTATGTAGCCCTAAGCAAACAGTGTGTTGGCTTTTGGGGAGATGCTGAAGCCCCGCATTTAAGGATCTTGGAATCTTCTATACCCATTGCCTCGATGCAACATTGTCTTGTCAGCTGTCAAAGTCCCATGAGTGGTTTCATCTTCCAGTGAGGACGAGAACTCAGGAGGTTCCACTACCATTCAGATGACAAATAATGTACAGTACCTCATAGGCTTGCCCTGAAAGGCAAATCACTGGGTACTGTGTATTACTCTGCTCGTTGTAAAACATGGTCACTCTGTTGGGTAGTTTAATGGCTAACAACTTCTCTGCAGCGATGGACTATTATATATACTATTATCTATAGATCTACAAAGTAAACCCTTTCTCTTATAAGTTGTTTTTCATCAGGCCACTTTAATCACAACAACAAAAATGAAACCAGGGCAAGTCATGAATCATCTTGATGCTCTTAGCACTTCCTGGTGACAGGCTTAAACATCACACATCTCAGGAAACACATAGCCACTTAAGTGTCTCTCAGACCATCACATCTGGCTTCTCCCTGCCCCCTGATGTCACAGGGCAGGAGCCATGTCTGTACTGTTCTACATATGGCTTTAAGGCTTCCCTGGCCATGCTGTGGAGGATAGCCCCTCAGCCTGCTGAGTTGTAACCCCAAAGCCCAGCCTGACTCGAATACTCTGATGCCATACTCTGATCTCAGCCTTGGCTTCTTCACTGGCTCCTAAGAGAAGCCATGCCTTGAAGTGCAGACTGGCTCACCAGACTGGCTTCCTACTGTTAACACTTAGTCCCATGGGCGTTTAGCTCGCCCTGCTTCACTGCTGAGTCACATGTCACATGATGGGATGGCCCTTGCTGGTCAAACTCCATCCACACACCTTTAGATGCCAGGTGCTGCCTCTCAGAGATACCCTCGACTGATGGCCTTAGAGTAAATTAAGTTAATGAAATAACCTTTCCTGGGCATCTCTGTGGGTGTTGTGGGATGATTCACCCTATTCGTTGAAAACACAGAGTCAGGACAGCCATGGGAAACTCCCAGAAGCACAGTGGGAAGCTTTGCAGGGCATTCCTACAGTTCCATAACAGTTAGTGGTTGTTTTTCCGAGGCAGTTCATTGGCTGGGCAGAAATCCTGAGCTGTAAGTTTGTCCTGATTGGTTAGCTAACTATTGTATTTCTAGCTAAGTGGTGCAGAAGTCTGAGAGACACTGGCTTCATTGCTTCATCTGAGTCTATGGGCTCTTCCTGCAGTTTGGCCTTCTGCAGTTATGAATGAAATCCTCTCCCCATCCAGACTCTACTTGAGACAGTTGCAGATTTTATGGTTCTGTGCTGTTTTCTTTCACTGCAATGCCTGCACGAGCCTGTTCCTAACATTTAGCTACATTTGTGGAAGTCAATGGTTTAAGTAGTTGGCTGTGGGGAACACTGGGTGAAACTGAAGGATGGGTTTGCCTGAGGAGAAAAAGAGATAACAGGCCTCAGGGTGGGGTCTTCTGTGGACCCAGGAGCTAGGTGGAGGAATACTCGGCAGGGAGGGGCTGCCTCAGAAAGTGCTTATAAGACATACAGGGGGAGTGTGATCCCAGAATGGAGGTGATGAGATGCCAGGCTCCTCCTTGAGAAGAACTGTTAGCACAATTATACAGCAACAAAATTCCTGAAGGAATCAGTCCATACGGAGAAAGGGTTTTTTTTTAGCTCTCAGTTCTGGAAGGCTCTGTCAAAGGTCAGGCAGGTCAATGGTTTTGGACCTCTGGGGAGAGACCTGATAGCAATGATAAGGAATGCATGGGAGAGCAAACTGCCTGTATCGATAGCCAGGAGAGGAGAGCAAGAGGTGGACAGATCCCAGTCCTGTTGGGTTGAGGGGGGGTCACTTCTGCTACACCTCACTTCCTAAAGGTCCACAGCACCTCTCAAAGAGGTTACTCTGGAGAATACACTTCTAGCAATGCCCTTTGGGAGCACTACCCATCCTCAGGACCGAGGAAGGCAAGGACAAACCTTGCCTAGGTAGACTTTTAAACAGTGACAGCCACCAGGACCCATAGGAAATTATGGAAGAAGGCTGCTTTATCTGCTGCAGCTGAAATAAAGACCTTACTACTGAACAGTGGATAAGGCACAGCAAGGCCCTAGCTGTAGGCAAGGTGGTGGATACGACAGCGTAGGAAGCAAGATAGGTTCTGGTCTTGCCTCGCTCTCTCTCCTGGAGCTGTTTAACTGGAACTAGGGTTCAGGAGACAATGACTCTCTGATCTTATTGGAGAAGGGCCTGTCCTTCTGTGTACCTGGGATGGATCATTATAGACCCGTGTATGGAGGGGAGTAAGGAGACAGCGTAGCTGTCACTAGAGGCCCAACCAGGCCTGGCTGTGTGATCTTGGATAATAGTCAATTCTGGGCAGAGGGTAGAGTCTTCATGTAGCCCAGGATTTGCAGGCCATGCTGAAGTTTGAACATGGTTCTTTGTCTCACTCTCAGAGATGCTGGGTCATTCCTCCTCAGTGTGAGAGGGCAGCCGATGATGTCATTCAAACTGTCTGCCCACAGCTTGCTGTGATTTCTTTTTGAGCCGGGAAGCCAGTTTTGCTGCCACGGTGCCACCGTGTCCCAGACCCTCAGCATATTAAGGGCTGATCTGCGCCTCTCTGGAGCCTGCAGAGGCACCTGGCACACCGGCAGGAGACTTTTATGTGCCTAGTTAGGTTTTATGGTGGAGCCAGGCAGATCTGTGTCTGACGAGGCATGTGACTGACTGTGGCATCTTTATTCCTGACTGGGACTGCAGCAGAGCAAGAGGCCTGTGGGGGCACCCTGAGGGCACACCCCCAGGTCCAGCCACAGGACAGGCCATCCAGGTTAAGCACTGACACTCCTGAGATACTTTGTTCATGAAGAATCAGGGCTCAGCCAAGCCAGAAGGTAAGGAAAGTGGAGTGTGTGTGTGTGTGTGTGTGTGGGGGGGGTTATGGTTTTGGGACTTCCTCCACCCCTGCCAGCGTCAACTGTAGCTCTGAGGGATCACGAATGGCCTATGGGGGTCTGCTTCGCTACAGTGCCAGTCAAGGCCATGACAGTCTGTTAGGAAGTAAAGTAGCAAGGTGTTTTCCGGCAGCAGGGGCTCTGGGGAAGGCAGGAGGCAGAAACTGGGAGCACATGGCAAGGCAGAGTCACCTGTTTTGTCAAAAGTGAGGAAAGGAGCAGGGAGGCTACAG
The DNA here is from genome assembly GCA_001685075.1 of Bramus lutescens. Lineage (NCBI taxonomy): Eukaryota > Metazoa > Chordata > Mammalia > Rodentia > Cricetidae > Bramus > Bramus lutescens. Next base: position 274,962 of record LOEQ01001095.1, on the reverse strand, counting down.
AGGAGAGTGTGCGAGCTGTTCCTGTGGAGGCTGCAGCCAGGGCAGGAGCAGGTGTCAGAGAGGCAGCAAGGTCACGTCCCTTTGGGGCTTTCCTAAGCTTAGTGAGGAGTATGTGCTTCACTTTGATGGATGGGGGAGTCAGGAGGCCATGTCAGTTTACCGAGATTCATGAACCCTTGAACAGGAAGGTGGGAGGAGCTGGACAGTACACATGCTAAAGGAATCACCTCTCCTTAGGCTGGCATGGGAATGTGTTGGGCCATTCCCATTCATACCCACTGACCTGCCGTTTTCAGGAATGCCCTGGTCTTGATTACCAATCACATGGTCAGCATAGTCACAGATGCCCGGAGAGCTAGCAATGCTAAGCTCCACATCTTAGAGGTGTAGGTTGTCCCATGCACATAGAAATAGGCAGAGTCTTGCATGAGGCAGGCAGTAGAGAAAAGAATGTCAAGATTGTGTACATGCTGGGAATTGTGGGACATTCTGCAGGGATGCTGGTGGCTATGGCAAAAGGGTCAAGAAGAAAGGTGGGGGTGGGGTGGGGGATCAAGTCTAGAGTTTAATCCGCTGGTCATGCTAAGAAGGTTATAAATCCTGGTCAAGTTTAAGTTCAGTGAAATCTCTGAGGAGCAGCTCCAATGTAGGGGGAGCTGTGATAGTGTTCCAGGTAAGAAGTATCTAGACCCTGAACTGTAATGGCACCATGGGATGGAGAGAAAGGATAGATGTGGAGAGCAGGGAACTGACTCGGTCAGGATGTATAAGACAAGAGGTGCTGGGGATGACATGGTAAAATCTGGAGGTCTCTGGGTAGAAGCCATGGGCTGTAACATGAGGGCCAGGCTGCTTGTTGGGGTTTCTGTCCCGCCCAGTCCCCCAGCCATTTAGTCCCAGAGAAAAATCACACAGAAAGCCTACATTAGGTTAAAAACTGATTTGCCCATTAGCTCAGGCTTCTTATTAGCTCTTGTAGCTTATATTAACCCATTATTCTTGTCTATGTTAGCCACATGGCTCAGTATCTTTTTCAGGGGGCAGATCACATCCTGCTTCTTTGGTGGTCTGGGCAGGACTGGGGGAAGAGCTTCCTTCTTCCCAGAATACTCCTGTT
>LOEQ01001095.1:233161-259782 GCA_001685075.1 Bramus lutescens | reverse complement strand
GGAAGGCTCTTGGCAGGCAGTGTTCTTGGTTGTAACCACTAGAGGCCAGCTCCATTTAATGTTTGCAGGAAAGATCATTATTAAAGGTTATGGACTCCTCACTGAAGGGATTAGGTGTTTGGGTAAAAGGCCTATTCTGGTGCCTCAATCCTTGCTTTTGGTTTCTTTCAGACAAAAGCCACTTCTCCTTTGCCATGCATTACACTGCTTTTGTATGGGATGCTAAGGTTGTATCATCTCCTTTTCTACCATCATCTCCATCCCCCCAACCAATCCCTCATAATCCTCATTGGCATTATCTCCCCCACGGCCTACACCCCCTACACACACACTACAATGTCCTCTATCAAAAGTGTCCCTATGCTGTCTGCTCCTCCCCAGCCTATGTCCTACCACCGTCCCTGTCATCAGCATCTCTTTCCTTGCTTCCAGCCCTGCCATGATCTCCCGTGGTACCATCACCTCCACCACAAACAACCCAACACAATCCTCTCCGCTGTCTCCACCACTGTTGTCTCTCCATCGCCACCTCCTCTACCGTCATTGCTCCCACAACCACCTCCTCTCCAGCCATTTCTTCTGCCATCAGCAATCTATCATCATCTCTCTGACCACCCTGACCCCACCACCGTCCCTTCTACTACCATCATATCCACCGACATTGTCCCTTCGTCTTCATCATCCCACTACCATCAAGCCCCAGGAACAAGAATTCCCTTACAACGAGTGCCTCCCACCACTGACAACTCTGCTGCATCTCCAAGCTCTCCCTCCTCCCACCTCCCTCAAATGATCATAACGACAGTAAATTCTGAAGGGCACCACAGAGTCTAATAGGCCACACAGAAGCTGCAGTGGTCAGGGGTCAAGGAGAGCAGTCTGATAGTTGAGTGAATTGGGAGAGGATTGATACCCTATATTGTGTATTAATGTAATACTGAGTACCACACCCTTTTGCCTATCCTAGCTTCTCATCACAGACCACTTCATGTGCCCCAAATCCTCACTTTCACTGTGATTCTGTCAAATTCCAACAGATTTAAGAATCCCAATTCTAACATCATTTTTTTCAGAAAGTTTGTTCACAAGATGCCTGTGGTATTGACAGGTGGGTGATGGTACTTTCCCATGTTCTTGACTTTCAATGCATCCCTTACATTATTAAAGTGATATAGCATTTCCCCATCCATTCTAAAAGAATCTGTGAGTAACAGTTAGTATGAACTTCTCTCTGGTCTTTCAGACCTATGTGCTGACAGATTTTCCCAACATTATCTTTTGGTTCACTTATTGATGATTATTTTGGGGATAGGGAGGGGTAGACAATATTCAAAATATCTCAAATATATTTCCCTTTCAGGATGTTTCTATGAGACTGAGCCATGAGCAATTAGCTTCTCTTCCTTCCTGGTCTTCACTTAGCACGTGCTCCCTGGTTCCATCTGTCTGGTGCACTGTGTTAGGTCCTCCACACTGCTGCTGCAGTGCCTTTCAGTCCGTGCTCCACTCGGCAGGAAGCCTTTCCTCTGGCTGAGCAGGCTCTTCAGAACCTGGGCTGCTCAGTACCTAGGTTGTCTGTCCATAGGTATTCTGCCCAGAGCCCTAGAGGAGGCTAGTCTTCAGGTAGAAGAGTGTAATCCAAAAGGGGAGCTCATGAATTTCTGTGGAAGGTTGATGCTGGAAAGAGGAGCTGTGCATTTGTGTTCATCTGCCTCTCCTCCAGCCATGTGACTGACCTGGGATGTGCCTGCTGCAGGGAGACCCCTCGGCTTCTGCCAATTTGTGGAGGGGAGCTGACAAATGGCTTCCTCCGTGTTTCGACTCTCTGCTGGTGAATTTCCATTCCTGTCTCTGGCCTGTGCCAGGAATAACACTTCACACTTGTCTGACATCCTTTCTCCTCTGAGCTCCAAGCACTTTACAAGCAAACAGTTACTATTATTGCCCTCTGAACTCTGTCTGACAGAAAGTCTGAAGGACAGAGGATCAAAGCTGGCAGAGGGTGAAGATGGAGCCCCCAGACACCTGGTTAGCTATGCCCCCTGCCAGAATCAGAGAGAAAACCCAGGCCCCTAAGGGAGAGTTTTCAGCACCGGGTCCTCAGAGGCCTCCCTGAAATTCTCCTATAACAGTATCAGGGAGATGCACTGGTTCTTGCCAAGGGTATCTGAAAAGAATGGAACCCTTGAGACCAGCTGCTAGTAAAGGTAGGTGGATAGACCATAGTTCACCCGGAATGAGAAGATCCGTGGACTCCACGGTGTTATTGTTCTTCTTGAGGAGCAGGAAGCTGGTGTGAGTTTGTGGGCCCCTGTGTAATGTAGCCGGATCCCACCGCTCCAGGCTTAACACTGCATGGAGGTCTTGCTGGCCCTGAGAGTCCTCATTTCTGGTGAATCCCAGAAGAAGCTGTTCTAGTCATTATTGAGGTGTCCTTCACAGTGTGGAATGAGACAGAGAACTGGACAAATGTTACGGTGTTTGTGTGTGTGTGTGTGTGTGTGTGTGTGTGTGTGTGTTCATGAAAGGCTGTTCACCCAGCCTGATCACTTTACAGTACAGGACCAGTACTTCAATGAGTGGCCCACTGTCTTGGTCCCACCCAGAAACAAGATTGGTGTTTACAACCAGTGCTTTGACTCAGATACACTTTCTACTCTGAAACATGGTCTACCTTGAAGTTAAAGACCATAAACAAGGCTCCACAGACCTTGCTTGAATGGCCTGGAGTCTTTTCTGGCTGGGCAAGTCTTCTCAGGTCCTGAGTACTCTTTCCCAAGGGCTGTCTTTACCCTCCACTCCAATGCCAAGAGGTTTCTCTGGGGTCCAGCCTCCTAGGACTTCACAGATACTTCAAAGAATTTTGGGTCTGGGCCCAGGCACAGCAGGGCAGCCCTTGTCCAGCCCTGTGGTTTGTGATCTGGCCATTCATAACTGGCTCTGAGCAGACACTTATCATTCTTCCCGACCACCCAGTCAGTGCACACAGCCTGGAAGGGCAGTCTAAGCCGCCTGAACCAAGGCCTGCTCAGTCCTTGAGGGCCCTGATGCTCAGCTCCCCTGCCGTCGGCCACGGACGACGTCTGTCACCCCGGACGGATCGGTTCTGGACACTGGAGCCCAGAAACAGCAGGAAGTGTGCATCCCCCACAAGCCACAAAGGGGGATTCACAAATCAAAGGGGCCGAGAGAACAAAGCTGTCACACCCGTCCATCATGGAGCTGGATATCAAAATAACGCAGGCCAGGCCGGAGTCCTGGAGCAGTGCGTCAACACCCGCCAGAACAAGCACTGTGGGCCCCTGACTGCATGGAAAAACACCCTGGTAGCCAGCTGGATGTTCTCAACCAGACCTGGGATGTTTGGGTGTCTGTGGGTTGGTTTCAAGCTTCTTTGTCATGGTGGGAGCCCACAGAAGTGGGAGAAGAGGAGGGAACAACCATAGCTCTGGTCTTGTCTCACAGGTGACACAGTCCCAGCTTCCTCTAGCCCTGTTTCAAGACCATGGATGATGAGTGTGTGGCCGACTGACGTGGTGGCTCAGCACCGCGTTTGAAATCTTTCTCCAGTTGCCAATTCTGGCCCTGCCCTGTTATCATCTTTCCCCCAGGAGCATGACGAGCCTCCTAGAAGAAAAAGGAGATAACTCAGAAGGTCAAGCATGAACGGCACAAGTCTAATGACCTGAGTGAGTTTGGATGCCTGGAACCTAGGTAAAAGACACAATAACGCACATGTCTTTAATCCTAGTCCTCCTGTGGGGAGATGGGAGGCGGAGACAAGGAGCTGTTGAGGTAACAGTCAGCTAGCCAGGCATATGCTGTGGCAAATAGCTAAGAGACTCTGTCTCAGACAAGGTAGAAGGTGAGAACAAACAACCAAGGTNAGAGAGAGAGAGAGAGAGCCTGAATATAACTGATACCAAGCCAATGGCAACATGCCAGTCAGCTTTCTATTCTCAAACCCAGGACCCAGGACCCTTAGGGACATAGGGACACTTCAACAGGCATACTTGCCCTTTTCTCCTAGATAAGCATTTCCTGATGATGATGCTGTCTGCCATCACCCCATCCAGAGACTTTCTTCCTTCCTCTCAGCACCCTTGAGGTTTTGTGGCTTGGAAACCAGGGGAAGTATGTCTGAAATGGCCTAAATGATAAAACACAGAGTTGTGATCTAACTTTGTTGATAAATCATTTCTTATCCCTAGGCCTCATTGTCAAGATGGAGACCCAAAAGAGATCCGGAGGAGAATTTCAGCTGGTAAATGTCAGCATCCTATATGATGAACCAACAAGAAGCTGCAGCAAGGACTCCATGCAAGGGAGGGTAAGAGACAGGAGTAAGCCCTGGTGCTGTCCCTCCTTGAATTCTTGTCCACCTCTTCTTTGATCACTTCCCTGTCTGTCCCAGGCTTGCAGCACAGTCAGGACTGGCTGGGGCCACCTGAGTGGCAGACGGGCTGTACCAGGGCTCATTCACCACTGTGCTCTGCAGAAGTGACCTTCTCCCAAAGTCTGGAGTCTGCTCCCCCACAGCAAAGAACTGGTCAGATAAGGATGCGAACTGTGGCAGCCCTTTAGGATGTTTCTTGAGCATCCATTCTGCACCCAGCCCCTTTCAAAGTCCCACCAGCTTTGAGACCTACTTGGCTGCTCTCAGGCATTGCGTGCCTCATGCTTTCCTCCCGGAAGGTTCTCAGGCTGAAAGCCAGTGTGAGAGCTCACCATGTGTGATTTTTGCCCATCTGGGGATGGGACACCCTTCCAGGGTGAAGACAGAAGGCTCAGGCAGCTGGATGAAGGCTGCCAGATTGAGTTCTGCAAATGCCTCAGAAGGTGGAGGCTTCTGGCTCCATGTGCAACAAGGGGCGATGGGGGTGCTTCTGCCTATCTGGCTTCCTGGGCTGGGGACCACAAACACTTTGAGTCTCCCTTTGCCTAGCAGCAAGCACACTTCTAGCAGCTCTGTGACCCAGTATTTTTATACCATTTTGTAAATGTGAACACTAACTGCAAGCAAAACAAAACAAAACAAAAACCAAACAAATAACAGCAAAACCCCCAAATCAACTCTCTTGTTGCTGGTGACACCCTGGAGGGCAAAGAACTGGACTTCACTCCTAGACTTTGAGAAGAGGGAGGGGCAGAGTCCAGCGTCAGCTCTCACCCCACACCACCGAGCTCCCTATAACTTGTAACCCTACAACTTGTAAGTTGTAACCATGGCAGCCCTGGGTGGGAACATCCATACCAGAGTCAAAACCCGCTTCTAAAACTTTCAGACTCAGGTCCATTCGGAGGCTCACAGACAGGGGTCTGGTTCTTTGTTCTTTGTCTCAGGCATCCCCCCAGGGAGCCAGTGAACTTAAGGCAGAGGGAATTTGCCACTTAATACTGTCTACCATCTATCCCAAGGACTCCTTTCACTTAATGGAGCAATCGTGTCCTTGAACAACTCTTGCCATTTGGTTTGTGCAGACACACTGCCTTGTTTCTGGTCACCCCGTCTCTGGGAACTTGGGTGCTGGAGATAACAGTGACTCCACAATGACTTTGAAAGTCCTTGAAACCATTTAACATAGTTTGAAAATGTAATTTTTACAACAGAGGTGAAGTACAAACAATGAGCCACTTAAATACAAAATTGAGCCACATTTAACACCCTCATAGTGCGCAGCCAGTAACTCTGGAGCTAGTAAGCTTTTCTATCTTCCCTTCCTGTCACTCACACTTTCTAAGTTACGCCTCCTTTGCCTCTAGTTTGTCATCCCCTATGCTCTCAAATTTGTTTTCTGTTTCTACACTTTGGCTGTTCAGGACTGGTCATAGGGAAGGGAACAGGTTTGGTTTGATCCGTGTCTGTTTGGCGGCTTTGACTTAGAGCGCAACCAGCAAGCTAGCATTTAGCTTGTACTTTAGGAAACTCTTAGGTGTTTGAGCAAACGTCAGCACTTCTATGTCAGCGCTGAGGACCACTCCACTGTGTGGATGAGCCAACACTTGTCTAGCCACACATCCCTTCGTGGATATCTAGGTTGAAGCGACCTCTGTTATCTGTTCCGAGTAATGTTGCTCCACACAAGATCTTACGTGGATGCCGTTCCTCTAAGTATCTGCCTGCCACGCACCGCGTCTGCGCTCTATGTGCTAGAATCCAGTTTGCGAGCTTCGAGCAAGGGGCTGGAGGTTGAGGAAACACACACAGAGACAGACCAACACACGTACCTCCAATCACTGGTACAAAGCTCTTCTTCAATAGCACCATGGAGGCTTAAATACCCTGCAGTCAATGGCCAACAGGTGAAAATCCCATCCTCTGATCCTCTGGCAAAGCACAGCTTTTAGTCACTTCAATTAGAAGGCTCTAGACAGGGAAGAGCAGCTGAAGGTGAGGACTCAATTGGTCCCAACATCTGCCAAGGAGTGGAATCATTGGGCATGGTTAGCTTTTGAGGAACTCCCAAATTACTGTCTGCTTTACAATCCCACCAGCAGTGAGGCTCCTGCCTAGCCTCTCAGCCTTGAGGGCCTTGCTACTGGGCGTTTCCATCCTACCCACCCTAGGGGACATCAAACGGCACCTCCCTTTGTGGTTTTGGTTTGTATTTCCCTAATGAAGAACCTTTTCATGTGCTTGGTCATTTGCATATCTTCATCACAGAAATGTCTATTTAACTATTTTGCTCAATTTTAAATTGGGCTGTTTGATGTTTATTATTGAGATGTAGGAATTCATTACACATTCTGAATAGCAGACCCTCATCTGCTATCTGCTTGGCTGTTGTTTTTCAGTGCTGTGGCTGGAAAGTGGGGCCTCACACATGCTGGATGATTGAGCGGTGTGTGCTGCTGAGCTACATTCTTGCTCCCTTCACTTTCATAGCTTCCTGTCTCCTACTGATCAGACCATCTCCTGCCGCCTCTCCTGCCACCGTCTCCTGCCACCATCTCTTTAGCCATCTCTTGCTTTACCTCCTACCCACACTGCCCCCAGAACTCAGTTCTCTTGGAAAGGCCCAGCCAATGACTAACCAGCCAATTTCCTTCTCCTTGTAGATGTGTGGGGTGTTTAGTGCTGCTGGAGAAAAACCAGACTACTGGTGTGTGCCCACCAGCATCATCAGAGTCCCAGACTTCTTATTCGTACTTAGCTGGTCCCTCACCTCCCTTTTTGCAGTCATTCAGGGAGTCCCAGACCCTCTCTGAATATATGGTGTTTCCTGTCCACACCCTTCCCATGTGTCTTCTAGGCTTTGCTCTTGGCGATTCATTTTGCTCCTGTCACATTCTGTGTTTCCCTTTCTTGTTGCTGATGCCTAGCTTGCTCCTTTTCTTACAGAGATTCCAAATTTGCCTTACCTGTCATAACGGCCTCCCTCATCTGCTCACTGGCTTCTGGTCCATCCTCCCCATTAGTGTCTGCAGCCCCGGTCAGAGCCCTTTCCGCCCTCTGGCTGCCGTGGCTCATCTGACACACCAGAACACGCAGACTGCATCCTCCCTGGCCTTGTGGCAACACTCCCCTCTCAGCTTCTCCCTATAGCCCCCAACATGGTTCTTCTATTTCCTTGTGGTCTCCTTTTTTTCTTTGACTTAGATGTTGGGTCTCTATTGACTCTGCTCTTGCCCATCCTCTCTGTCTCTCTCTCCTCCTCAAATCAGTTTCCTACAATATGGAGAGGCCTGAAGGCTGGCATCCCTTCCCATTGTGACCCTGTCCTGATGTGTGGATTATGACCTGCCATGCTTTCTATAGAATAGTCAGTCTGGGAACATACGGTGGCTCTATCAGGAGCTCCACTGATTGTGCCCCTTGGTACCCTGAGCAGAAGACCCTCTGAACAGCAGAATTCTGGTGGGATCCCCTACTCTTGCAAATGTGTTACTTTCAGGGCAGCAGTGTGAACATTAATTATGAGCTTGTTAGATCTGCAGGATCTCATATCTGTAAACAGAGATTGTTCTTCATTTTTCCAGCTGCCCAGACCCCAATAATCAAACAAAAACTATATTAATTACAACACTGTTTGACCGATGGCTCAGGCATATTTCTAGCTAGCTCTTACATCTTAAATTAACCCATTTCTATTCATCTATGTATCACCACAAGGCTGTGGTCTACCTGTAAGGTTCTGGCATCTTTCTTCTTTGGCAGCTACATTTCATCTGCCTGACTCTGCCTTCTTTCTCCCAGCATTCAGTTTAGTTTCCCTGCTTGTTCTATACTGCCATGCCATTGGCCAAAGCAGCCTCTTTATTAACCAATTGTAATAAAACATATTCACAGCATATAGAGAGGAATCTCACATCACATCTCACTCCAGGCTTCTAAACCTAAGTTGCCTATTGGCAGAACTAACCTGAGATTGGCTTGCACAGCAGGGAAGGTTGCCAGGCCCTTTGCTTCTGATCAGTGAGAGCCAAGGAACCTGGTTGTTTTCAGATGGTTTTGTGTTAAAATAGAAGCCAGCTTCAGCTTCAAAGGGAAAGGTTGATGGAAGGAGTCCTTTACTTGTATCTACTAGGCTCAAAGCTTATGGTCACCAGTGAAATAAATTCTAATTTAAAACAAATTCTTGCTCTTGCTTGGTGAGCCCCTACAGGGTCTGAATTAGGGGAAGCAAGCAGTAGCACAGATCTGGCTGTGCCAGAGGGGGGCAGACCCCAAGGCTGACCTGCCCAAAGTTGCAGTTTTGGAACAGCTGGACAGTGTCCCAGGGGAAGATATGAGGAGGATCTGAGGACTTTGCTCTCACTTGAGTTCCCCATTCCTAGAGTAGGCCAGGTTATTGTCATTGGAGGTATTGCTAGGACATGGCTGAGCCAACATCTGCTCCTCAGGCCAATGTTCTGTCCCTGTTGTCTGTGAACTGGGCCCACAGAAGCCGAGCACATGGGCTTCTGATGGGTTGTGTGAACAAAACCAGCCCAGGCTTTGGGGCAGTGCTAGAAGCTTAAAAAAGAAAGCAAAATAAAAATCTCAAACAATACCTCTTCCTTCCTGATTTGTCTGAAGAGTGGTTTTGTCGGCTGGTAACCCACCCATCACCACCTCTGCTGGCATCACTATCACCCTCCAGCTGCTGGCTGAGCAGACAAAGCTGTTTACAAGAAACAAGAGCTCCACTGTGGGGCCAGCACATCCTTGTCCCAGGCTCCAAATGATGATGGGGTGGGGAAGAGGTGAAACTGGGATGGCTTCAGGATTCTCTGGTTTCAGAAACATAAGGCCTGATTGGGGAAGCTCCTACCTGACTCTTAGAAGGGACTAGGGTCCCAGTTCCCAATGTCCCTGGAGTTGCAGCTCTAAGACCATGCTGTGAGAGTCATCTTCTGACACACATGTGCTAAGTTTTGCCCTAGAGCTCCCCCCTTGCCCTCCTAGGTGCTTCCCACTCATTATGTAGCCTCTAGCTCTGACCCTCTAGCACTGGCGTCCCCATCTCTGTCTCAGCCACGTCATCAGCAGGATCCATGTGGTGGCACTGAAGACACTTACCCTTACTCTGCTGCCCGGCTGTCAGAGGTGTAGTCAATTACTAGCTGATCGAAGGTTGCCTTTAGTCAGTCACATTCTGGGACAGCCCTGGCCAATGACTGAGAATGGCAGTGGTCAGACATAGTTGCTGCTACCCAGTTCAAATCACCTTAATGGTTAATTCCAGCTCCTAGGAACTCTGTACCTGGCAGAGACATTTCCCTGTCTGGGTCCCATTCTCATATTTTCAGGTGGCACAGCGGGAGCGATTTATACTCCGAACTCTGCCTTTGTACTCATTCCTCAGAGAACCCAATTGGGCCAGGACTAATGCATTCTTAGAGCATGGCCCCTTTGGGCTCACTGAAGGATCTCAGAGAATACTGGGGAAATCAGAAATGGATGGAGAAATAGCTGTACGGGTAGGTTGATGGATGAGTTGACATTTGTGTACTGAGTCCACACCAGTGCTCCACTGGCACACAGGATGTCCTGCTCCACAGTCTGAGAAGATCTGACTGCCTGGAAATATCCATGGACCTCTTCCTTCTAAGTATATAGTTGTTGAGCTCTGCTAAGGACATAAGAAAAAGGTATGGGAAGACTGATGGTGGGGATGACATGGATGAGGTAGGCCAAGGCAGGTGTCCATCACTGAAGCCAATAACTATGTCAGACTCCAAAGCAGGCAGGTGATGACGAGGCCCAAACAGAGCTGTCATCACATTGTAAAGCACAGTCCCACCCATAGAAGAGGAAGGAAGGAGGATAGAGGGATGTTTTCCATCTGGGATGCCAGAGGCCTATGCTCACCACTGGTATATCACTCTTATGGAAACAAACTTAGCACTTCAGAAGTATGTATTAGGGAGACATGTGTGTGTACATGTGCACTGTGTATGCGTCATACTTGTGTGTGCCTGTTTGCACCTGCATGTGTGTCAGTTATACACATTCAAGAATGGGTACCACAATGGTTATGAAGAGCCTGGATGTACTACCATAGGCCTCCAAGGCTGGGAAGTGGACTTAGGGAGGGAGCAGGGTAGAGACCCCCCAATCCCCTTGCATCTTCTTTGGCATAGGCCAGATATGAGAGTGTTACGGAAAGCTGGAAGGTTTTGATTGTATTGTCATAGGCATCTCCATGGACTCAGTCCCCGGTGGGGATGGTTTGGGCAGTCCAGAAGAAGGCCTTGACTTTGGGCCCTCTCCTTAACTGTCTTTCAAGGCCAAAGAGTCCACCACAGAGAGTTCTGCCTTTGAGACTGCAGGACTTCACTTTTGAGTGTGGTAAGACTCAAGACATTGATTCAGCCATGCAAGGGGACTTGGCTTTTAATGCCCAGATCATAAGGCATTGACTCAGACTATTAAGCACACTTGGTGATCTGTGATAGCGTCAATATTTACAGTGAGTCTTTTCCCAGCACTACTGATCATATTCATCTGGCCCAGGGCCAGGGTTCTCCGAGTCTTGGACTAGCTTTCTCCTTGCCTGCTGGCCTTAACTTTCTCTAAACATAAGATCAAAGAGTGGAGATGGGTGGTAAGGCAAGGCAATGGCATATTGATCATGGCCAAAGTTAGTTTGTTAATGATAGAAGGTTGTACACTGAACAACTGAATTATTTTTACTGTCTTCTCATTGTAGACCTTATGAAGTCGGCAATACTATTTTGTTCACTTTATGAGGGACACTATGTAGTGAAGGAACTCGTTCTAATGGTGGAAAAGAGCCCCACGCTCCAGGATCAGGAAAACAAGGGGTGGACTCCCTAGTACCGAGGCCAGAAGTCCACACAGCTTCTAACCACACCACCAAGAGATCTTTGTGCCCCTTGATCCATCTGGCCTGCATTGCTCTGGGGGACTCTCACAAAGGAAGGCCTGGGAGCCTGGTGAGGACAGGAAAGGACACTCTGGTCTTGGGCATCTGTTTTCAATGAAGTATCCACATTGTCTAGACTGTAGCCTGCCTCCTTCCTGCCAAAGAACCAGCTTCAAAGGGCTGCTCAGATTGCCGGGGCAACCACCCTCTGTGGTGCTGAACTGGCCATGTGCTCCAGCTGCTGAAGCCCATCCTGCAGGCCCTGGGCACCAGTGCTGGCATGGCAAGCTTGGGCACAGGGTACTCTAACTAGAGAGCTACACTCCTGTCCCACCGAATCACATGTCACTGCCATTATCACCACTCTAAAGGTGAGAACATAGTTCAGATATTATGTGGCTTTGCAATGATTTTTATTGAGTGGAAATATTTGCTTGTAGCATCATGCTGACAACCAAATAAAAAGCAGCATGGGACAGGGAGTGGGACTTAGACTCATTACACACAAAAACATTCCTGTCCTGTGCCAGAGCTGCAGCTGTGAGTCACTAAGATCAGTTGTCCCTCATCAGTGGATGCTCTGGGTAAGAATATAGACTTGAGCTTCAAACACAGAGCCCAGTTCTATACAGGTTCGTCGGCTCCTGCAGGTCATTTATTTGCTCCAGACATTTTCCCCAGGCTGGTCCTCATGCAGGCACGACTGGGAATCCAGGGAGAGGTCAGTCCTCAAACTAGAAAGTTTTTAGAGATCCCACATGCTGGTCCCTAGTCATCATTGTCCTCAAGTGCAGAACTGCCGGAGTCTGCTGACCTGATGGTCACATGACCATACACTCCTCTACTAATTAGGAAGCATTTTAGAGACTCAAAGAGTTGCAGACCAATGGCCTGTGCCATGCTGAGTATCCCTTATCCAAAATCCTTGAATAAAGAGTGCTTGGGATTTAGAATATTTGCATATGCATAATGAGCTGTCTTGAAGGTGGGAACCAAATTGAAACATGAAAATCATCCATGTTTCATTCCGTCTTCTCCAAAGAACCTGTAAGGCTTTTTTTTTTAAATAATAATCTCAGTTATTTTAAGGACAAACCAATATTTCATTTTGTGAAAATGTCTGCTTGTGGCATCATGCTGGTGATCAAATAATTTCACATTTCAGACCATTTCTTAGATTTTAAAAATTCATATTAGAGAGTCCATGTAGCTTTCCTGAGCATGTGTAAGAACTACAAGAACAAGCCAAGACCAGCATTCGCTGGTAGAAAGGCCTTACTTGTATGTCAGGCATTTACACATCTTAGACAGACAGCCCTCTTAGACAGGGCTGAGAGCCTCTCTGTCTTCCTTGCTCTGTGCTGAGCCCAGTGTCAGGACAAAGGCCCGAGCGGGATGTCCTACTGTTAGCATCCCAGTCAGATGCCGTCTGGGTTTTCATGGAGCTCCATCAGAAGCAATAAGCTAGCCAGGAAGTAGATGCTGAACCTTGTGGTCTGTGCCTGATCAGAGCTCTGCCTAGAGAACTGGGGCTCGGTGGGCTGAGGCCAGAGGCTCCCCTGGAGTAATCCATTAGAGGAGGCCAGCTGGACTGGAAAGAGAGGCCATTTGATCATCTTGCTTCATTTCAAGTGGTTACAGAGTGTGACTAGTTCTGCGTAAAATACTTCAGCTTTGTCCCTGGGGACCTGTAAGTCCACATAGGACCAAGCATCTCACTTGCCTCAGTTGTGGCTTCCTTGGAGGAGCATGCTGTCTTTGGTATCCCAAGAAGCCCTACAAGACTTCATACTCCCTTGGACGGGTCTAGCCTAGCCTCATAGCTCTGCTCTTCAGAGTCCAGCTTCTTGAACTGTGTGTTGTGACCCCATATGAGGGTGCATAACTAAGTGGAGGGGCCCATGAAATGTTTAGCAGCAATTAACATTGCTGAACATTTAATGACCAAATTAATTCTAAATGGAAAATCTGAGATGAATCTGAGGCGCTGCTGGTAGCATACTTTCCCATGATGCACTGTAAGAGCTCTCTGCTGCAGTGTGTTCAGACATGCCACACATTCACTGTGCACTGCACACACAGCCATGTCCTGTGACACTGGTGAGAACTCTCAGAAACACCTCAGCTAAGATCCAGAACTGCTGTGTGTTAGGAGCTGTAGTGTTTTTACTGTACATACAGAGTTTTTCACTCTAATAAATACCATGGCCTAATGATGAAAGCGAAGACTGTATTTTCCTGCTGTTGTCCCTTATCATGCAAGTATCCATTTGTAAAGCGGTATAGTGTTTGATAATTAAAAAATGCTGTTTGTATTTCTTACCTAAGTTTCATTCTAAATCATCACAAATTATGGCTTGTGAGTAGGGCAGAGTTTCCAAATATTTCTGAATGACCCCAAGCATGCTTTTGTCATTTTACGTGGTATGTTTATGTGAAGTGCCACTCTTGGTGACAGTTATAAAATTAGAATGTAAATGGAGACTGTACTTTCATTCCCCGGCCACTCAGACATGAATAATCACCCAAAACTGCATTAATTACAGCACAGCTTGGCCAATGACTCAGACCTATTCCTAGCTAGCTCTTACACCTTGAATTAACCCATTTCTATTATTTTATATTTTACCTTGAGGCTTGTAGTTTGTTTCCTCACATCTTGTTTCTTGGGTGGTTACATGGCATCTGTCTGACTCTATCTTCCCAGCATTCAGTTTAGTTTTCCTACCTAGCTATATTCTGCCCTGCCATAGGGCCAATGCAGCTTCTTTATTAACCAATGGAAATAAAACATATTCAAGCATACAGAGGGAATCCCACATCATTAGAATACTGAACAACTCTAAAAGACTCTGAAGAGTCTCTGCACCCTACCGCATTGAATTTTCAGCCAACATACAGTGATTTATGGTAAAATCAGAAAACACATCCTTCCCATTATGTATGCAAAATTTTTTCTATAATAAGTGATAAAATTACACATATACAAAGCAATCATTTTAAAAATAAACCTCTTTATTATTCATTCTCAGTAAGTGTTTGATTGGTATACCTATTTACCTGGAGTTGCTTCAGATTCTCTCAGGTGAAAGGGGTCACAATGATGCCAGTCAGCATCGATTGAAACAAAGCCATGAGCCAAAATAATCCCTTTCCCTTTACAAGTTTATTATCTCAGGTCCCTCTCTGTCATCGATTGTAGGCTAATAGAAGATTTATCTAATAGGTGTCACTTCTCAGAATAGCTATTAGGCTTCTACTCAATGACCATATCTTGCCTAGAGGATAGTCTGGCCTACACAGAGTAGGTGGAAACTCTGGCCTTGTATTTTGCTGAAACTGGATGGGCTCCCAGGCACATGGAAGCTTGTGTCTGGAGTAGGGAGCTGATAAATTGATGCTGTGAAAGGAGATAAAGCAAAGCTCTGAAAATTTATATGATGCTTGCTGCATCCTCGAGCCTTCAGAAAGATGGCCAAACATTGGCCTGCTACAGATTCAACACAATCCCTATCAAAATTCCAATGTTGTTCTTCATAGGAATTGAAAAAAAAATCTTAAAATTACATATGTAAACATAAAGGAACTCAGGATGGCTGAAGCAATCCTGAACAATAAAAGAAATGCTGGAGGTACTTGAGCTATATACAGAGCTATTATAATACAAACAACATAATTTTGGCCTAAAACACACACCCCAGTCAATGGAATAGAATTAGGGATCTGAACCTAAGTCTTCACACCTATAAATGACATCTTATTGTTCTTCAAAGAAGCAAAAAAGAAAAAAAAATCTACCACACTGCAGAAGTAACAGCATGGTCAAACTGAATGGCTGGTCAAAATGGAGAGCTGCATGTAGAAAAATGAAACTAGATCCTTGCTTCTCACCATGCACAAAACTCGACTGCAGATGGATGGAGGACCTCAGTATAAAACCTGACACCCTGAGTCTGATAGCAGAGAAAGCAGGGTGGGCGGTGGTGGTGCACACCTTTAATCCCAGCACTCAGGAGGCAGAGAGAGAAGGTGTATTTCTGTGAGTTCAAGGCCAGCCTGGTCTACGAAGCAGATTCCAGGACACCCAGGTCTGTTACACAGAGAAACCCTGTCTTGAAAAACAAAACAAAACAAAAATGAAAAAGAGGAAGTAGAGAATGCAATTGAACGTACAAGCACAGGAAAGACTTTCTGAACAGGACCCTGATAGCATGGGCACCCAGACAACTGGGACCGTATGCACAGGAAAGGGCACCATCATATGGATGAAGAGTTAACCTACAGAACAGGGGATCTTTCCCAGCTTTATGTCTGTTAGAGGGTTAATATCTAACGAATTAAGAAAGAAAGAAAGAAAGAAGGAAGGAAGGAAGGAAGGAAGGAAGGAAGGACTTGGGATTAAAGAGAGAATTCTCAAAGGATGAATACAAAATGGCCAAGAAACAATTTTAAAACATATTCAAGATTCTTTTCTTGAAGAATTCCCAATCTTCCAGTCTTAGAGCAGCAGCGTAAGGAGGGAGGGAGAGAATTCCTGTGTGTCTTCTACACAGCCGGTATTTCCACCCAGTGACCAGCTGTCCCATTTTCTCACGGCAGAGGGGTTACTTGTGCCTCTCAGACTAGATCTGTGAGTCACTAAATTTAAAACGCATGCGATCCCTGTGAAATGCAAGCCACTGCTGATTATTTTCGATGTGAAAACTGGGATTCTGAGAGGCCATTTGCCTTGGTGGAGGTCCCCAGGCTAACTTCTTCCCACTGCTCTATCTTGTCACTTCTAGGAGTGTGGAAAGACATCCCAAACCCACTCAGTTGAGTCTAAGTTCTTGGAAACCTCTGCTTTCCTTCCTTTGCTTTGTTGCTCGCTGGTGGGAAGACCTTCTTTCCTCTGGGTCTTGGTGTTTGGGGAGCGAGAATCCCATAGCCCATCATCCTGGGACGCACATGCCATGATGTTCAGAGCCAGAATTTCCAAACTGATGCTCATATCCTCACATAACACTCTCAACTTTGTACATCTAGAGCAAAAGACATGTCTAAGTGGTTTTAACTGCATTCTCCAATCAGCTCTACCTGTGTCTCTGCCAATCAAACTCCTGATTCTAACTCCCAATGGGAACCTGAAAGCAGTGTCATAGTTTGAGTTCCCCAAAGCCCCAACACTTAAATTTCTTATTTGTCTGAAAAATCCAGCAAAATCCATATATGAAGACCGTTGTGGCCTGACGTGGGGAACCTGGGAGACTGGGCTCCTCTCTTCTGAGAGAAGAGCTTAATAGTCCAAAGTTATATGAGGGTCTCATAAGAAGTTAAAGAAAGCAGAATTTTAGCCAGGGCTTCCCCGCTGCTCCCAGGCATGATGAGGGCAAATGAGATTGCTCAGCAATGCGAAAGTTTTGAGAACTTCTTTCAAAAATGTGTAGGAGGGCATGGAGTGGGATATCATGGTCTCTTTCCTGCCTCAAGACATCCTGCCCTGGGGTCTCTTGTAAAGCCCGGATGAATTTTCTTTTTCCTCTTCTCTCTGGTCCCTGGAGGGTTATAAATCAAAGAGGACCTCAGCCCTGGCTTGTACTTACCTTGATTGGCATCCAAAGTTCCAAACCCCTTTGTATTTTAAGATCTTAGGTCAATCCTTAAGTTTACTGGAGACCACCCACCTCCCTTAAAGAAGCAGCTCATTTTTCATGCCAGAGCCACCTCTGCCTGGGAAGTGTAAGAGTCACAGTCTCACCTATCAGGCTTAATTAATCCTCAGATCTACCCTCAGATCTAGGGCCTTTTCACAGATGCTGGAGCCAGGAAGCCTTGCCAGTCCCCATTGCTTCCTCTGAATGATGTTAAGACCATTCTCCACAGGTAGGGCCCTGAAGGTCAAAGCTGAGAAAGTGCCAGATTTATGCTTTTGATCCATTTGGAGTTCGTTTTTGTGCAAGATGATAGATACAGTCTAATTTCATTCTTGTGTATGTGGATACCCTGTTTTCCCAGCACCATTTTTTTTTTTGGAAGATGCTGCATTTTCTCCACTATCTGTTTTTGGTATCTTTGTTGAGTATTAGATGACTTCAGTCTGGCAAAATCATGGTTGGGTCTTTGGTTTTGTTCATTTGGTCTACATGCCAGTTTTTGTGCCAGTAACATACTGTTTGTATTACTATGGTTCTGTAATATATCTTGAAGTCTGGGATGGTAATCCCTCCAGCATTGTTCCCTTTGCTCAAGATTATTTGGCTCCCCAGTATCTTTTGTGGTTCCATATGAATTTTAGGATGGCTATTTTTTTTCTATTTCTGTGAATAATGAGGTGGCGATTTTGATTAGGATTGCATTGAATCCATAAATGGCCCATCCCACCTGCATTAAAGTTGAACATGGCATCCCACCATAGGAAATGGACTCTAATAAGCTAGCTCATGCACCAGGGGATAGATTCTGGTCCTACTTCCAGGTGCCTCACAGATAGTCCAAGTTTCACCACTGTCTCCCCCATATGGAGTGCTTATTTGGTCCGATGGAAGCTCCACAGCTGTCGGTCTAGAGTCCCTGAGTTTCCACAAGTTTGGTTCAGCCATCTCTGTAGATGTCTCCATCATGATCTTGACCGCCTTTTCTCTCTCCAGCTGAATTCCCAGAGCTCGGTCTAGAGTTTGGCTTTGGATCTCTGCATCTGGTTCTGTCAGTTGCTGGATGAAAGAAAGCCCTATGATGATAGTTGGGGTATTCACCAACCTGATTACAGGGGAAGGCCAGTTCGGGTCCCCTCTCCACTATTGCTTGGAGTCTTAGCTGGGATTATCTTTGTGGATTCTTGGGGATTTCCCTAGCACCAGGTTTCTCCCTAATCCCATAGTGGCTCTCTGTAATAAGATCTCTTTCATTGCTCCCCCACTCTATCTCCCCCACCCCGACCATCCTGTTCCCTCACAAGCTCCTACTTTAACCAAAGGACCACAATGGTTCTTGGAATTTCATGGTATCATTTGTCAGATCTGAATGAGTATCCAGTAGACCCCATAAGGTCTGATTGTTCCCTTTCCTTCAGTGTGCAATTTCCCTGGTACAAGGTTGTAGGTTCCTCTGAGGAAGGACTAGAGAAAGGCTAACAGTAAAACTTGGCAGTGTTTTTTGTCAAGGTCCTTCCTCAGGGGAACCTGGCTATCCCATCATTCAAAGGATTTAGGTTTGCAACCTGGTTCAAGTCTGGAGACCGATTCACAGGCTGAGATCCCCTTTTGCCATGAATCAACATAGCCCTTCTTTCGTTAGTTTGAGAAAGTTTCTGCTTATACAGCTCAAACAAAATACAGTAGCTTTCTTACCTGTTTTATCACTGGAAACAACATGATTGATTAGCCAGTACCAAAATAGGATTAGCCAAGCCATAAGTAAAATCACTTTGCCTTTGCTGCCCATTATGGGTTAGGCGATCATAGATTTGGCTTCATTTACCTAAGGTCTACTCAACTGGATGAAAATCATACCTAGTATTGAAAACCTACTCAACTACCTGGGCCTAGTGAAGTTGCAGACTTCAGAGGTAAACTATAACTGCCACTTTACTAAACCCGCGTAATCCCTAACTACACTTTTAAATATTTGCCCTTATGTCCACAGATAAGTGGAGTTCTCATCCCTTATCAAAGGAAATTCTCTTTGTAATGGATGGAGACCATTACAGAAAACCACAGCCAATTAAAATGCAGAGAATAAGAGATTAGTGTGGTACCAAGTCCCAACTAACATATTTATAATACAATTTCTGCACCTGAGACTCAGGAATCATTGCAGAAGAGGGGATAAAAGATTGTTAGAGCCAGAGAAACAACAAGCTTCCTGTGAGATTGTCTCTCCCAGAAGACAGAGGCTACACCCATAAAATCTTATCAACGTGGTTGCCTAAAAAATACCTGCAGAAGGACGTTGATGGACACATGTATCACAAATAATAAAAACCTAGAGTCAGATTTTAAGTTCAACCTGAAAGTCAGAAAAGCAAAACAGCCAGCCACTGACTTTTACCTCTACTTCAGTCTGAAATAGTGATCCTGCCTTCAGGAATCTCAGAATGAGATTGTGTCTGTGAGCTGTCTCCTCCCGTCTTATACTCCTCTCAAGGGCTGGGATTAAAGGCGTGCACCACTACTGCCTGGTTTCTATGGCAAACTAGTGTGGCTACTGGGATTAAAGGTTTGTGTTATCATTGCCTGGTCTGAAAGGCTGACCAGTAGGACTCTTTTACTCTCTGATCTTCAGGCAAACTATATTTATTAAAATACAAATGAAATATCACTGCGGGCATGCTAACATGGAAGCCCGTGAGGACTTATCCCTCTGGGAGATGCTTAGTGTGAAAGAAATGATCTTTCCAAGGGAGAGCCTCTCTCCGCAGTTGGTTAGTCAATACCAAGTGATCAGTCCTGAGATTATCTATATATACAGGTAACATTATATGTGCTAAGCAGGTGGTAATCATATATTTAGGAAGACACACACAACTAACAACAACAACAACAAAAAAGACCAAGAATTTGAGAGAGAATAAGAACAATCATGGGCAAGATTGGAGGGAGAAAAGGAAGGGAGAAATGATGTCCTATTACAATTTCCAAAAAATATTATAACTTCCAAAAAGATTATCATAAGAAACGAAGCAGCAGAGGTAGCAATTATATTGGCACCCAGGCTGGAGGATGAGGTAGAGTACAAGGAAGATTTCACACGATGCCACAGAGACGGATGTAGGGTTCCCACCTGCTCTGCTCAAACTTGCCAGAGTAGGAATATGGTGGTGAAGCTTGGAAGGGCTCAGAATTTTAGCTTCAGATCTGAGAGATGTTCTTGAAATCAACTACAGAGGAAACCATCACATCAGAGTGACAGTGGTATGAGCAGGTGGCCTGCATGCATGTATTAATTATTATCATTGTACTCGCATGGGACCATGGGAAGAGCCTCTTATGTGACACTGAGTTTACCTAGAATATAGTTGTACTTACTCCTTGAAACTGCCAGCCTGAAAATAATGACATGAAAACTTATCAATTAGGAAAGCTTGGCCTTTGGTTTAGGCTTGTTTCCAACTAGATTGTATTTTTAATCTACGTTCCCCCACATGGCTCATTATCTCATCTTTGTATTGCACATTCTGCTTCCCCTGCCTCTTGCTGACAAATTCACCTGAATTCTTCTCAGAGTTCTCTCTCTGCCCAGAAGTCTCACCTATTCTCTCCTGCCTAGCTACTGACTGTTTAGTCTTAATTACACCAAGTACAGCAATACAGACGGTATACAAATATCTTACAACATTTCTCCATTTTTGTCTAAATAAAAAGGAAAGGCATTTATCTCTAATATAGTAGGACTATACAATAAGAGCAATTAATAAGTAGAATTTCATTTACAATGTATAATCTGTTTGTATTTGGCAAATTTGGAGAAGTTATTATATATTCTATTTTTATGAGTTCAAAGTGTTATACCTAAACCACTTTCTATCATAACTTTTATTATCATCCTAAAATATCTTTTTAGACCTCAAAATATTTTTTTAGATAAACAGTTTAAGTTTTTATGTTTTTCAGCCTTTATAAACTTTACATCTCTTTTGTGTGTTTCTATTTTGAAATTGGCAACAAAGAAAACTCTAAAACTATAACTATTTAGTCTTCAAACCCATCAGCGACCTAGAAGGATATAATATTACTTGAGGAGACAGGAAGAGTAGAAAAAGAAACTTCCAAAATTATAGAAATTACAGAAAAAGTTGGCTACCTAGAGAGTCACCCAAGGTTCCTCTACAATAATGTGGCATTCGTCTTTGGCCTACAAGCCTAGAATATATGGCAGACTTTTCTGTGAAGCAGAAAGTTTGAAGGACTATCCTATCTTGTCTTGACAATGTTCAGCAGTCACCACTTGTCACAATGCTCTGCTTGTCCAATTTGGACAACATACTGATGATCCAAGGTTGGATTAATTAAGCAGTTTTTTTCTTCAATCCAGTGTACTCTCAGCAGTGTCTGATTTTTGCTTATCACACTCAAGTTAAAGCTAACAAAATCAATGTACAGGATTCAGGCACCCTTGTATTTTCTACCTTTACATAAGTTATTTTTTATTTCTTTATTCTTTCTTTAAAGACTATTATTTTTAAACTATTTGTTTATTCACTTATTTTTTATGACTGGCTGTATCCATTTTTTCTTTCAGTACCTAAGTACATTTTCAAGTATACTGTACCTGTTTAGAGATTTTTTTTCAGTCTGGATCTGATTTTTTTATGCCTGCAGCTGCTACTTGCAGCATTCTCTCACCAACGAGAGACAAATCTTAAACTGGTAGGCAGCTTTACCAATGTGGAGTGGCCCTGGCAGCTGGCTCCACCCCCTAGACTCCATGAAAGTCTAGTTTCATGGCAGCAGATACCAGCCCAGAGCCACACTTACCCTCCCCAGCTGGGAAGCTGCTGATCCCACTTTTCAGAGTTCCCGTGGGTGTCGGTCAGCTGTTGTGAGCGCTCATGGACAGTTAGTCCCTGGCAGCATGTGAGGCGGCACTGGCTGGAGTGCCTTCTCTGTCTGTGTGGTTGTGCCATGTGTTGGAGCACCAAATGTGATCGTACATTTTCATTAGGACTGCCAACCTGCAAGTAATGACACGAAGACTTATTAGTTATGGAAGCTTGGCCTTTAGTTTAGGCTTGTTTCCAACTAGCTCATATAACTTCAATTAATCCATATTTTTAAATCTGTGTTCTGCCATGTGGCTCATTACCTCATCTCACACTGCGCATTCTGCTTCTCCTGCCTCCCACTGGCCTATCTGCCTTTCTTCTTCCTAGAGTCCTCTCTCTGCCTGGAAGTCCTGCCTGTTCTCTCCTGCCAAGCTATTGACTAGCTCGTTATTACACCAATCACAGTAATACATCTTTGCATAGTTTACAAATATCCCACAACACTGGGACAGCATAGAAAGTTGAGGGAATGAAATTAAGAGACAAACTGAGAGGAAGCCACAGTTGAAAAGTGTGTGGCCTTGGGTCATAGTCACAACTTTCTGAAGGTCTATGAAATGCCTCTGTTTAATATCATACCAAATTTAGCACATGAAGGAACACTTTAAGATTTCTATCCCTTCAGCTCTGGTTGGCTCTGCTGGTGGTTCTTGTTCGGGCTGCTATGAAATGGCAGCCAAAGGCCACCCTGAAAATGGGCAGGAGTGTATGAGAACTCGGCCAGGCAGGCTCTGGCCAGTTGCTGCTGCTGGTCCTTGGGAGGATACACACCTGGAGCTGTCAACACCCACCTGTGACCTTTCTGTGTGGTTGGGCAGATAGGTGGGGGAGTAGCCAATGGGCAAGTTGTCAGTGAACAGTTCTACAGTTCCAGGTAGAAGCTGTAAGGGTTCTTTCAACTCAGCATTAGAAGTCTTAGGCTGTTGCATCTACCATAATTTGCCAGCCAAAAAAATGTTGCTATTATGGCCCATTCTCTAGAAGGACTGCCCAGGACTCTGGACTATGTCCAAGTCTGAGAGCCTTTCTTTCCCACCTTGTAAGGTCACAGGATATTAGAATCCTCACCATAATTTAGTGTGGCAGTATCTTATTTGTATACTAACAAATAAAACTTGCCTGAAGATCAGAGGGCAGAGCTAGCCACTAGCTAACCATTGAGGTCCGGAGGTCTGTAAGACAGACAGGAAGTGATATGGCAGGGTGGAGAGAGGAATATAAGGTGGGAGGAAACAGGAGCTTGGCCTCTTTTTGGTCTGAGGATTTTGTAGACATAAGAACTGTAGTGGCTGGCTGTTCCAATTCTCTGATCTTTCATCTTTCACCCTTTAATATCTGACTCCAGGTTTTTATTATTAAGACCAATTAGAACTTGTGCTCCATCTGGTTCTCTTGGAGAACGACTTATCCTTTTAAACTTCTTCCACACCAGGCCATACTTTATTGAAATTTCATTTTGAGCATCTCCGTGTTTCTGATTACTACAGCAAAATATCTGAGGCAATAATCTTATTAAAAGATAGTATTTGTTTTGCTTAATGGCTCTGGAAGATCCAGTAATGATCAAGTGATTGCACTGTTGCTTGGAGTGAAGGCCAAGGAGGTCTCTAAGACAGATAGGCCAGACAGGGACCTCTAGCCAGTGTTTCCAAATTCTTGTACTGTCAGAGAAAGAATTCAGTGACTAGACAAAGTCTGGAGTCAGGAGAACCTTTTGCTGTGGAATGAAAGCTCACACTCGAGGAGTGTAAACTTCTGAAGTGAGTTTTATGTTGGTTCTGGGAGATGTGGTTCAAGGCCACACAGCTTGTTTGTTTTGTTTCTGTTTTTATTTTTGCTTTTTTAAAATCAGGACTATTTGACAAGGAATACTTCAGTTGTTTGTCACACTGGGGTATGCATTAGAAGGTGAGACGTGATGTTTACAGCTGGAGTTGTTTTTCTTTGAACACAAATCCCACTTTGACAGCTGTTGATCCCACCTAGATGCTATGTGATTTGCAGGTTACAGGTTTCTGTTCCTATACATGTTATTTTATACATGCCATTCTTGTTTTTCTTTAAGTTCTTTCCATTTGAACCTTTCCAGTTTGCCAGTAGCTCCCGTTTCACAATGCTTTGGGCCTCCAGCAACAGTAACATTATCATAGGAGTATGTGGTAGAAAAAATGACCTATACTTATGATCCAGGAAGTAGGGGTAGAGTGGGTGGCTTAAGGTCCCAAGGTCCCATAATCTCTTTCATGTGCATGCACCAGTGAGCTAATAACTACTCAGGAGGCTCTGCCTCCTGAAGATCAGGTCACCTCTCCACAGCACCACTCTCCCACCCCAGCCCCAGAACCAGAAGTGTGTCTTGGGCATTCATACTCCACCAAACTCAGAAGGGACGACCACATCAGGAACTGAGGACCCACAGGGAGAAGTCATGCAGGGAGCCTGGGCTAGCCTGTTAGCTGAACTCAGAAACCTGTTGAGCTCTTGCAAGGGGCTATTTGCATATGCAAATCTTGCTTAGCACTCTTAGCTCCTTTGAACTCCTACAGCAAGAGAAGGCTCCTGAAGGATTAACTGAGGTTGGCAATCCCAGCTACATAACCTTAGCGAGTCCCGGATCAATTTAGTCAGGACCTATGAAGGTAGGATCCAGATACTGATGGGTTATATAATCTTTCCAGGACATTCTAATATTCAAGTAGGTGTGAGAACAACAACCTGTACAGTCCTGTTCAAGTGACAACATTTGCTGGAACAGCAGGAGCAGAGTCTTGAGTCTCAGTTTTGACATTATACCATCATCTCCTGGGCTGGGAGCATCATAAAATAGATTTCTGGCCCCTCCCAGGTGTTTGCCTGATAGAAGTGGTCCGAGCCTGAGGAGGGCTTTAGAATCCTTGTATTTTCCTGGTTGACTTCTGCGTGAAGCCTGGCTCGGAGGATCTGTGACAGGAGGAACAGGGGCAGCAGGCTGTAGAGTGTAGATGCTCATCCAAAGTGAACCGCTAGATCCAGAAAGGGCACTTCTACACCATAAGACTGCCTGTTCTAGAAGGCCAGGGGAGTTGTCTCTTTGGAAATCTGGGCCAGTTTTTAGCACTCAGGGTATGTCTTCTCAAGGACTTTTCAAAATGTCATATATCTCCTCGAATTTGTAAAAAATTGACGGCAAAATTTGCCTTTCATAGATTCCTTCACCATTTAGATGAGGTACATAAAAAGAATGAAAATAACCCCATAGTTTCAGGATTGTGGAAAATGTCATTACTGGCAATGAAATTTACAGGAAGCCTTGCCGACGCCTGCACTCTCCCCAAGACTAACACGAGAGCGTGTTTTTACTTCTGACGCAATAATTAATTTTGCTCAAGAAAGCGTGTCTCTGTGCACGCCTTCAGGCAGGGACTAAATGAAGCTTTTGATTCACTGATAAACGTGATCTTCTCTGTTCATGGGACCCTGCTGAGGCAGACAGGGTTCCCAGTGGTTCACTCCAAGTAGCAGGGTTCTCCAGTGGGTTCACTCTGAGAAGCAATGTGCTAGGAAGTTCTGGAGACTGGATTAGAGAATCCCCTGTCCATGTCCAGAAAAATTGACTTTGTCAGGATGTGAAAGATTTGAGACAACTTCCAGAGCTGTGGGCGTCATAGAATCAGTCTCAAAGTCAAGGAGCCAGAATGGAAACAAAGTTCAAAGTCAGCCTTGTCAGAGTACCGAGGCTGAAACCTAGATTGGCTCAACACAGTGATGAAGAAATGTCTGAGCTGTGCAGGCCTGGTACATCCCCTGGGGATCAATGCCCAGCCCTTCCCACCTCCAGGGAAGGTCATTAAGTAAAGTATAGATAGATAGACCTTATTGTAGGAATTGCTCTGTTTCAACAGCATGCTTAGAAAACTGTCCAGGACTACAGATTGATACTAAACTTGGATGGAGATGGAGGCAGCAGATACGTAAACCTCTGCAGGAATCAATCTTTTTCTTAGTTACAAAACATGTAAATGGGCCAGGGAGTGGAGGTGTGCGCCTCTAATCCCAGCCCTTGGTAGGCAGAGACAGATGAATCTCTGTCAGTTTGAGGCCTGATCTACAAAGCAAGTTCCAGGACAGTTAGTACTGTTATACAGAGAAACCCTGTCTTGAGAATGAGAGAGAGAGAGAGAGAGAGAGAGAGAGAGAATGTAAATATGTAAATGGACACCATAAGACAGGCAAACTTTCATCAGCTGTCAGTGGAACAAAACCTACAAGCCTGCCCTGTGTACGGGATGGCAAGCAAATGCTTAATAGAATTATTCGTGACTTAAACCTGTCTCCATAGACAAAGTTTGGCCCAAACAATATCCTGTATGTGAAAAACTCTAAACAATCTCAGTATGCAAATAAATTATAAGCTTAACCTGAGCAAACTTTTCTAATCAAGCAAGTGTTTTAAGCCAGTCATAGCAGCCGAGCCTCCAGCCAGAGACTGAACTGCCAAATAAGGCAAGTATTTGCCATATAAACAAAAACAACCCTATCAATCAAACTGTTTCTGCATGCCATTTCTTTTTCTCTGGATGGAAATACAACCGGTGTATATAGTAGGGC
Organism: Bramus lutescens; assembly: GCA_001685075.1. NCBI lineage: Eukaryota > Metazoa > Chordata > Mammalia > Rodentia > Cricetidae > Bramus > Bramus lutescens. The sequence goes on along the minus strand of LOEQ01001095.1, from coordinate 233,364 downwards.
AGGGGAGACTGAATCACTTTTGATCTCAAGAGCTACTATTTCTTAGAACATTCTTTTCTCTACTCTCCACTCCAAAACAAAATTAGAATTAAAAAGTGCTATTTCATTACCTATTTTAGTTAATTTTTATACAAAACCACGATCAACCCTAAACAGCAGAATACAAGAGATGGAAGAGAGAATCTCAAGTGCTGAAGATACAA